>JARHVA010006380.1:375000-607500 GCA_037957365.1 Torreya grandis | reverse complement strand
GGTGGAAGAACTACATATGGCTTGATCATTCTTTAGAGTTTTGGTATGTAGCAAGCATTCCCACACAAGGGGTGTGGATCACATGTTCAATGCATCTTACACACATTAACTCCCACTTTTTAAGTGATTCAAATCCTATTTATCAATCATGATGAAAGATCAGGGTTTGAAGATTAAATCACCTCTATAATGAGCATTTTCAACATTTAGCACTCAATATTTCATAGGAAAGCTTACACAAAAATAGTTAAAATAACTTAGAAATCTCAAGTGTTTGTGACCAGTTATCACAATAGTGGTAGGAGTAGATAATAGTGTCAGAACCTAAAGTGTCTTATTTTCAGTGCTTCTATCTTTTCATCAAAAAAAAGCCATATTCTGATTTGTGACACTATCCTAGTTTTGCACAACTAGTTTCAAACCATGTCTCAGTTATTTCAACCTATTTCTAGATAAGTCATTATTTATTCTTATTTATTACTATTTTTAGAAAGGTAAAAGGGATAGTTAAATTATACAAATTAGGATTGTCATTATTGTAATATTATTTACTGATTTATTAGTCTAGACCCTTAACTAAAATAGGAATAAAACTCCATTTTTCCTAAAATAAGTTAATTCATTTGGTGAACCTGACTTACATCATTTATACATAAAAATCCTAGAGACCCTAAGGAAAATTATTTATTGATTTCGCAATATTTTTTTCTTGCATATATAAATTATAATTTCACATTTATTTTTAAAATTTTCCATAGTAATTTTTAAACTGATTTATTTCAAACCCTAGTTGCCTATACTATGTCCCAATATTTTCAAACCCTAGCCTAGGGTTTTAAAATTAAAATTTTTATTTTTGCACATTACATTGAATATTCCAATTTGATCAATCATGATTTACTTATGAAAAGTTTTCTAGTTTATCTTGCATGCTTGTTTCCTTTCATTTGGCATGAATTAAAAAATGACATAAATACATATGTATATGTTATTTGAAGACCAATTCAAATATATGTCATATTTCATTACATATTTAAAAATTTATCTCTCTATTATGTGTAATTCAATTAATAATAAAATCCTTACTTACTTGTAATATCCATTACATAAGCTAACAACCACCTATAAAGTTTTAATGTCATATCTTATGCACATGAAATAATTTCCTTCTCCTCCTCTCCCCCAAGAGGGTGATAGCTACTTTCCCTCTAACCAAGTCCATGATATCACCCCAAAAAAAGTTGAAGTAGCCCATTCTATTGTTCATAATGCATACATTCAACCTATATCTTCTTCAAACCCTATTCAACATATGTGCTTACATGTTCAATTAGAAGCAACAAGGGTTTTCACTCTTGAAACTGTAAGGGATCAAATTAGTAGTATGAGAAAGTTATTTTTAGATTTAAAAATACAAAAATATATATTATATGAATATATCACAACATTAGAAAATAAAATTATAATATAAAATCTTCTAAGGCACCCTAGTTTCAATCATTTATAGGCACCTACACCTAGTCAATTATTTGCAAGAAATGTTACATATCAAAATAATAAATCACAACAAATTGAATATAAAACTAGTTATTAAAAAAGAATTTAAAGATAAAATAAGAGTTAAAATGATTTATTAATGGAAATGATTAAATATAAGTTGATCAAACTACCTCCTCCATATCTAGTCAGAAGATCTAGATATTATTGTGCATATCAGAGAATGCATGGGCATGACATAGATTCATGTTTGGCACTAAGAAAACATATACAAAATATAATTTCTAATAAGGAACCTATATAAGGTAAATCTATCAAGTAATACATAGTGACATAGGAACACGTTCACAAATGGTCAAATTCAGAAATAGTACAAAAGTGGTTACCAAATCATAACTTAGAATAATAAAGGGATCAAAAAGCAAAATTGGATCAAGAAATAGTACCAAAGGCATAGGTAAATCATGAAAAATATACAAATATACCTATCCAAAATAAGGATCAAAATTTAAAGCAATATGGGTTTGGTCAAAAATATATAGAATAGTTTGATTATCAAGGTCAAGGGTTGGGCAAGCATACTCAAGGCATTACTACTCATATTATAGCATTTGATAATATTTGTCACCAAAGTTTGGGATTTATTGAACATCTTAAGGTAAATCATTCAAAAACATAATTTATCAAAAGAAAAGATCCGAACACAACAAAAGTCAACACCAACATTCCATTAATTCAAAATAAAGATGATAATGATGAGTGAAATAATACAAGTTATTATGATTTCCAAGACACTAACAATGAATCCAAATATTCAAAATCATATTCGTATCCATTCCCTCATGCTTCACAATCATGTGTGATTCCTTTGTTTGATACATGACACCATGACAAGGAGTATCCTATGAGACTCATCAGTTAGTGCCATTTCTTTTCAATTTATTATACATATATTCTTTTTAATTTATTTTACATATACTCCTTATGAATTATTGTACATATCTTATTTCAAAAATACCAAAAACAATACAAAATTTAAAAATACCAAAAAAAATTTGTATGCATTATCCATGCTTTACATTTCTAATACCATGTTAGACTTATATTTTCTATTCTATGTTATTGTTTGTCAATTTATCTACATTATGATTCTTTTCTTGATCTTATTTGAGTGTGTACAGTGACATTTAGATCCTTGATTACTTCACTCTACACATTGAGTGGGAATCCTAATTCATTCATTTAAGACATACATTAATTATCTACCAACTAGGGGCATCTTTTACATGACTACACCATCCAAGTTATGTCATTATTACACCACACACTCTAGTTATCATGTTGATGTACATTAATTACTAGCTTATATAGATTACTCTATCGATACTCACTAGTATATAACACTTGTAAAGACTATTTTAGATAATCTAGACTTACATCCCTAAATTGGATGGGAGAAAATATTTTAAGATGAATAGTTTTTGGGTTCTATGTAGTTACACATGAAGAGTATGGTAATAATTTAGATCTATTTCCAATTTATTCTATTGGAGAGAATTTAAAATTATAAAATTTTGAATAATATAGGTGTATTTTTGATATCCTTTTTTAGTTAGACTATAGATAAGTCCAAATTATCTGAAATAGTCCCTTTGTGTATTTCTTAGCATATACCTAGTCTTGTACTACATTTTTTACATACTTTCACTTATTACTTTGATTATTTAGATTCGATAGTATTTCCAAATTTTACATGTTTTCCTTTCTTGCTTTGAGTAGCTATATGCGATTGTATTTCTCAGTTCCTATTTTGTCTCTTGTGTGCCTTAATAAATTTGCAAATATCTTTCACTTATACTCTTTTATCTATTTGTGGCCCTCGTGCCAACCTTGTTTGTTCTTAATGGTATGTTTATGTGGGAATTTAAACATGACTTATATTTTTAATTTCTATTTTGAGTGACATGTACCCATTTCCCTTGTTTTATTGGCCCCTCATCCACTCTTGTATGCTTCTTGCTTCTTACCTTGTGTGTTTGTTCCTTGTTTGATTTTCACTATTTGCAATGCCATGATTCACATCATCCATTATCTTGATTTCTTAGATGCCATGATAGACATCATGCTCCATCCTTACTTGACAACTCAAAACTAAATAAATAACATTTATAGTTTTAGTTTAATCTACTATACATGCTATTATATTGTTACATCTCTCTAGGCATACCCTTATTGATCTAACACTCTCCAATACAAATTATGGTATATCTTAGGACATCTCTTCGATTATCATTGCTAAATCATGTATTTTGTATCATAACACACTTACATGGCTCTTTATTCTAAGGGTAATCATTATAGGGTCTTCATTCCTATCCTTAAAAGAAGGGGAAATAAACAAGGGTTTTGTCACAAAGATCAGAGCCTTTTAATGGTGAAAAATCAGTTTTTAAAATACTTAGAACAACAACAAAACCCAAACTAGGTAGAATAAACCAAGAAAATAGTGATGAATATAGAACTATGATCAGAAATATAAAAGGAAAAGAGTGCCATACTTGGACTATAGTGTTGGATCTCAAAGTGTCTTACTTTTGGCACCCTTATCCAAATAATATAAAAACCATATTTTCTAGAAATAGACATAAAGCTAAATTTAGTTATAATTTTTTCAACTATAGTACATTTTAGAATTAGTAGTTTCAGTACAAATTTTCTCAAAGAATCTAGATATAAGGGGAATTATACACAACATGATGCCTCTCACTTCTAGTTTTAGATTAGGCAATTAGTATAACTTCCATATGAGAATCCATGTTACAAACACTAGTGATTTGGGGTAATGTGTGAGGCACATTTGATGTATTTTCTTTTTAGTTCATTATATGATCCAAGCATTCTCATTAATTTCATGCCTTATTCAATTTTTAGATGGTTGGCATCATTTTGGAGTGTCTTTAATATAAGCCTAGTTCCTAGTTTTGGAGTGGCTTTAATATAATCCTAATCTCCACCTTTTGAATTGGCCAAAATTGGCCTAGTTTCTAGTATACATTCACTACCCATTACATATTGTCAGATTTCAAGATCATTCATGGGCTTTGATATCCATCTCATACAACACACATCCATACTAATATTAGTTCATATCTTCAATTAGTGGCTATTGATGGAGCCAAAGGACTAGTTAACCTTTGTATTCTTAAGCCACCTACTTAGAAGGATTAGACACATAGTACAAAAATTGATTAACACATACATGATCACATAGCTTCACTTGGTGGGAGATGATGGATCTAAAGGCCAACCTTTATATTCTTGAGCCACATTTAGGGAATTGAGAACTCAATTACATTCATGATATTATTCTTAGTACATCACATACCTATCATCACTCAATGTCACAATAGGTTTTGTATTAGTTCTAATATTCAATGAGGTGTATTCATTACTTTCTCTTCTTTTCTCTTTTACCCAACTTTGGTATGTTCCTATTTTAGATATAGCATGTATAGTAATAAATGATCTACTCTTTGTTTTCTCTTGGATATTTAAACTTCATGATGTGCTCTCTACAAACACTCAGCTTCACACATCTTTATGGGCTTCACCCTTTCATGTAAGTTTTGGTATACTTTCCATTTTTCCTTTATCTTAGTATTTCACTTTGTTGCATCAATAAAATAAATGGGAGGGTAAATTTATTCATATAAGATGTCCAAATAGGTAGTTTGATTGTGGCTTGTGACACCTTATCTATAGGACCTTCCTGAATGATCTTATGACCCCTTTAGACACCTTTTTGCTCATTGTTAGTCATCCATATCCTTTGAAATTATCATTCCATATTAGCTAAACTCTATTTCCCAAGCCAATTCTATCCCAAAAGTCCTAATCCTATATGATAGGAGTGTCATACCTTGACTATAATACTAGACCCTAGGGTCTCCCATTTTTGATGCTCCTATCCCTTTGCAATTTGAGCCCAAATGGTCATTTTCATTTAATTCCTATTCTCCATTATGTTAGCCTAATGGGAATACATTTAATTTAGGACCAATATCTCTCTATAAAATCCTATCCAAATTTCATTTATAAATGGGTGACAAATCTTACAAGGCAAGCAAGAATATAAACAAACCACTAAGGCAAACATTTCTATTCTCTACATACAGTCACCCAACATAGCTACAAACATATTCAAACCCTCATACCAATACATAACTACCTCAATAAATCTCAATTTTACATTTTTTTCATTTGAATCACACTATTACATAAAGCTCATTAAGTGGGAGAACTACATATTTAATGATCCCTCTTCAGAGTATTGGTATGTAGGCAACATGCTCACTTAAGGGGTGTGGTTCACACATTTAGTTCATCTTACACACACTAACCCCCATTTTTAGGTGATTTAAATCCCTTTTATCAATCATGATGGATGATTATGGTTTTAATAATAAATCATATCTATATCGATCTTGATTGGCATTCAACACTCAATATTTCATAGGTAGGCTTACACAAGAACAATGAAAAGAACCCAAAAAGTTCAAGTCTCTATGACTAATTTAGACAATATTGGAAGGAGTGGATAACAACATCAAACCACAAAGTATCATTTTTTTAGTCCTCCTATCCTTTCACTAAATGAAATATAAATTCTAATTTATGACACTATCCTAGTCCTGCATAGCCAGTTTCAAACCCTGTCTCAATCATTTCAGCCTATTTCTAGCTAAGTCATTATTTTTCCTTATTTATTACTATTTATAGGAAGGTAAAAAATATATTTGAATTATAAAAATTGTAATTTAATTATTTAAATATTATTTACTAATATATTAATCTATACCTTTAATTAAAATAGGAATAAAACTCCATTATTCCCAAAATAAGTTAAATTAGAAATCAACAAGACTTAAGACCCTTTCACTATGTGTTATCCTCTATTTTGTCTAGATGAATCATTAGAGGCCTTTGGGGATGAATTAAATATGTTTTTAAGTCTTTATTAGTATCCTCATATACTAAAATCACCTTGAATGTCCATTTATAAACCTCATAGTCCTTATTTGGGCTTACACAGTCCTACTCAAGCATGCAATATTATCTGAGTTGCAAAATGAAATGAGGTTTGAGCCATTAAGATGATTTAGGGAGTTAAAATATACATATTTATATATTAATAATATTTTATTGAAGTTATCAAGACAAAAATTTGATATTAAGGGTGACCTATAGGTATACAGACTTGTAGACTCATAGAATCCTCTTGGATAGGTCTTAATCAGGCATTATAACCTCAAAACTTGGAGATTATAAACCACTAATACTTTATATAACCATGAAATAAATTTAATACCTCAAACACACTCTATGTATATTTATTTCATTCACTCATAGACAAGACATGCCACATTCCTTGTATAAACGACTATCATGTACAAACTAACAAAACAAAGAATTAGACCTTGGACATTGCATCAAAAATGATCATGAGTAAGAATGAAGGGAAATAATATTTAAATGTTATTAAAATTATTAATAAACCATCCCTGATCATCTTCATCCATTTTTTTGACTTCATAACTCCATACTTGTTGAAAACTGACCTAGATATGGATTTGAACTTCATTTTATTCCCCTTAACTTCTTAATGATTATTAATAAAGATAAGGGGATTAAATAGAAAACCCATGCCATAAAATGGATTGGAATTGGTTTCACTCATATGGATAAGAGATAATTTTCTAGCCTTCTCTCTCTTTCTTTCACTAACTGAAAACTAAACAACCTTCTTAATTTATCAAAAAGAGCGATGGGAGAGATGAATAGGTTTTTGCCTTGTTTGAGTTTCAAACCTCATTAAATGTATGGATTTTAAATTGTATCTAATTAAGATATCTAAGTAGATTTTTAAAATTGGTCTTCCCTCTAAAATTTGTACAAACTTTTTAAAAACCACTCTTTTTTGCTTAAGAACCATCATATTCAGCATC
Organism: Torreya grandis; assembly: GCA_037957365.1. Lineage (NCBI taxonomy): Eukaryota > Viridiplantae > Streptophyta > Pinopsida > Cupressales > Taxaceae > Torreya > Torreya grandis. The sequence continues at coordinate 599,998 of JARHVA010006380.1, read as the reverse complement.
AAAACTGATTGAATTGAATAAACAAGTATTTTATAAGATTTATCACACTTTTACATAATTGGTATGATGTGTTAACCACTCTTTTATGATAAAATTTTTCCAAAATCTTACCATATTCCTTTCTTAGACATTAAAAATGATCAAAAAAGCATTTCAAAGTGAGTTTTAATGTTAGAAATGGATTTTGACTTAATTTAATACACTTATATAGACCATGTGACACACTAAATGACTTTGATCTGAATTGCATGACATGCCAAAGACATTTGAACCATTTGAAACACTTGAACCTACTTGGCTAAGGTAAGTCATGATTAGACAAACATGAAACTAAAATCATATTTACCTTAAACTTGTCAAAAGTACCTTAAATAATGCTAACCATGCCTTATGAATGATTTTAAAGATTGAAAACCAAGGTAAAGTCTTGACAAGACAAGTTTTTTGTTAAACTAGTCTGTGGTAGCCAAAATTTGGCTACAAAATAATTCAAAATTCTCTCTCAATCACAAGTAGTTATCAACAAATTTAGCCAATGTTTCTTTGGTTAGTTCAACACTAATTTTATTATATTCAAGGTATGTTAGTTGTTATTTTATAACATAATTTATAAAATTTAACCTTAAGAAAACCAATAGACAAATATATTCTTATAATAAAAGCATCAACCACTTTATTTTCATCTCCCATGAAATAAGCAATGTTACCATCCATCTATGTTGTTTTTCATTTAATTCATCCTTAAAAAATAAATGTGCATAATTGTAGCTATCACATTTTACGATAAAGTGCTTCTCAATAAAAAAATGTTTTCATCACTTGAAACATGTACTACAACATCCATTCTAGATCATGTATGGGATAATTTTGTTTATGGATTTTGAGCTTACATGACTCATACGTAATAACCTTACCATCTTGAGTAAAAATATCTTTAATGGACACCATACAAAAATTAACCCTAATTTCAAAATTAACATTAGGATATGGTATAACAAGGATATAAGTGGAATTCAATATATCCTTTAACTTATAAGAAGCTTTCTCACACTAAGGAGTGTATGAAAACTTTTTCCATGCCATTTTCAATAGGTGACATGGTTATAAATTCTAAAGAAGTCCTTAAAATATTCGATAATATCTCACTAAACCCATGAAAATAAATAATTGATGGACATTATTAGGGTATATTGAGATACATTCCTTAGAGATAATGTACCATGAGTAATGAATTTTAATTTGGAATAATGAGCTATTAGAAATATTACCAGATAGTTTATGTTTCATTGGTCCTTAAAAGCTAAAAACAATTTTAAGTTCATGGTTTATTTCATTCTTGGAAAAGACTAAAATATCATTCATTAAAATGATCATAACATAATCAAGGAAATACTTGAACACACTATTCATAAAATTAATAGGGGAATTAGTTAAACCAAATGACATAATTACAAACTCATAGTGTCCATACCTTGTTTTAAAACTTGTTTTTTATACATCATCATCTTTGATGTGGAGTTGGTGGTACCCTAATTGAATATATATCTTAGAGAATATAATTACTAGTTTCATATGATCAAATATATGATCAATTATGTGAATAGGGTATTTATTATTGATAGTGACCTTGTTGATCATTAAACAATAAATAAAAAGCCTTAAAGTACCATTCTTATTTTTGATAAAGACAACCAATGATCATCGGGGAGATACACTTAACATAACCAGCCCTTTTTTAATTAGCTCCTACAATTAAACCTTAAGTTCTCATAAATTTGTGATATTCATATAATATGGAGCCTTGGATGTGGATGCAAATTTTTGTACTATATCAATGTAAAAATCAAGCTTCCAGTAAAGAGGTAGATGAAAAATTTATTCGCAAAATAGATCTTTAAATTATATAAATATAAGATATCTTAGTAGAATAAATTCCTTATCTTTTAATAACTCACTTAATTTTGAAATGTACACGTTGCATCCTTTCCTTATTACTCTTTCCTAATGTAAGGATAGAATAATATTTCTATTTATCAACCTCATGATGCCTTGGAGTTCTACAAGGTTGCCCATTTCATCATGTTATTTCACCTTCTTGTTAAAACAATCAAGCTTGACATGATGTTGGTATAAAAAATCCATGCCTAAAATTAGGTCATAAGATATTAGAGTAGCCAAAAATATATTTATATAGTCTTAAATACTCTAAAATATATCTCAAATTGTTTCAGATATTATATGATAATCACCCTCTTACTAGTGACAAATTATACCTCCCATCCTTCTCATAATTATAAGGTTTTTATTTTACATCTAAAAGTAACTAAAAGCTGAAATGGATTTTTCAATTGAAACATAATAAATTTTAATATCCAAATTAAAAGAAAAAAATATATACCTCTGGTCTCTATAGAAGGTTTTTGAATATCATCATTCATGTTATCAAAAACATCACATACTTGGTGATTTCTAGGTTGGTTTCCCTTCAACTGGGGCAAATCCTTCCTATAATGTCTATCACTATATTCATAAAACTCTATACTTGTTTGAAGAGGAAATAGAAATGAATTATTTCTAACATTTGGACCACAAAAGTTCATTTATTTCTAATTACAATTTTCATTATCCTACCTCAAAAGAATTTGAGGTTTGGGACATTTATTTGTATTATAGAAATTATAATAATTAGAGTCTTAATTCCCAACAAAATTATTTGGATAATATTTGTTTGAAATGTTATTCACTATAGGAATGGAAGCCTAGGTATTGGATGAAAGCTTGTTATTATTATGCCCCTATCTTTTATCTAGGTGAGACTTTTTCTTTTCTTTTGCATGGTGTGTAGATTCAATGACATCAACAAAAGCATAAAATTATGACAGGTTGACTCCATGCATCAACACCTAATGTAAGCCTAGTTTAAATTATTCACCTTGGTTTATCTATCATGAATGTAATTTACATAACACAAGAGACTAAGTAACTTGTTCTCTTATTCTATAACAGTTATTATTCCTTGTTTCAATAAGTGGAATTCAATATTTTTTTTATTTCCTTATAGTTCTCATTAAATTATCATTTACTAAACTACCTCTCAAATTTATCCCAAGAGGGGATCATAGGGTCATAAAATTTAATATCACACATGTGGTTTGGCCATAATACCACATCACCAACTAATTGGTCAACTCCTATATGATATTTAATATAATAGTCCATATTATGCAAGGTGAAATAATTTTGTAGGTTCATCAAACATGCCTCCACATAATCTCTAATTTATCCATAGGAATAGGTAGGTGGTGTAAATTTATTATTATATTTGATTGTGGGATCTACCACATCATTTTTCCTAAGATTATCTACTCTTTACACTTATTCATGCCTAATTACTTCATGCAAATTCTCCATATTTATCCATATATTTTCATTTATATTTGGATTCAATGAAGTACACTTAATATGCCATTTAAAACAACATTATTCCTAACATTATCATTAATTTGATCCATTTTTTCATCAACACAACCATTACTTTAGTACCAAAATTAACATTACATCATCATTAATGTCGATATGATCATCTCTTGAATACATATTACCATTTTTTCCATGGATGTTATTATTAACATGATTCACATTGAATTTAGTATTGGAAAGATTATTATTATAATTATTATCACCCATATTTATGCCAAAATTACCATGGAAAACACTATTTATAACATTAATTCTATTATCTCATGTCCTCACCATCTTGAGAAACACCAACAAAAGTTTAGGTGCATACTTCATAGAGACCCCTAGTGTATGAAATAAGCTATGATACCACTATCATGAACCCTAAAAACAATCCTATATTTTTTTTGACCTTTAGGTTATGAATATCCATTTTAAACATTCAATCACATGTGTACAAGAATCTACCGATAGTTTTATCGATGAACACTACATTGATTCAACCAACTAATTATAGAATTTTAGTAGACTAAATTGAGGCCTACCATAATAAGTACTCAAAATTTAACATGACCAAAATCATAATATTATAGTTAAGTAGAATGCTTCAAGATTATTAACTCTATTTTAACTATGGATTTTTTAGTCTTATTTTTTTTGTGACTAACAATAAACAACCAAAACATATAAATACCATTGCCTATAATAAAGGATTTACTAAAATTTAATGGTTGATAAAAGGACAATTTTAAGGAAATAAAGTACTTATCCTAAAATAATTCCATGCCAAAATTCAAAAAATAATAGTATCAAGTTATAATAATTTATCTTAAAAAGATTATTAAAAGATAAGAAAATGATTACTTATTAGTAATTACCTAAGCCATGAGACCAATTAGTTCAAGGAATGAATCGACTTATCAACCTATATATTTTTATAATAGAATCACGTTAAAAAAATAATAAATAATAATACTAATGATATCCTTATATTCTTAAATAAAAATATAATTCCCTTCTTAATGCTCAACTGAACCTTTGTTAACATTCAAACAATTTGACATTAATCAAGATCATCCTTGATGAAAACTAGTTGGTGTTTTAATTGAAATTTCCATGCTAAAATATATGTTCAAATAATATTAATCATTATAGACAATTACAAGACCATGTATTTATTGCATCTTAGTAAGATAGACCTTAGCACAATGAAGTGATATATTCTATCCTTGTTTATCAATCTCAATTCCACAAAATATTTAAAAATTTGATATGTTAACCACTTTATGACATAATCCACTTGCTTCCATGCTAAGACTACAATCATTTTTTTGTACCTTAATCAGTAATATTTAACAATACTACTTATTTGCAGTCTTCTAGGTAAAGCATAAATTTTGTCAATTGAATTTTTCATATTACCCAATTTGATCATTGACTAAATTTCTATATTGTTAGTTTGTATCCAAGAAATAATTCAATCAAATATTCAATAAATTCGTAACTTAAGGATTAAAAAATCATTTATAAATATTGGAGAGTTTCATTTTAATTATTTTATTCTATTTTCATCTCTTTTATAATCAACCATTAATTTATTTGAAGAGGTTTTATTATAGAGTTGAATTAATTTGTAACTCCCAACCCACATGTAACTACTTTCGAATAAAATGAATTATATAAATAACTTTCACTAAATGGAAATTGAAAAACACAATCATACTTATCTTAGCTTATAGCCATACTAACAATAATAATATTTATGTTATTGCATGATTTTATCAAATTTGCATTTTACATGCCTATTTATTAATACTATAAAGATTAATTACAATTAAAAATATGTATTCTATATAAGGTCGTAAGCAACAATGCACTCTGCAATTTATCAAAAAACCAGATCCACTAAAAAAACACATAGAAACATATGGTGAAGCCATAAAATTAACTTAATTTAAGTGATACATATTTGAAACCAAACTCCCATATTAATACCTCATCCCAAATAGTTAAATTAAATTAAATTAAATGTATCTAAATGAATGAATATGCCAAATCATAATTACACCACATAATAATATGGAATCAATATAGAATATAAAAATTTGAATTCCTTGAATTCAATTTCATAATTCAACCATTAATGAATTTGCTCACATGACCACACAACTTCATATTATCTTTCAAAGATAAATACACTAGATTCAAACATACACTTATTTGAGTGAAATAAAATATTCTACAACAAGAAAAAAAATTATGTGTTTTTTTAGAAAACATCCCACACTTGGTTATCAAGCACAAAAACAAAAATTAAAATAATTATACATCCCTATTCATAATTTATAATATCAATATTTTCATTAGGAATGAGTATCATAATGATTATGGATATTTGAAAGAACCATGCATAGTAATTATTATCAGTCTAAATTCCACCTTTTTAGGCAAAGGATTTTTAGATCTACCTTATCTAGCTAATATAATGGGATCACCTCTAGGTGTGGCTAGCCTATTGAGTGAGATGAACCTCTAGATATAAGGATAACTCCCCTAATGCATCATCTATGATCAATTCTTAAACCTACTTATTTACAATGAAAAGGGATAATAATATGCATGAAAAAAAACCTAAGATATATAATATGATTCACCAATATGAACATCCTTCACCTACTTATTCTGCACTATTAACATGAACATAAGCTAAACCTATTACACCAACTCAAAATAAACCTCTAGGCATAAATGTTCCAATATGGAAGTGAAAAAAAGGGAAAGATCTAAGAGGGTGTGATCAAAACGTCTACTAAGAGACATTAGTGAATAAACCTCCATACTCATCCAATGTAAGGCCATAAACACACTCCATATGACTTGTAAAGATGATAAACCAAGCTGTAACTAGGTAAGTAAAAGGGAAAAATGAAGGGAGATTATATACTAACACTAAGACTCATCAACAAAAAAAATTATACAATACATGAAATCATATGAGAAGGATATAAACAACATTTATTCAATTTTCAAAGGTATAAACAAGTGTTAATTAGGGTGGGGATTCACAATACTCCACCAATGGATACATACAAAGATAATTGAGGATGTATTCATATAACATCAAAGGGAATGAGAGGAATAATGTGGTGTGAAAGTGTGTAATAGAGGAATTTATTACCATAATTCATCAATCAATTATCTAAAAACATGAATGATGGTTCAAAGTATCCTCACAACTCCTCTCATGCATTGCTTTGGAGGTATAATGCCCTTCATGCCAAGGTGACCTAGTCATTGAATGAATGAGTTATAATGAGACCTCTTGAATAAGTAGTTAAAAATATATTCCTTTGAAATTTGTATCTCCATGATGCCTCCATTCCATTCGCATCCCATGCAATCCATTATTATCCTAGTGGGCATAGAAAATTTATATCTATTTTAGCTCCTTTGAAACTGACATTACTTTTTGAACTAGGGAATGACAAGTCTAAAATTTAACCAATAGATCCTTATCATCATTTGTTCTTTTTGAAACCTTTCCTAGTCTCTAAATGGTCAATTTGACATCTCACCTATTTATTTATTCCTCATGAGAACTTTTCTTGATTAGTCATATGGGCTTATTAGGCAATTAGGCTGAATTGTTTAAAGGTAGTCATTGGAATAGAAGTAGAATATCCATGACAACTTATAGCATAAGTTTAAGGGATTATTTAAAAACATAAAACCATGTTATTGATATGACCCATGGGTTTTAAGTGGCTTAACCTTATTATCACAACTTTCTTAGGTGACATTATCACTCTCTCATAAGTATTCTCTCACTATGGAATAAAGTTAGACTTATATCATTTTAGAGGCACAAAAGGGGATATTGAGGCCTAATAATATTTTGGGATCTCCACACCAACTTCCCCAATGGTTTTTATCATCTCAACTTGCATAGAACCCTATTTTATGCCTAAAACCCTACAAAAGGATTAGTTTTTAGTAAATATGTATAGGTGATTGTCCCTAAAAAATCCATGGCGAGGGTTTATTTTAAGTGAATAAAGTCATCCAGGTATTTCCTAGGACAACCTAATGCCATAGAATTTATATGTCTTAAAAACATGCCTATCAAGCTCCTAAAAAGGTTCAAGTAGGGTTTGGGGTGCTTAGGCTCTTAGCAATGATTCATAATAGTTAGAGACTCAACATTGTAAATAATGTTTGGAGTATAAAGTATAAAAACTACCTAGATTCCTTGATGACTTAGAGTCCCATGAAACATCTTAGTACAGATTTGAGCTTAAGAAGGAGACCAATTTTGACTATTAGAAAAATTTTAGATCTTGGGAAGGGTATATTTTATTAAAGAGGTGTGAGAGTGTTTTTTTTTCACTCCAAATGGATCCATGGGATATATTACACCCAAGCCAAAGTGTATAGGTTGCTTTATTCCCTTTTTACCTCTTTGTTTAACTCTTCTCCAAGATTAGCCATACTTAGGGTTTATGAGACACTAGAGTAGTCTGACCCTAATGGCATAGTTCTTTGGATTTTTCTTCAATTTATTTAGTCCAAGATTCATGGATATATTTAAAAATGTTCTCTTACCTTCCCTAGTGCTTTCCAATCCTCAAAACACTCCTTAACTATAATTCATCTCCAATTTCCATGTATAGCCCTGTTACTGCTTATTTAGGCCTACTAGTCTAATTAGCCTATCAAGGCTCTTCTTTGCTTCAGAGGACTAGAGCATTCAATAGAGGCTAATAAATTTTATAAAACAAGTAAATAGACCTTATTTTCATTCTCACTTCACTTCCATGCATGGTCACTCACACTTACATTCCTCATCAAGGCCCTACCTATATGTGATAATTTGTGTATTCTTGACTATGTGTGAAAGGTTAAAGATGAGGTTTATTATTCAATGGTTATTCCAAAGCTCTTTTTTAATTGTTTTATAATTTTTAAATGTTTATAATTTTTCCTATTATACCTTTTTTCACCCTAAAATATAACTCCTTTCTCAACTTGTTCTCCATCTTTAGTCAGACATGTAGATCCCTATTTTAGGCATTTGTTCATCATTTGATGTTTAGCCTCCTAATTGAATTAAAATTTTAAAAATATATAGACAACATGAATGATATGATTCAATTCCATTACTATTTTCACAACATTACACCACCACATAGTTATTGTTTACCCACTTTCACCAACATAGTCCTATGTGTTCAATAAGTATTTTGGTTGAGTTTCATCTTGGAGTGAGTCTGATCCTCTTGATCCTAATCTATAAATATTTAGTAATTTCTAATGATATTTATTAATCCTATAATCTCAAATTTTTCTTAATTCTATATCCCAACATATAATGCTCCTCTAATTTCCTAAATAGTCTTATAGGTGTTCAAATGAGAACATGTCTCTCTATAGGACTGAGAATGAGTTGTTAGCATTAGAAGTGAGCCACATGAAGATATACATAAGATATGATTTTTTAATTAATACCATGCATGTTTTATGATATATTTATGATCCCCAACATACATCCATAATTAAAACCACCTCTACCCCAAAACATGTAATGGAGATTATAGTGTGTATGGTAGTCATACTCATGAAAATGGGACATTGAGGGAGTTGAGTGATATTTTGATAACTAAATTATGTGATTATGGTAGATAATATTTTAATTAATTATAATAAACCCAAAATAAAACATAAAATCATTACTTAATTCTAAATTTATGCATTTAAGGCTCTTAAAATATCTAAAACCCACTACCTATAACCTAAAATTGCTCTAGTACTTTAAACCCCCTTGTATATCTCTCTACTTGTAAACTAGATACTATGAACTCAAAGCTTATGATATGATTAAAATATATTTTAGGTATGGAAAAGAGCTTATATTAACCTAGATACAAACTTATTACAAGGTTCTTTTGTCAAAAGTAGACCTACAAGTCTCGATACTTGCATGTCAATGAGAACTATCTTACCCAACCCTGAAGGAAATATTCAAGGATTATTTAGGATCATCATAGTAAATAAAAATATGGGGGAAAAATAGTATTAAAATTATGTTATTAGATACCAATTGATGTAATGAATATTCTAAAACCAACCAAAACCTTAACTGTCAACTTGTATAGGTCTGCAACCTTTCATTATGTAGAGATTTTTGCCTTCTTTTACTTGAACATGACAAAATGGGGATGGTAAATGATTTTATAAGGATAATATGGTCCTAAAAAATCTCAAATACTCATTAATTTTCACCAATAATATTCATAATGCTCTGAAACCATTGAAAATTGATTCTATAAAATTTGAGGTCTTCAATTTATACCTTAACTCTTTAGTGATTGTTCGTAAAGCTAAGGAGAATAAATAGATGATTAATTACTTAAAATTAAATTTAATTATGTTTCCTTATTATACCTAATATATTATACTCCAAATATCTTCCTCTTATATGGACTCATGTAAAACCATTGACCATTCCAGGGCAACTAAGAGGAATAATAGACAGAAGGGATATGTTTTTGACTTATTTTGACTCGTGAATCATGGATTCTCTTATATGATGCCTAAATGGATTCCCAAATGAGATATATGACCTCATATGACTCTAACCTGACCTTATAAGTTCATAAAAACCTAAAAACACCTATAAAAACCTCATTTTCCTGTACTTTTCCTTGATTGGGATCTTCGAAAATCATTGAGGGCCACAAGAAGGAAAGTGAGGAGTCAAAATACTTTAACACTACATGTTACATATGGATTTAAGTTAAAAGGTAAATTTTAAAATGTGTGGGGCCTTTTTATGGTAAATAAATGATATTTGAACCCTAAAGAGACCCCCTTTTACATATAAGACCACTTTATTATGACGTGGAGTAGTCATGAGATTTTTGAAAAATCCTCATTTTAATGTGACACCTTATCTAAAGGCTTTATAACTAAAATGTTAACTTATATGACATATTTGAAGAGAATTTGTATGACCTTATGAGCCAATTGGAGCTTGAAATTGTCTTGACTAATAGGCTATAAAAGATAACCTTAGATACATCATTACTCACTATGTCAAGACTAGAACATGACTTAGACACCTTAAACATGTTTTTAACAAGGTATCTCTTTAATAAGTGGCTAAAAAAGAATAAATATAATAATAATAATAAACCTTAAATTCTTTAAATACCCTCATTTTTTCTAAAATACCTTAACTTTGTCAAGCAAGGTATATTCTACTTTATAGGCTTCAAAAGGAACTTGGCACCCTTACACTCACCCAAGGGAAACTCATGACAACTTAAAACATAATACAAACATTTGAAACATGCTATCACATGAGGATCTCTTCAAGGAACCCATAGTTGATATAGTAAAACCTTGAAGAATGCTATAAGGCTTTAAAAACCATTTGAAGATCATTATAAGATTTAAGGAGCCTTATGTACTCTTAGAGGGACCTATGACAAAGTTTTAGAATATATGGGTTGAAATTTGGCCCTATTATCAATAGTTACATGGAGGCCCAGGTTGTGAATCCTATATTTGTAATTATACAAGGGCAATCGATAGAGGAGGTGATCAATGGGTTAATAGATAGTGAGACTTTAGCCAGTGAGACCACCATTATTAAGAAATGTTTTAATTTGATTTAAGTTTTTGATATAGACCACTAGTTTTAATTTATATTATATATATATATATATATGTGTGTGTGTGTGTGTGTGTGTGTGTGTGTGTGTGTGTGTGGTTTGATATATATATTCGATCTAATGAATAACTAGTTTTTGGTTTTACAGATCCTACAACAAAGGAGGTTAGATGGGGTGCCCTAGTTATGGATGCACACCATGAAATTTTATAATAGGTACTATCTCTATACAACCCTACCACTTTGGATGATGATATTGTTCCATATTTACCATATCATGTAATATGATTTAGGCTAGTAAGAGAGGCCACACAATATCTACAAGCATGAAGTGATGAGTTATATCCATTGACATGGGTTGGAGATGGATAAGCTTAAGCCTAGAATGCCTTTGCATAGGAGTGATACATGCACATGGAGACTACCATATATATTGGATAGTTATAGGCCCAAGTCGCTAATCTAGGGATAGGTTTTTGGCTTGAGATCATCGACTACCTATCTATAGCACACTATTCAGAGGGGTCATTCATAGGCATATATGGGTAGTATGGCTAGGCCATAGGATAGACATGATATATCACATACTTAGAGTTGTAGCTATTGTATTTTGTTAGTTTTATTGTATAAAACACATTATATACACACACACACAAATATATGTATATGGCAAAAATGATTTGTAAAAGTATAATTAATCAAAACAAATGTAATACACAATATATCATGATTGGAAATGTGTAAAAACAAAATATGAATAAATATAATAATTTTAACATGGTAAAAAGAGTAACAAATGTTTTCAAACCATATAAATATTTTCACTAAATTAAAACAAATAAAAATCACATTATATCATGTTGATATGTGTTAAAATATTGTAATAAAATGGAAGGTACACTAAAAACCACTGGTATAAAAATAAAATAATTAATTCAATCAATCATACTAAATCAAGATGGGAAGTATAAAATGAAAGACAAAATGAAATGTAAGTGGAAATCAAATTAATCACACTAATTAAAGATGGGAAGCATGGTAATTTTAATAAAATGGTTGTAAACATACATGCAATTATAAAATAAGAAGATTAAAGTTAAGGACTTATGAAGTAAGCATAAAACACACTAAATCAACATGAGAATTATGTTAATGACATGTAACTCATAATTTAACACTACTTATCTTAAATTTTATGCATGTAACTTCATGTTGACTTGTTTATACTAGGAACTAGGTATTGAAATATTTTTTGAAGAAGGCCTAGTCTTATCCATGGTCTTACACTGCAACTCACATAAGGAACACCAATGAGGTGGAGACAATTATGGGAATGATTTTAAAAGTTTTTTTTAATGTGCTAATTTGTGATATGGGCCTAGTCCTATCCATGTTATTATACTATAAATCACAATGGGAACACCAATGAGGTTAATGGTAATAAGTAGATGTTTATTATGGTAATTTGTGAGGAGATCCTAGTCCTGTCCATAGTCTTACAATGAAACTCACAAAGGAAAACCATATGGGGAAATTATTAGATAATAAAATAATATTTCTTAAGGGGAAATGTTATGAATGCTTTAATGAAAGAGGGAATGTAAAAATAATGACATAGGCATCTATGAGAAGGCCTTAGTAAAGATGAGGCCCACTAGATATAAAGAAGAGACACTAAGTGTATAGTGACAATCAAAATACAAAGGATACCTACTCATAATAATGACAAATATCTATAGGTAAATATATGAGATACTAATATTGAATCATGTTGGTTATATGAACAATAACATTAAAATGGACCTACTTCCCACAACATGTTCTATGTTCCTCAAGACCTATTACAAAGGCATCAGACTATTGCAAAGATTATGTAGTTGTGTGAGAATGTAGGTAACACTGTAAGATGGTTTTGTTCTCCTTTCCCAATATACTAGCCTAACACATCCCAATGGATATATAATCTATGATAAGGCCAATTTTGGGGTTTGAGATTCGATTATAAATAGGAGATGTACTATAAATCATTTATTTTAGTATGATTTAACTTTTGTATTTTTATGTTGCTTTTTGTAACATTGATTTTTGTTTAAATGATTTTGATTTTAACTTTCTTATGTATTTTATGATTCCTCCTCCATATGGATTTGGAATAACCAACATGAGTGATATAAGTGATACACAAGAATTAACTTTTGACTTTGGTGAAAGGAAGCTAAGTATCTAGAGATATGACTAACTAAACACTTAGGCTTACCTATGAACCAATGTGTAATATCAAATTATAACTATATGTATGCTTAGTATGAAAAGGAAATAAAATAATAAAGGGAGATCCAAAGTAGATAAATTAATTGAAGTATAATGAGACATCTTGTTTACTAACTAACAAGATGGTAAATAAAAATTACTATGGGAATCAAGTTTTGCATAACCAAGTCAGAGTAATAATTGAGTTTTTAATTGAGATATGATAGCAAACAATCATTGTAAAATAAAAAGAATCCATGAAATAAGTGAATTCATAAACATAAGTTTTCAATCATGTAAATAATGATAAGAAACCATAAGAAAGAGATGGAAGTAAATGAAACCATATAAAGCATATAAAACATAATATAAATATCCATGTGAAATAGATAAATGAAACCAAATTTGACACATATTCAAATGTAAAGATATATAAAAATGCATCATAAATCCAATCCATAATCATAATGAATAAAAAACTGAAATAACAACATGTAATGTTCACAATACTAATAAATTTGGCCACAAATATTATCCGTGACATCTGAAACACCTCTATGAAGCTAGATCTTGACGGTAGCCATAGTCTCATAAATCCTCATGGAAATTTGTGAAAAGACTTATTTTCAAATCTTGTCAATAGAAAATGTAGGTTTAAATTAATTATTGTGAACATATAATACATAAATGGGAGGTTAGTCTTTGTATTAGTCCATGAAATAAAACTCAAGTAAACTCACTAAAGTCATAACACCTCTAGTATAGACACTAGGGAGAGCATAGGTAATAAGCATGCATATGAAAACACAAATAAAACATAAAATAAATCCTTTTTTTAATTTCCTTGGAGATCTAAATGGCTTGTTGAATGGATTTCTTATATTGTGCATCAAAAAATCTTTGATAATGAAGCTTTTTTGGCACCTTCTCTCCTTGGCACCTTGGCTTTGATTGGTTGGGTTATGATTTGAGCATGATAACACTACTTTTATGAAGCTTTTATCTCAAATTATAATTATAACACTATTCTATCAAAGTATTTGAATACATTTAGGCATAATAACTTTAGGTATAATAATAGAATGGGTCATAATTATACTTTTAATCCACATAACACAAAAGGTAATGTAAGTGATAATCATAGTTATTACTACTAATGAAATAAGGGGAAGGTAGTTCATTTCACTCTTAGGATTAACATTTTTCACAATAAAAGGTCCAAAATAGGTGAAGTTTTAAAAATATTTAAACCTATATCAATAGATAAAATTAGAAATAAACTAGATCTATGGAAGATTTTACAAACTAGAGGCATCACTAGATTCATCAACTAGATATATGGTGTGGATAACCATCTCTCAAGGCAATTTTTAGAAAGTTGGAACAATAAAGCTATGGTGATTAACAATGTTTTGATTGAAATTAATGAAAGGATAATCTCATAGGTCACTGAACTCACCATTGAATATATGAAATACACCAAATTGAACAATGAATTTAAGAAAGAGAAGGAGAAGTTCCTATTTAGAAATGAAAAATGGATCACCTTTCAAGGGGTTTCAAGAGATAACTAATTTTGATCCCCTATAATGAATTCATAGAGTAGGCAATGAGATACATAACACTTAATGGTAGATACCAAGTAGTTTACTACTCTTATTTCCCCTTCTTAAACTACCTTCACCATAAAATTACAATCAACATACCTTTCTATATTTTGTATTCCTTAGATAACTCTAGTTTGGAGGTCAAAGAGGGATACAAAAAGGAGCCTTTACATCAGGTTGTCATATTCTTTATCTAATTTTTTATGCCCTAAACCTAGCTCTGCCACATCGTACCAAGATTATTATCCTTAACATTCACCTAGTGAAATTGATAAAAGAACCCTCTAAAACAATCAAAGAAAAACTTAGAATGAGGCAGTTGATTAGCGTGGTAGAAGATATAAGGGAAATAGGCATACAATGATGATTCTAAGAATATGGAATATGGGGAGAACAACACCAATCATAAGGGTGAGGAAATGGTGAAGAATAATGATAATAATGCTAATATTTAGAATGATAATACTGAGTCTAATAATAATAAAGAAGTGGTAGATTCTAATGTAGAGTAAAATAATAGTGTCACTAAACCTTCTAGAAGTAACCCCCAATATTAGATTGATTCTATCCTGAATTCACTAAAAACTAATAAAAATTGGATCAAATTGAGGATGAGGTTAACCTACATAAATTATTCCTTCATTTGTTCATGAAGGATCATACTCATCTCAAAAAAGAGGTTAGCAATATTTAGATGAATGATGGTTTGTTCTACACCAAGGAAAATAAAATGGAAATGTCAACCTAAATCAAGAACCTTACTAAAAAATAAAATAGGTTTGAAAGGGAGAAACAAGATCTCAAAAACAATCTCAATATGTTGGTGGCTTATAGTAGGAAAACCATTAACAACTCTATTCAAGGCATGAAGGGTATTTTGATGATAACCAGCTCCAATCAAGGAAACAAGGAAAAAAATAGACCAAACAAAAAGCTCAAAGGTATTTACATCAAGGAGAAAGGTATCTGCATCAAGGAGAATGATCAAAACCCAACTAGCTCATGGGATACTAAATTCAAGGACATTACTAAAGGATGGGTCAGGGAGTTCAAAGAGTGGAAGAATTCTCACTAACTATATTTCATTATTTATTTTGTTTTATATATCTTTATGCTATGTTTCAATTGTGTTTGGGCTGAATATAGGTTATTTTTAGTTCTTTCTTGTTCCTTGTTCATTGCTTTACATACATTCATAAATATTTGGTTTAAGATCTTGTCTATCTCTTTTTTATATGGGTAGGGCCCCTTCAAAACCCATTTTTACCTTTTAATAAAAACTTTACACCAAGAGATCTTTTTTAATATATTTTTTCATAATAACTTTACATTAAAATAGCTTCAAAAATCAATATGCATGGCCTTTGTATTTATAGCCTCAGGAGTCAACTCTCACCCAAGGTGAGTTAAGGTTGATTTTAAACATGGAATGGATTTAAAATAACCTTAGATGAATTGAGACTAACTCTATTTGAGTCAAAAAAATTCATGTAATATGAATTTAAATTACTAGGCATGGCTCTAAAATTTAATATTTTAGGATATTTTGAAAGAGCTTGATATCTTATAAAGGCAATGATGAAAAGGCTTGATATTTTAATTTTTAGAATTTACATTTTTAGATATTAATTAATTTAAAATGGATGATTAAACTAAGCATTTAATCTTGTTTAATTAGATAATTAAATTTGATTAATTTTTTTGTTCTTTCAATATTTGATCAAGTGTCCCACTTAAGGGTCCATAGGCCAAATTTCTAGTTGTTATACGGCAAGGTGATTGAGGATGAATCCATGAAAGATCATTATTAAATAAGGGATAGTAACCTAAATATGTATAACTCAACATGATTCTAAGCATTTATGAATGATGCTTAAAAAAATTGGGATGTTCAGTGATTTTTAGGTTTAATTTGTAATGGTTGGTAGGAATTGGTCTAAAGTTTGGTCAGGAGCTAGTTATGGCAAAAATTACATGTCTATAATTTGTTGAGTTATTTTAGTATTATTGGTGTTGAGGTATTATTTTTTCCATTGATGTTAAAGCTAAGATAAATGTATTTAATGTTAAGGTTAGAGTTGAGGCCATGCATGGTGAAATGGTATGTGACAAAGAAGTCTTATGACAAGGGAAAATTTGAAGGAAACCTTTTGTCTCTCTATTGAAAGATAATTTGAAGGAAACCTGGTAATTATTCTGAGGTTGATGACATGTCAAGGTCAAGTTCAAGGTATAAGCAAAGAATATTATTGATCAGTAGTCCTGATGAGCATAGAAGGTAAACATAGATTGTATAGTAGTAGTTGAGTTATGTATGAGGTTATGGCATAATATTGTGATGTGATAAGCTCATAACCCTATTGAGAGTATACTTGTATTTATATAATATTTATTTAATAATGTTATTGGTTGGAATCATTGAAATCTAACTTTTTTGAGTCCAAATCTTTGAGTATTAGGAGTCTCAAGAAGCCTAATCTAGCCTTGAGAGAAAGTGTATACATGAAGCATAATGAGCTTGGTGAATTATGTCATTATAGGCATCAGATAAATTATAATGTTTTTTAAACATGATAATGAGGCAAATAATATTTTTAATGAGTTTTAAGGTTAGTTTTGAGGCTTAGCCCTTGCATGAAGGGACCTAGTGAGAAGGCACATGCATAGTAGCATGATGAGAAGAGAAGTATGAGACTTGTGTGAAGAATGCTGGTAGTCTGTCAGAATCTTATTATGTTTTATGACATGAGGATGAGTTTTTTATAATAATAAAATAGGTTTCAAGGTGTGATCAAAGTCTAAGTATGACTGGTAGATCAAGGCCTAGTGTACAAAGAGACCTAGTGTGACCTAATGAGGGATCACGTTTAGTTACCAGGGTAAAAGATATAATAAGAGAATTATAAAATGTGTGATAGGTTTTGAAATGTTTTTGACCAAGTTTTAGGTCAAATCCTAAAGGAAAAAACATGAAATTTGGTGTTGAGGTTTTTTATGTGGATAAAATGAGGTGTTATAGACCTGAGAAATTTTTTCTTATGGTCATCAGAATGTGAAACCTTTACATGATATAATAATTATTTCATGTAAATAGGTAATTTTACTATATTTAATTTACTTATATTGGTTTTGGAGTTGATGGGCAATCCTATATGAGTAATTGTTAAGAATAGAAGGCAGTTTAAACCCTTATAAAACCATCATTATGACCTGATATGAAAGATTTTTTTGGATATGGATTATAATGGTATAGATTTATTATTTTTATGTTTTAAAAATGTATAAAAATATTAAAACATTAATTAAATGATTTTCTTCTATCAAAAGAGTGAGTGGAAGCTACAAGAAACCACTTATTTCTTAGAATTTTGATGTAGTAGGTAGGTTTGACCAGGTCAAAGCATGAAAATGGTTGGAGGATGATATGTGAGAATTTTATTTTATTCCCATGTAGGTGTTTAATCAGTTTTAACTCTTGAAATTTTCTAAATTTTTCATGGAAGCTGACCAACCATGAAATAGGCCTAATGAGAAAGATAGTGATAAAACTAAGTAGAAATGAGAATGAGATTAGGGATTGGATGTAGTGGATTAGAAATGGATATAATTACTTGATTTAATTATTAAATACCTATATAACCTTTCCCACTTTAATATAATTTTTAGTGATACACATAAACAATAAAAGGTTTTTCTCAAAGTGACCCATCTAACATAATGAGGTCTGTGTAGGGTAAAGACATGAGATTGGTCTGTAAGACCAATATTGATATTGAAAATTGTAATACATATATTCCAAGATTTTATAAGGATATTTAAGTATCATTTAAACCCATTTAATGTTCATAAATTTTTTCACATAGTTGTTCTAAGTTTTGATCTTCATGACTGTGTGTTTGGAGATATAGGTAGTTTTTTATGTATGAGTGAGAATGATGTTCCTAAGTATTTTTTCATATATGTAAATAATAAAATGAAAATTAAGTTTTTAAATAGGTATCATGGGTTAATTTTAATACATTTTCATCATTATAAATTCCTATGAAGGTGTGAAAAGTCAAAGGTTCTTGACTGGGTTCTTAAGGCCTATGTACAATTTTGAGTAAGCATATGAAAATAGTTGGTTTAAGGTCTTCTACCCTATTTGGTGAAATATAATGAGAATAATGATGACCCTAAGGTAATATATGTTATATCCATGTGATTTCTTTATTGGGTTATGTATAAAAGCTGAGTGTATACTTTATATTTTCAAGATAGACTTTCTAGCAGTGAGAAGGCCTAATTGCGAGTATATGTAATTATGTTATTCAAGGAGTGAAATGAGATAAATAGTGTTTTTTACCTAATTATATATTATCATGGGTCTAATTTATGTGTTTATGAAGTTTTTCATCCTTTTTTTGAGTCTCAAGGTTTTTGAAGGAGGCTAATGTGAAACATGTGCTTAAAGAAGGCCTAATGGTAGTTTTGGCCCTTAAGGGTAATGACCGACCTATGTAGTGGTTGTTTCACTTTTGAAACATGTTTTTGGATATATTATAAGAGTTATAAGAGTATATAAAGGTTATTATCTGACCAATATGGGTAAGATCAAGATTCAAGTATAAAGAGAAGGTCTAATAGGCCTAATTGAATAGTTAGAATAATAAGGATATGAGTGAATGATTTATAATTTTAAAAACCAAATAGAGGGTGGGAATACCATTATAGAGGTGTCATAAATATTTCTTGAGATTATATTAGTGTTTCTATATGTTATGATCAAATTCATAAGACCTAATTCTACCAAGGAAAGTGCTAGTTGAGTGAGAAGGCCTAATAGGTTGTTTGAGAGAGATAAAAGAGTGAGAAGAGAAAAATAAGATGGTCATACTCAATTAAGTGAGAAATAGGTGTCCAAATGTGATAAAATATTTAAGGTATCTGATTTGTTTTTGAGTTACCTAGGGGGATGGTGCCTCCTTACAAGTTGGTGCTTGTTAAAAGACTAGTTGAGTTGGTGCTTGACTAGTGAGGGGTTGGTGCCTCAATAAAAGTTTGAATCATTGACTATAATACTATATTATAGGTTATGATTCAATATTTTTTATTCCCTAGTAATATTTCCCATATATCTCTTGTGTTCTTATGTTGTTTGCATTCATAGATGTTTTTTTATACATTGATTAATGTGTGTATGTGAATGCATACTTTATGATTGATAAGTGAAATTGAAGGATTGTTTTAATCAAAATAATTCATCTTCCTCTCAATAAATATACTTCCAACATATTTTTATCTTATTTAATAAGGCATTGTAAGCTATAAGCATAGTAATATCTTCTCAAATAATGAAAATCATGTTAAAAAGGAAAGAAAATAATGATTGAATAAAAAGCTCCAAACAATGTTTGGGAAGCTAATAATGATCTCAACTCAAGGTATTAGATAACACATATGATTGATAGATGGTCCCTACAAAATAATCAAGAAGAAGAATTAAATTAACCCATGGATGAGATTAATCCAATTGATAGAATGATTTCATGCATTAATTTATTAAGTATTGATTTACCCAAAGGTGGTTATAATAAATAAAATAGGTTGAGATACTGATTTTCCCAAAAATAGTCATAAATAGTGGTACAAGCATATTCCTCAGTAGGGCAGATGAGTCAAAATAATGATTTCCACATAGATAGTTATAATCATTAAGATGACCTATATTTAATAATTATTTTTAGATATTCCCTAGTAGGGTAGATTCGTAAGCATAACTTAAGGATATAATCTATGGTACATATTAAATAAGAGCAGGTGAAAATGTAGATGTGATGATAAAATGACTAAAAAGACATAAAAATATAGACACATGAGAATGTGTAAAGTGATGAAAGAGAGGATTAGAATAATAAATGTGTCTGAGCTAACCTATGATATTTCATGTATCCAAGTTATTCCTACATAGTCTAAATAGACCTCAAGGAAATGTAGTTCACCCAGAAGTGAGATAAAATGGAATTAGGAATAGAAGAATAATAATGGATCAATGTGAATGACTAAGGTGTACCTGATAATGTGGAGATGTTCATCTTTATTATTAGTGATACAACTAAAATGGTTAATAGGTTGAGTATGATAAAGGAGGGTGGGAGGATTTACCAAGGTTACCAAGGAGAAGTTATTATGTTTATTACTTGTAAGATTTCCCAAGTTTATTTTTTTTCAGCACATGATGGTATAAATCATGATACAAACACCATGATAACTTATCCATAATGTGTATAAGGACTGACTCTCGATCCAATAAACAATTGAAAATAATGCACCAGTGATAAAAAACCATGATGATAATGTTGATTTATGAATATTGATAGATTTAATAATAATGTGAAAGGAATCACCCAATGAATGAATATATACTAATTTAAGGCACAATAATGAAAACAAATAAATAGGAAAACAAATAAACAACCAAGTAAATAAACACACAAAAAACAACAAAAAGTATCATGTTATCAACCAATTCAACACCAATGCATCAAGGATTAATGGAATGATAAAATGGTGGTGCCCCAAATTAATGATACATGTAAGGGGAAGCTCACAACCCCAATGAAACTAGAATGGATTGGAACTAACAATGGATTTCCCTTGTAGGTTGGATCAAGGATAATTGACTAGGTTTAAACTTAAATTTTTTTTTGGATGTTTGAGGCTATATATCTCTTGAGGAGATGGTAGGATAATTTTCTAATTTTTATCATTTTGAAATGTTCTAAATGTTTTTTTATAATTTTCTAAGTATCTCAACTTGATTGAGAATTACAAGATACATAATGGTCCAACTCACAAAATGGTGAGAGTGTGGCTTAGGTTGCTCAAAAAATGGTGAGAGAATTAGAAAAGAGGGACTAAGCTAACCTCAATTTGAATTGAGTGTTACTTACATAATCCCATTAGAAACTAAAGTTATTTTAGTTATACCTACACAAAAGGTGGTGAAATTTGAATAGGTATCAATAAGGTCATAAATTGAGGCAAATAGAAAGGCAAATGATAATAGTAAGGGTGAAGAGATGAAACAATGCATGGTAAAGGTGTTTTTCCCAATTTAACCATATGTAGTTATAAGTAGGAAAAAATTACATAAGTTAGTAATACTAATTTTCCCATGGGTGGTTATAATAGTAACACATGGTGGAATATTTATTTTTCCCAAAGGTAGTTATAACTAGTAACACCAATCAAGCATAAATAACATATGTGATTACCAAATCCACTACCATACTATTTTCATATAATACCATTTAAACATGGAATTATTAAAATTCTAATATTATATTAGGATCCCCTCATGGAAGGTGTCTGAAGAAATAATAGAACCAAGGTCAAAATAGTTAGGTAAGGTGGGTAAAAACATGATTAGTAAATAGGGAATGTATGATCAAATGGTAAGACGAGGCAAAGGGAAAGGCAAGATTATGTTATGATAATTGGATAAAATGGTAATAGGGTTACCCATAAGTGACAAGGTAAGGTAAATGGTAGGGTATGAAATAAAAATAATATGAATGAAAAATTAATTTGGTAAGGTAAATAGTTCTAGAAAGGTAAATGTTTTTGTTGTTCTTGTTGATGTGGAGATGCACATCTTGATAACATATGATTCAACTAGAATATTAAATTATTTAAGTTGATAGCTCACACCTCTTCTAAATAAATAATCTATCAATCACCTACTATAGATTTGGGTTCCAATAAAAAAAATTAATCTTTGTTGGTCATTGATTCTCTTTCCTCCAAACTTCAAGACAAGATGTATTCGTGTCCTTTGTAAAGGAAAGTGAAGCAAGTGATGGTAAATAATGATAAAAAGTGGAAAAAGAGTTTGATTTGGTGATGAGGAGATGGATAATAATGGAGTTTATAATGATTTGGAAAAAATTAAGATTGGTATTTTTAGGCATATACAGTGTTGTTTATTCTAGATTAGACCTAACTTTTATTGTGGTGGGGCCAAAGACTTTTGAATATGCTCTTAATATGACCACTAGATTTTTCTATTTTTTAGGCCTAAGAGTAGATACCATCTAAGTATACTATTTATTAGATTTTGTAATGATGTTATCTTTAATAATGTCTTCATCAAATAGTGAATAACTATTGTGATAAGTTATTGTCACCTCAAAGAGGTTTTCACAATGAAGTTGTCTTGATTATCCCATATCACCTATGAGAAGGTCTTACTAAAGAATGTTGAATTTTGACATTGATTATCATCTATTTCCTCAAGTAAGGTTTTAATATAAGATTATAAGTTTTAAATTTGTGTTAATCATGGTATTGAGATGCATTGATTGTCATTGATGTCAAGGTGATCTTATTACATAATGCATGAATGATAAAGTGATAGGTTCCAAGTGGATTTGAGAATGCATATAATGTGTTCATGAATTTTAGGTTATTAATCATGTTTGAGGGGTAAAATTATGGGTAAATATTTATTTTTGTTCTTTTGGAAGTCAAAGGATCCATTGGAATGGTCTTGTGAAAGTCTAGGTTATCTTAGTCATCTTGGAAGAACTTTCTGAGTAAGCAGATTAATAATGTCAACATTAACATATGTGAAGGTGTCAAAAAAAATTAGTGATATGGTTTTGTCAAAATTTAATCATAGATCATGTTATTAAAATTTAAGGTCTTGAAATGATTTATATAAAAATTTATGGTAGTGCAAAGTTGGTCTCCCAAGCAGATTTCACTAGTTTCCATACATAGTCAAATTTGCATTAAAAAGTGACCATTGGAATTAAAAAATTTGAATTTACATATGAAAAATAGTGTATATTATTTTTTTTTATAAATATTTATAATTTATTAATTTTATGATGGCATAAAAATCGAAGTGGTATAGTACTTTAAGGGAAATCCAAGAAAATTGATTAGGAGGTTTGACTAGTCATATAATTACATTTATTGCACATGAGAGTTGATTGTATTTTTTTAATAAAACAAAGTGAAAATAAATTATTTTATAAGTAAAAATATTGATAAAATATTGTTTTTATAAAATAAAAAAATTAATTAGACTTTATTTTTGAATATTATTGCAGATGTAGTTATTCTAGGTCAAAGTTGATAGTAATCATTTTATGTTTGAGTAGGCTCCTTCTAATGGTGTTTATGATCCTTTAAAGGTTTAATTAATTTGTATTATTTATTTTTTTATGTTAATAAGGTATTTATATTTCCATACATATGTGTATTGTGCATATAAATTTTATATACATTTATTTTGAGACTCAATTGTGAAGACAATGTTTCTAAGCTAATTAATCCTAATAGTTCTTTAAGACCTAATGGAGATTTTAGAATATGAAAAAATGATTTGATGTTTATTAGTAATGTATAAGGATCATATATTATGTAATTAAATTTTTTTAATTGGTTTATATCATTGGTAAAATCCATCTGAATGATAGTGGCTCAAAGTGTTACATGAAGGTGAATTAGGTCTCCATGGGACCTACTGAAGGCTTGAGGGATAAAAGAGGTTTCATAAGGCAAGTTAATGACTTAAGTTTAATTTATAATGAAAGAGTATAATTTAATATTTTTCAAAAGGTTTATAAAAATGTTTATATCATGGTATGGATCTAATGTATCATTTATACGCATTGGTTCTTTGTTGAAAGGTGAGACCTAATGAAATAAGGTTTATTAGGCTTAAAGAGGAGAATGAGGTCTAAATGTATATGATATACCTATTTTAGATATTTTAATAATTGTTTCATGAGATTAAAATGAATTTTTTTTAATTAAAATAATTATTTAATTTGTATTTTGCTTTGGCTGACCGAATGAGTGAGTATGAAAAAGACTAGTTTTTAATCAAGGATAGTTTGGCTTTTTTAGACTAGTTAGACAATTTGATAGTGGAACGAATGGTATGAGAGTTTTAAGAAGTGTATGAGGACATGAAAATAATAATAATAAATTTTTTAACATTTCATGAATATATTATATTTTTATTTAAGGTAATCAATAAGTTTTTGTATTGATTGAAGGCATAATTAGGCCTAGTTTGTCTAGATGACCTAGAGTGAAGAAGTGTATTAAATATATGTTAGAAGAGTAATGTAGAGGTTATGTATGATTAATATTCATGATTTTACAAGAATATATTTAGATATAATAATATTAGAGTGTGAAATAGGAATGGCCTCAAGGTCATGAGCATGTGTATGGGGGATGGTTGAATAAAGAAGAGAGTTATCATATGCCTATGTAAGAGGTAAATTTGTGTTTATATAAAATATGATTAGTTTTATGAGGTAGATAAGTAGGTTTTCTGGTTTTATATAAAGATAATACCATATTATAGTGTGTCAAACATCAGATCAAATGTGGATATCAGTTTGTAGGTGATTGAGTTAGTGCTTGATCAGCTAGGGGGTTGTAGCCTCCTTGATAGTTAGTGGTAGTTAAAGGTCTAGTGTATCCTTGAATAAATTAAGGGGTTGGTTATCCTTGATTAGTTTATGTTGGTCTAAATTGAAGAAATAAATTTATAGGATAGTATTATAAATATTATTTCAAAGGGTTTTCTCCCCCGTGAGGGTTTACCACATAATTTGTGTTATTGCTTTTATCTTGCATTATTTTTTTGTTCATGACAATGAATGGTTTATATGATTCATGAATGATTATGTTTAATGGTTAATATTTTAAAGAATTAGAATTTTATTTTATTTTATTTCTTCATTATTTCAGACCCCCCCCCCCACTCACTCTTAGTGATTATGATTCCAATAATTGGTATCACAACATGTCATTTAGGAAGGATTGACAACTAGGAAGGTGGTCCTAGAAGAACAAAATGGCTAAGTAGCTAAGGAAAGAGAATCAATAATTTATTTTTTATTCTCAAAGGTATTAAAAATTATATTAGTTATTTTGAGACAAGGAGGAGTAATTTTAAATCTAAGGAAGATGAATATGAAAATATCATCAAAAGTCTTAGAGAGTAGGTTGAGTCCTTTATGGAATATGAAGGAAAGGTGAGTCATTTTCTAACCAAATTTGAGATAATAATTGAAATAATAAAAGAAGATAAGATGAATATTCATGATCTTAATAATCAGTTAGAGGTTGCAAGTTCAATTTTGAGGTCAAAGAAGGCTGAGTGTGATCAATTGAAAACTAAGTTAGGATCTTTTAAGGTTGAGCATGAGAATCTAGCAGTCAAAATGAGCAAGGTTGAGGATAAGGAATTATATCATGTGAATAAGGATGATAGCATGAATAAAAAGGTGAGAAGACTATAAATTCAACCCAATTCCATGAGGTTTGTCAATTCATCTCATATTCAATGTTATGCATGCAATCAATTTGATCACATTGTAAGAGATTACAAAAGGAGAGGTAGCTTGTTAAAAGGAGATAACATCCATCATCAAGAAAAAGGTATGAGTGATATTATTTGTTTCAATTTTCATATAGTTGGTCATATTTATAAATATTTTAAGAATATGTTGAATGAGTTCTCAGGGCAAAATAAGGTGTATGGAGCTCTTAGTGTGAAAGAAAAAGGTCATACATGGATATAGAGACCTAAAAATGTTAAGAGAGATCAGATTGAGACCAAAGATGAATTAGTTATTTAGAATATTAGTTAAGATGGTTTTTTATCTATGGAAGATATCAAGTCAAGACTAGAGTACTATTTATTAGAATGTGTTGACAAGGTAGTCAAATAGAAGATAAATGATCCAATCAAGCCTATGAGGAGGCTTAGGAAAGACAAGCCAATTAGTGAGAATATGGAGACTTGGTAATATCCTATGTTTTGGGTGTTCTAAGTTCCTTGGTAGGTTATGTGTCTCTATTAGGCTTCATAGAGGCATTAATAATTCATTTGAAGAATCATGGAATGGTTTTGCAAGGTTGATAAGTGAGAGACTAGTCATTAGGTTAAGTTATGCTCTTTGTCTTGATATGCATATAGTTAAGTATCAATTATTTCAATTATTTTAAATCTTATAAAAGATATATATATCACCTATTAAAATCTATGAGAAGTGATTTTAAGGCTTGAAGTTGTTTGTGGAAGAAGATCTTACATTAAATGTCCTTGGTTAGCATAAGGGTTCTAACACAAGAAACCCTTAACATGGTGTATCTTGGGATATAGAATAATTTGAGTCACCAAAATTGGTGATTAGGTGAAAAATTATGATAAAAAATTGTTAAATGAGGCTATGGTGTGCTAAAAGTAGTCCCTTGGTGTAAAGGTATGAGAATTTCAAGCTATGTATCTTTGTTTATAATGTACCTCTTTGAAGTGACTTAGGAGAGGAGTATCTTTTATTATGAAAGAGAGAGGTCCTTGGAGGGATAATATTAAAAAGGTATGTTCATATTTTAATATAACTAAAGTATTAATGCAATAATATTTCATCCATAGATGGCCTAATAAGTTAGCTTGTTCAAGTTGGTAGCTTGAAGAGCTCTTATAAGCATGGATTTAGGTAAGTTTAGTTGCTTTGAGTATGTTATTATTGTTTAGATAAGTTTTGGTTGTTTGATTTATATGATATAGTTTGTAAATAATTAAAATAGGTCATTTGTACCCAAGAAGATCATCTTTTTTTTCAGTTGTCTCATTAAGGATGTTGGATAATCGTGGTAGCCTATGTGTGGATGAAGATGGTTGCATTCAAGGTATGTTCTTGTAAGAGAGTTTGATTGTATAAGTTTGAAATATTTTGATTTTATTAAAGTGGAATATGGAGTTAGGGGGAGATAAACTAGGTTTATTGAGTAGTATGTGAAGTTTGTGCATGTTTCTAATAGGCTAAGAATCAAGAAGAAATTCAGATAGAGGTATGTTTTCTTTAATTGATAATATGTAAGGTATGCATAGAGTGAGGGGAGTATATGTGAGATATTTAAATTCTAAGGATCTTGTATTGTTTATTATGGTTTTATAATATCTTATTTTATATTATCATGATGTTATGGGTATATTTTTATATCTATGATTAGTTTTTTAGGTTTAAAGATCAAGTTGGCATGTTGAGGAAGAGACCCTTTGTCATTAATGTCAAAGGGGGAGAATGATCAAATGAAGGAGTTATTCACTTTGAGAGAAATAATTTTGGAAGGTTTTTACTATAAATGATAAAGGGGGAGATTTTTTATCATGGTATTGAGATGAATTGATTTCCATTGATGTCAAGGTGATCTTCGTACATAATGCATTAATGATAAAGTGATAAGTTCTAAGTGGATTTGAGAGTGCATATCATGTGTGTAGGCCTTTAAGATTAATTACCATGTTTGATTGGTTAGATTATGGGTAAGGAGTGCTTTCTATATTTTTTAAGTGAAATTAATACATTGGAATAGTCTTGTGAAGGTTTAGGTTATCCTAGTCATCTTGGTAGAACTTCCTAAGTATGCAAATTTATGACATCAATATTCGCATGTGTGAAGGTGTTAGAGGAAATTCATCACACAAGTTTGTTTATATTTGAGCCTAGATAATGTATTTAAAATTTAATTTCTTGACATAATGTATATCAAAAGTTATATCAGTACAAAGTTCATCTCCTAGGTAAATTTCACTAGTTTTCATAGTGACATTTCCATTAAATAGTAACCATTGGAATTCAAATATTTGAATTTACAAATGAAAACTAGTATGTAGTATTTTGTTTATAAATTTTGATAATGGATGAATTTGATGGTGGTGTTAGAATAAAATTTGTACAGGTAATAAATTTGAAATATAGGAAAACTGAATAGGGGGTTTGACTAGTCATATAGTTGCATTTATTGAATGTGAGAGTTGACTTTTGTTGACTACATTTTTTCTAAATAAACAAGAGTGCAAAGAAATGATTATATAAGTACAAATATTGATAAAAAAATATTGGAATAAAAATAAAAAATAAATATTCTCCATGTAAATAATATTAAAAGTCATTTGGATTTTTGAATGTCCATACAAATGTATTTATTACAGGTCAAGATGACTTTTGTTGATTGTAATTATTGCAAGTTTGAGTAGGATTTTTGTAGTGGTGTTTATGAGCCTTTAGAGGCTTAATCAAGGCATTTTATGGACATTATGATGTTTATAATGTCTTAATATTTCTATGCATATGTGGATTGTGCCTAGAAATTTTATATACAATTAGTTTGAGCCTCGTTCGTGAATACAATGCTTCTGGGCTAATTAAGCCTGATAGGTCTTTAAGACCTAATGGAGATTTCAAAATATGAGAATGATTTTATATTTATTAAGTTTAGATAAGGCTCATATAGGATTAAATTAAAGTGTTTGATGTGGTTTAGATCGTTGGTAAATTCTATCTGGACCATAGTGGCTCAAAGTGTTTTGTGAAGGTGCATTAGGTCTCCATGGGACATATTAAAGACATGAGGGCTAAAATAGGTTTCAAAAGGTAATTGAATGCCTTAAGTTGGATTTATCATGAAATAGAATAATGGAGGATTAGTTAAAATGTGCATTATATTTTTTGGATCATTTTATGGGTCTAATGTATCATTTAGACTCATTAGTTATTTGTTGAAATGTGAGATCTAATGCAATAAGGTCGATTAGGCCTAAAGAGGAGAATAAGGTCTACATGTATATGAATGACCTATGATTGATATTTTAATTATTATTTCATGATATTAACATGTATTAAGGGTGATTAATATAATAATTTAATTTTTATTGTGCCTTGGTCGATTTAATGAGCTAGTATGAAAAATACTAGTATTTAATTAAGGCTAGTTTGGCCTTTTTGGACTAGTTAGACAGTTGGATAGTGAAGTGAATGGTATGAGAGTTTTCAGAAGTGTGTAAGGAAATGAAAAGAATTATAATAACATGGTTAACATTTCATGAATATTTAACAGTGGTTTTAAAGGTAATCAATAAGTTTTTGTATTGATTTAAGGCATGATTAGGCCTAGTTTGTCTAGATGACCTAGAGTGAAGAAGTGCATTGAATATATGTTATAAGAGTAATTTAGAGGTTGTGTAAGGATAATATTCATGATTTATCAATAATTTATTTCAAGATAATAATATTAGCGTGTGAATCATGAATGTCCTCAATTCATGAGCATGAATATGAGGGATGATTGAGTAAAGAAGAGAAAGAGTTATTGTATGCCTATGTATGAGGTAGATTTGTGTTTGTATGAACTATAATTAGTTGTATGAGGTAAAGAGGCAGGTTTTCATGTATTATAGAAATTTTATACCATAATAAGGTGTGTTATACATCATATCACATGTGGATATCATTTTAGAGGTGATTGAGTTGGTGGTTGATCATCTAAGGGGATGTAGCCTCCTTACTAGTTGGTGCTAGACCAAATTGAGGGGTGGGTGCTCCTTGATTAGTTGGTTTTAACATAAATTGAATAAATAATTTTATAAGATATTATTCCAAAGTTTGTTTCAATGGTTTTTTTCCCCATGAGGGTTTCCCACATAATTCATGTGTTATTTTCTTTGACCTTGCATTGTTTTCTTTGTTAATTGTAATGAACGGTTTATATGATTCATGAATTTTTATGTTGAATGGTTAATATTTTGAGGAATTTTAATTTAATTATATTTTATTTCATCATTTATTCACCCCCGCCTTTTAATTATTGTGCTTCTAACACTTTGATTATCCCCTATTGCCTCTAACAAGGTTTCACTAGGATATTGTTGTTTTTAATTAATGTGGTCTTGTTTCCCATAATATTTTGTAATTAATATTTCACCATGGATTAATTTCAATAAGGTGTGATTATTTTGGTTCTCTTCAACACTTGTGGGAGGTAGAATTTCAATATAATGGCTAGGTTGGTTCGTGTTAGTGACATGTGGAATAATAATGGAATGGAAAGAGGAAACATAATCCTCATAGAAGATACTAGGATAAATTTTGTCAATGTTGAAGTAATAATCATAAAAAACCATAGAAGTATCACATATGTATTCAAATTGATATGAAAGGCATGTGTAACCAATATTATAACAACAAAAAATGTATTTTGATTCTGAAGTTAATTCCAACCGAAGGGGAGATAAATATAATGTTGAGACTAACATTATTATGATACTAATTCTAAATTTGATATCAATTCAAAAATATAACCTAACTTCAATTTTGATTCTTCATATAGTTTACAAGATACTACAATAATGTCTTATTGAATGTTGAGTAGTGGACAAGTAATTGCTTGTGATGGTATAATGAGATATTCAAAGATTGGATTATTAAATTGAGATTCCTTAATATTGGGGAAAAATTCAAGAGACAAATCCAAAGAGACTATATTTTCAAGGGGAGGCTCTTTAAAAATAGGACAACGGTCAAGATAATGATTTTCCCAAAGGAAGTTATAATCATTAACAAGTGACTCAATAAAGACTGAATTGTTAGAGTAAGACTCCTCCACAACAAAGATAGTATCAAAATGTTATTCACCACAAATTGAATCATCATAAATAGGTGATTTAACAAAAAAATATGGATTGGTTGGTTCTCTTGGCCTTATTTTACAATTTGTTGAAAAATATTAGTTTTGGACATGTCTTGGTCTATGAATTATGGCTCTTGGAGAGGTATTGCTTAGCTCTATTATGGTTCAAAAACTATCATGGGTTTTATAAAGTGGGTGAATTTAGGAAGTGAATGAGGACTGATAAATGGTTGGATAATTATCTCTTTATAAATAGTCTCATCGAATATGGGATTAACAAAGACTGGTTATTAGTCTAAGATGGTAACTATGACCCATCTCATAGTAATTGCATAACCTTATTAGGATACCAAGATACCATACATAGAAGGGCCTAAAATGGTAATGGTAGAGTGTAGTGAAGTTTTGCTACTCATATAATTTAAAATATGAGGTCATGTAATGGTAATGGTAGGCAATTACAAAGTGTGGTTATTGTCACAAGCCAAATGAAGAGGTCTTAGAATGGTAATGGTAGGGCATTTCAAAATATGGTTGCTATTGTGAGCCAAAGGATGAGGTCCAAGAATGGTAATGGTGTGAAATTATTAAGAATGGTTGATTTCATAAGCCAAAAGGATGAAGTACTAGAATGATAATGGTAGGGCATTGTGAAGCATGGTGGCTTCTACAAATAAAATGAGGGTTAATGGTATAGATAGGGGATCAAGTATCAGTAAAATTTAAAAGGAATACTTGGTAGGTTAATCAACGCAAAGAAGGTATTACTGAATACTATGCTTTAGGTTCATGGTTTTGTTCTCCATATTGAGTATTATAAGGAAGTTAAATATCCATCTCATAAACTACATCATCAACATAGGGGTCTTGAACATAGTCATCATATGCAACTATGTTATCATAACCTATATTTTACATGGCTCCACTATGAGTGTAAAAAGACATATCAAAATCAATGGTTAACATTTCATAAAAAGGTCTATATTTCTACAAACTATGAAAAATAAGCTCTAAGGGATAAATGGTCCAAACATAGTCTAACTTGGTCTAAGGAATGGATTTGTAGCTCCAAAAATTTTTGTGCTAAAACTTGGTATAAAATAGTCTAATGTCAAATGTCTTACACAAAAAGGTCAAGTGGATGATTAAAAAATAAAATGCCAAACTTAGGTATAAAGTGTTCCAAAAAAGTCTAATCTAGGTCTAAAGAAACAAAGGTTGCTAAGTCTTTTGTAAAATAGGGAAAAAAATCTAGGCTCAAAATAGGTATTGCTATGTCTTTTGGAAAAGGAACAAAATCTAGAATTTAAACAAAATGAGGTAGAAAAGGTAATATATTTAATCTAAAAAATTTGAAACACTTTGATAAAAACTAGGCATTCATATTTTAAACATAAACTTGATCATTTGGAAAAATAAATGGAACCTTAGGCATATGGAAGATAGATAATTTCCCTAAATCTAGGCATAAAATAGTATTTAAATTGAGCAAGGAATTAGGCTAAGTTACACAACCCAAAAATGAAAGATCAATGTCTAGACCAAAATTCCACAAGTTAGAGGAAAAAATTAATGAATGTTTGGATCTTAACTTGTCAAAGTTAATTTTGAACTTAATTTAGAAGACTAGATTTCTAAAAATAGACAAAAATATAGACAAGAACAAATGACATAATAGTACTAGGTATAGATCCAAAAAGGCACATGTGGTCTCAATTTTTCTATTTTGAAAACAAAGAAACAAGTCTCTAAAATGATTTGAGCAAATTAATGACATTATCATTCTCTAAAGGTATGGAAAATGTTTTGTCTCAAAACTCCAAGGCACAAGACATGAAATGAATCAGGCAGCATAATGACACCTCTTTCAATCAAGTGACACACACACACACATAGAGGTTTGATAAAATGACTAAGGAAAAAGTGTGATGTAAACTAAATGGAATAAAACATATCAAAACAAAAGAGTGAGTTATATACAAGACCCATTTTTGATGTGATATGACAAACAAATAGTTTTGACACAAGACCATGCAAGTAAAAAGGACAAAATGATAAAACACCTAAGTGTAACATCTTAAATCCTAAAACTGACAAGGATGCATCATAATATCAAATTCTATCTATATAATTTTTCTTGAGAGGATTTTAAGTTATTAATACAAAAATTAAAATTTCATGAAAAGTAGGGTTTTTAGGCCCCCTTTTCGCTCATGAGGTTGTACAATGACATATAAATTTGAGCTACTCACCCTACATCAGTAATATGTTTGCATCAAGTGGGGTCATCTAAACTATAATTTTTTTTATATGGTCTCATATTTGTGGAAAATGCTAGGGCATAATCATGTCATTTAGATCCACATCAACTAGCTTGTTGTGAGAATGTCTTATCATTTTCATAACCACTACATTCATTAATTTCTTAGTGTAGTGCGATGTTCAAGTTGTCCTTATCTTTCAAGGTTGAGTACTACTCATGGAGTGTATTTTAATTGATCAAAATAAGCATCATAATGGGTCACCTTCAATTTATATACCCTACCATGTAGTGGGGTTGAAATGATGTCAAAAAATTAATTCCCAAGTTAATGTTTCCCTAAAGAACTCGTGAGGAGGCAATGAAATCCTACTCACAAGTAAAAAAAAAAGCATGAAATAAATACAAGTGGAAGGAATTTAGGTTCATCTTGGGGTCACCTAAATCATATATATTTTTGGGAAGGCCTTTGTTACTTTCCTTCTAAGATTTAAGACCAAAGAGGCAAATGTAAAGAGTAAGTGTTTTTGATCACCCAAGTTCCCTGAAGGGGATGAGGAGAGAGCATACATGTGACACTCATCTTTCTTAAAAAACACTTAAAATGAAAAGAATTAAAACAAAACTCTTATGATTATGTAACTAAAGTGAGAGTTTAATTTTATACACCAAAATTTATTATGTAATGATGTTTGATCCCCTTATCATTTATCATTGATAATTGTAAATAAATAAAAAATAACTTAAGACATGAAAACAATTGAGTACATTTTAAGCACCAAATAAAATGTGTGTAAAATTTAACCAGGATTAAAATTTTATATTTCCACCTAAATACCTACAAATTGTTATAGGTTTTTCCTATTTATAATCCCAAAATGAAGTGAGAAAATAACATTTGAAATTTAGCTCTTAAGTTTCTAGTTTTTTGTCTCAGAAATTGATCATCATCGATTTATAGAGATCATTATTGATCCATGAAAATCTGTCAATCCATAGGTATAAAAATTAATTAATCATATCATCAAAATTTCTTACAAAACACATAAAAACCAAGATTATTTTGATGGAATTTTGGTTAATAAATGATCCTAAAACCAAAACACCTCACATATTCTACAAGAAATGGGTTATACGAGTAACCTACAAATCATCTAACACAAAATCAAGGAAATAAATATCCAATAAAACCATTTATAACTATGTTCTTTGTTGTTTTATTTTTGTATATAGAGATCAAGGGTGATTATTATAATTAGCATCAATCTAGAAAATTAGTGTCGATCCCTGTCGATCTTGAACATCAATGTCGATCCTTGTGACCTGTGACTTGCTTAGAATAAAAATATGTAAAAAAAGAAGTTAAAATTTGAAACTTGAAGATTTTAATGCATGCATTAGAAAAACAAAAACCAACATATCAACCTACTTGGTCATATGGCATGATGATGTCCCACTAGGTGTGTCATGATGTGAACAAGATATACATAGGGAGGAGGTTAGTATTTATGTTAGTCCAAGAAATAAATCTCAAATAAACACACTAAAGTCTTAAAACCTCTAGCCTAGACACTAGCAAGAGCATAGGTAAAAAACATGCATATGAAAACATAACTAAAACATAAAATAAAACCTTATTTTAGCTTCTTTGTATCTCCAAATGACTTGTTAAATGGCTTGATCAACTTGTGCAATAAAAAGTCTTTGAAAATGAAGCTTGTGTGGCCCCTTATCTACTTGACACTTTGTCTTTGATTAATTGGCTTATGATTTGAGCATGATAACACTATTTTCATGAATCTTCTCTCTCCAAGTTCACATTATAACACTACACAATCAAAGGCTTTGAAGACATTTAGGCATAATAAATTTACACTAAGATACCATGTTGAAGATATTTGTGCATAATAACTTTTCATCAAAATAAATTCAAAAATCAATATGTATGGCCTTATATTTATAGCCTCAATAATTAAATCTCACCCAAGGTGAGTTAATGTTGAGTTTAAACATGGAATGGGTTAAAAATAACCCTAGATGAGTTAGTACTAAATCTAATTGAGTTAAAATTTGTCATGTAATTATGATTTTCAATTACTAGGCATGGCTCTCAAATTAGATATTTTGGGATATTTTGAAAGAGCTTGACAACTCATAAAGGTAATGATGAAAAGGTTTGATATTTTCATATTTAAAATTTCCATTTTTAAATATTCATTAATTTTGAATGGATAATTCAACTAAGCATTTAATATTGTTTAATTAGATAATTAAATTTGATTAGCATTTTTGCTCTTTCAAGATTTGATCAAGTGCCCCACTTAATGGGTCCATAGGTCAAATTGATAGTTGTTATGTTTCAAGGTGATTGAGGATAAATCCATGATAGGTTATTGTTGCATATGGGCTAGTATCCCAAATAAAGATGCCTTAACATTATTTTAAACATTGATGAGTGATTCACGAATAAAATTGGGATGTTTATTTATTTCAATGGTTGGTAGGAATCAATATACAAATATCATATTCATAAGGGATCTCCTACATAACATAATATAAAGAAAAACAATAGGTTAATGAATAGGAATGATATCTATGGGGAAAGCATGAGGCACCATATGTGGAGAAGAAGGAAATAGTGGTGGAGAAGGAGGTGTCATCAACAAAGCAAGATCCTTCTTTCATGGATGACCAATGAAAGAAGGAATAACTAATACAAGTTATGATTGAGGGTGATCATGAAGGTGTTTCTAGAGAATATGATAATGATCAGTATGATGGGTACCATACTGGTTCTAAAGATAGTATAACTCCTCTTATTTAGCGATATACTCAAGTAATAACTTAGGATGAGGTATAGCCTTATCTCTGGGTTGATCAGTGGTGGGATGTAATGTGTCAATATACTACCAGAGATTTTAGGAATGAGTGGAAGAGTAATTATCTATCCTATATAAGTAACAAATATGATTATTAGTAGACTTTGGGGGGATACTAATAGAAGGGGTAGGAGTAGAAGTTTGGAATAACTAATATAATAGATAGTCTCTAGTCCATTGATCAATAACTTTTTGGATATCATAATAAGGCTAATTGGCCCATTGGGTAGGTCAAGCCTATGATCAATTTGTGGCAAAGGAATAAGGCTATCACCAACTTAAGATGGGGATGGAAAAAAAATAGACTAGGCTCATATAAAGGTAAAGTGGGAGTAGAAACATGATGAGTCTCAATTAAAGGTAGAGTGGGAGTAGAAATTGGACTTGACTCAGTTGAATGGGAGGCTAGTCATGTCGAAGGTTTAAGAACAATATCTAACATCTCTAAAGAAAGTAAACTACAAAGTTCTTGGTGTCTCAAAAATGGTAAGGATTGGTCATGGCATGATCCATGAGCATAACCCTAAGATGCTCTATGAAAAATAGAGGTGTACCATATGATCACTCCATCTCTACCCTATTAAAAATAGGAATAAGACTAGAATGAGGCACTATAAAGGAAGGAATGTTAAAAGAAGAACAAAATGATTGAAATAAATAAGTGAAATATCAAATAATTTTTACATTTATAGATTGGACAAATCCACCTAAACATGGGTCATCTAAATCATAACCATCATCATATTCAGGTTTATGTAAGTCAATAGTACATGTAGGTATGCCCTTATTATCGAAATTCACATGATGGATAGAAAGTCGAGTCTGGGTTAAGACCACAAATATATCATCGATAGGAGGTTGATGGGATATAGGTTGTATATATGTAAGAAGTTAATAAATTATATGAGGGGATATATCAAAAGGTTTGATCTTGAGGCTAATCTCATCTAGTTTATCATCATTAGAATTGAGGATAGGTGGTATGTTCCTAATTAGTTTAGGGTGACCATTACAACCTTAGGTAGAATTGATAGGGTAATTGAAGATTTGAGATTCCCTAAATGGGATAATAGGCAAATTTTCAAGGGTAAGAATTTTGAAGATGCCATATTATTATTTTTTTTTAAATTTCAAAGGTTTGTTTCTCTTTGAATCTTGTAAATAACACCATTGTGGGGGAATTTATGCTTTGGTACATGGATGAGGTTAGTGCCCTTACACAATGAGTTCAAGGTATACCAAGAAAGATGTTATAAGAGAGGGGGAAGTTAAATATCATAAATTTTATGTAGATGGTGATAAGAGGGATAGTAATGGGAAGCCACATGTAACCTATAGGAGGCATTTACTTTCTATTTTAGCCTTGGCATGTGATACATGTGGAATTGAAATTACATTCAGAATATCCAATGTATTAATTAAATCAAGGGAGGTGACATAAGTACATAAAAATTCATCAATTAAAGTGTGATTAGCTTGGATATCACCAATTTGTACATTAATAAATAGAGAAGAATCATTTTCATGAAGCAAAATCTCATTGAGAATTATAAAAGTGATAAGAAACTTAAGGTAAACATAATTATCCACTATTTTGTCA
This sequence comes from Torreya grandis, assembly GCA_037957365.1. Classification (NCBI taxonomy): domain Eukaryota; kingdom Viridiplantae; phylum Streptophyta; class Pinopsida; order Cupressales; family Taxaceae; genus Torreya; species Torreya grandis. Next base: position 561,783 of record JARHVA010006380.1, on the reverse strand, counting down.
ACATATATGGACACATATTCACATTATTTAAGGTTAATATCTTTGGATCCAAAAAAGGTAACGTAGCATCCTAATGGAGGAGGATGAGGGATGTTCATTTAAAACCAAAATTATGTTAGATGGTTTCGATGATAGGGGAAGTTCACATTAGTTTGAGGAAAGGTATTTGATATGGGAGACGAGAAATTTATGTAATAAGGTCCCATTTTTCATAACTCAATGGGGATTGAAATATATAAGTGCATAATGTTGTAGGAGCTCCTATGAAGTAGGGTTAGAAGTTCACGGAAACTTGTACTAATAAGGTGTAGTTGGTTTGGGTTAAGGACAGATAGGTTGATTGATTTTAGGTGGTGTCATGGTTGGTTGAAGTATTTTTTATGGTTAATTTGAAGAAATACTATTGGAAAGTTGGGGAATATTGACTTGGTGTGTAGATATAGGGGGAGTGTAGTGATAATTGGAGAGATATGATCAAGTTGAGTTGTTGAGAGTGGTTTTGGGAAGGTTATAAGGTCTTCTTTCCCCAACTCCATTAAATGATATGGGGAAGTATCCTAAATGATGCATAATGGTTGAGAGATTATTTTCATTGGTGTTAGCTTAGAATCAATAAAAGTAACTATTGTTCACATGTTAGTCATATTTACCATGTTTTATTCATTATTAGTGAGGTATATAAGACTTTTGACACTATTTTTTGAATTATTAGGCTTATCAATTTTATCTTGATGGTTGGGAAAAGAATATTTGTATATAGTAGTATGAGCATTATCTTGATTTAAGTCTTTATTTTTATTTTGTGTTTGATGGGATTTGAAATATATGTCATATGTTTGTTGATGCTTAAGAATGAGTGATTCATGATTAAATTTTGGGACAAGAATAAAATTCATAGCTAGATTGTGTAATTGTCTACAAGTCTCTTGATAATGGCCCCAACATGCATGAAACCAATAAAATTTATTCAAATTATACCATGATTTCGTTGGACAAGTTTTGTCAAGATGTCATGGGAGAGGTCTTGGAAGACACTTTTGAAGCTCAACTAAGGATTATTTTTTGTGGAAATTAGTGTTATTAGGTTGATAATATGTAGGAATAAGAGTGTTTATTAGAGGGGGATCATGTTCCATAGTGTTTTTTTGAGTGACTACTTGAATGTTGTGAATAATTTCATAAGTATTGATAATTCCATAATAAGTTTCATGACATGTTTTATTTTTAATGATCATAAGAGTGCTCATTTTAGGTTTATATGGTTAAAATTAGTGCATGAGAAAGTCTTGTTGCTTAGCTTGGTCAAGGGCTTCTTCTAATGTTCTTGGAGAAAAACTATTGACTTGATATTATAACTTAGGGTAGAGAACATTAGTGAATAGGTGGAAGATTTTTTCATCCATCATATTATGTTTACATTTGTTATATAGTTTCTTACATCATTTGATGAAGTATTGTGACATTTTAGTTTCATTTTGTTTATAATTTATGAAGTGAGCTAAATTGTTCTCAATAAGATCACTATTTTACAATTCTTGGACTTGTGAATTAACCATGTCTTCAAAAATAGTGATAGAATGGGTTTTTAGTTAATTTTACCAATCTAAATCATCTCTTAAAAGTGTTTTAGCTAATATTTTGGTAGCATAAAAGGTATTAAGTTTGACCCAATCTTTATAAAGGTTACCAAATGTCTTTAAGTGTAATGTGGGATTAGTGGACCAATTATAGGTGATGGTAGGTGTGATACCTCTTATGTCAATATTAATTATTTGAAGTACAAGAGGTTAATTTTTTAGATGTTTTATCATTTTATTAATGAGGGGTTGTTGAGGAATAAGGTTACCACAGTAATCCCTAAGGGGGGTGGGGGAATTTAGATTTTGCATTACCCATGAAACCTTTTGAGGTTGGTTATGAAGGTTAATGAAATGGTTTTGCATTTTTATCATTTTATTTGCATCATTTTGTTGAAAATTATTCATTTGATTGAGTTTTTATAGTAATAGTTGATGAGTTTTAGTAGTATTTTGACTAGTGTGCACAACATGAGATGGATTGGTATTAGTATTAATGACTCGACTCATAATATGAGTAGTAGTATGCACCACACTAGTGGCATGAGAAACATTGGTAAAAAATTAAGCATTAGTAGCATGATTAGCATTGGTATAAAAAAATACACTATTGACATGGTTAAGAAGAAATATATTTGGAAGAGGCCCACTAGAAATTAAACCTACCATGTTAGTAGAGATACTTGGCATAGACGTTAAATAAGTCATAGAATAAGATGTCATGATGTGTGAAGGAGACATAATAGATGGAAAAGGTTAATAATTAATTAAAGTGTCTCCCACAAATCCATGAGAGAAATTAAGGAAAGGTAAAAGAGAGTATTTTATTTGAGGACCTATCATAAGATTGTAAATGGTTAAATGGTCTTTTCCTCTATGTTAAGGAATTTTGTTTAATGAAGAAGATCATTTTAGTTGTGTATTATAAATAACATTCATCTTCTAGGCATAAAAAAGGATTAAAAACTAAGGATGAATGGGGTGGATTCCTATAATTGATAGTGTGAGTGGAAACATGCACATTGCTTTCATGTAAGGTGGGAACCAAAAGATGGGTCTTGGGAAACCTATTAGGATTGGTAATACTCATCATGTTTGTCTAATTTAAGTCTATAATATCCTAAAATATGAAATTTATGATGAAGGAAAAAGGTAAAAAGTTTGATAAAAATAAAAATAATTTGAAAGGATATAGAATCAGACTGATCGACAGTGTTCTATAAAATAAGAAATAAAATAAGGAATAAAGGGATACAATCATATAAGCTGACTATATGCTACTAGATAGGATAGATAATAGGATGAAAATAAGACATAGTAAGATAAATTGACTGTGTAATTTAAGGTAGGAAATAGAACATGTTAAAAAAGATACACAATTGGACAAGTCAATTGTGTACTCCAGAGGGAGAAACTAAACAAGATGACAAAAAAACATAGTTAGACAGAGCAACTATGTATTGAAAGGAAGCAATATTAATATCTTGTAATAGAATGTGTCGATAGGGATGAAATTTTTCTAAAAATATATATTTTTTACAAGATGATATATAAGTAAATAAAATGAAGCACACAATCAATTACATCAATTTAATTCATCTAATTGGAAACCATAACACAAACCTTGCATTAATGATGACTAATGCAAGTTTTGAAATACAAAATAAATTGATCAAAGAACAAGCATAAAATTTAATGTGAATGTTAACTAATTAGCCACTATTGAATGTTGTTAATTTATAATAAAAATGTAAATCAATGTGATGGGGAGTTGGATGTAAGAAGTAACTAGAAGGTAATCTATGGATAGTTTTAGGTAGTTTAGGATAAAATAAATATGTATTGGTGATGGTAATAGCTTAGTATTGGGGCATACCCCCTCACTTAAAAATATCATAGTGATAAGGGTGTTAGGTTATATTCTAATATATGCCATCAACCACATGTTTATACTTTGCCATAAAACCAATTTGGCTTCCCCCTTGGTGATGAAATCTAAGTAGGTAGACCATGGCAAGAAAATTATTTCATGTTATTTTTTATGTAAAGAGATTGAAAGTGTGTGAAAAATATAAAAATAGTGTTACTAAATGATTAAAATTAAAAACCACATAAGCATGTAAGAAACTGGAATAAAAAGTGAATTAATTACAAGGAAAATAGGTTAATTATTTTGACTTTGAATAATATAGAGTCATTTTAGCTGATAATGTATGTAAACAATATATAATAGATTCAAAAGGGTTGATACTATTATTTGGAAGAAATATCTATAAGAACATAGTTGAATAGGTTTATTATGTCCTCTTTATATAAGATAGGGTATATAACTATGTCAAGTTTATCGACTTAGTCTATTGTAGGGTTACGGTTTTATAGATTGCAAAATTTTGAAAAAAATAATGTAAATGAAAAAAAAATGACAAAGAAGGTAATAATGGACCTTAGTGGGTTTGAAGATGCTTAGTTTACAAATTTTATTTGATGTTACTCAAGTTCCAATTTAAATATTTTATGAATAAAATCAAGTGGGTTGACATATTCTATAAAACTTATGTCCTAAAAAGGTATCTGCAAAATGAGTCAAATGGTTCATCTATATCTACAATCATAAAATTAAAAAATAAGAACCTAGAATAGATTTGAGTACTTTACTATGTATGTAATCATGTAATTGAAGAAGAAGACTCTATCAAGTAGAGTTATCTAATCACATATATTTGGAAAATACCTATATAAACAACACAGTCATTTTGGAGTGACTATGTGTTAAACCTGCACATAAACTTTTATAAATATATAAAAAATCTTGACACAATACTATAAAAAATAGGAATATATAATATGATGATAAATATGTATGAGTTAAATAAAACCTACAAGGGTTTGATTTACATCGGGTTCACTAGAATATATATAAATGAAAATGCGATTGACCTATTAATCAATCCTAGCTTGGACAAGATCAATCCTACTTACACTTCTATTTTTTAATACATTAGATATTAAGGTTAATAACCAATATGGATTTGATAGAGCCAATCAAAGCATATCTTACCATAATAAAATCACTAGAGAGGGTTCTAAAGCCTCTAATTGGTAACACTATGCAATAACCCTAACTAGGTCTTATGTTTTCATATTTAGTAAGTAAATGAAAAGTAAATTAAAATTTAATCTAGTGATCAAAACATATTGTGGCACAAAATGGGGGTAATAAACATAAGTAAACATGCATAAAATATCTACACTCAAGTCAATTTATAGGAAATCCTAATGCATGGGAGATAAGTAAATGCTAATATATATAACTTAACAAATGATGAAAAAAGCTAAGAATACTTACCTTTGATAACAAAACTTTTCAAGCCTCAATCTCTCCCTTGGTCAATGCGATTCACAATATGTTGTTGTGTTATGTAATGATAATAAGGATAAGTCATCTCTAGGCTACATACATTTTCTATATGTTGTCCCCCAAAAATATCACTCATTTTTAAGACAAATTTTAAGCTATTTTGGTCCTACAAGACAAAATTATCTCTTCCCATTTCAAAAAATTGTTCTAAACTTTCAAAATCGGGAATTATTCAAGATTTTTCAGTTAAAGCACTAACAGGTTCAATAGGTTCAAAGGCTTCTACAGATGAGTTCAACCAAAAGAGCAAGTTTCCTCAACACTTAGATGCTTTCGAGGCTAGTTCAACACCTTGGTTCAACCAAAAGAATCTATCAAAAAGCTTCTATGCAATGTTTGAACCATTGAACCATTGAACCTTGAACCATTTTTAGTTAAAAGGTTCAATAGGTTCAAAGGTTAAACGATGTCAGTAGATTTCAAGAATTAAGCACTTTTGTCAAGGTTTAAAGTTTAATCACTTCAGGTTCAATATCTTCAAAAAAATTATCAAAGAGAAGAAGGCTTGAACCATTGAACCGTTGAACTATTGAACCACTCAAGTTCAAAGGTTCAATGGGTTCAAAGGTTCAATAGGTTCAATAGCGGCAGGCTCAACACAGTTTGTTTCAAAGAGCTTGGTTCAAGCAGTTAAAGAGAAGTAAAGGAATTAACCATTAAACCATTCAACCCAAGTTGGTTCAATTGGTCAGTTCAAGTGGTAGGTTTAAAAGAGTGCCCCAAAAGTCAAAGAGACAAGTGCTCTTGCTGGGGAATTTCCATGGCAAAAGTGACTAACACAAGAAAAGCTTGAAGCAAAAGCCTAAAAAAAAGCCTGTCAGAGCTGAGTGGATGCTGTCAAGTGTTGTCTATCGATCCCCATTTTACTTTGTTTCTAAGAGCTATAGAAGTTACCACATGTCCCTTATAAGATAATTGTAATGAAACAAGTGTCTGTATCTACATTAATATAAGTAAGTCTCAAGTGTATCCATAGTGTTTCTAAAGCATAGCAAAAGCCACCATGTGTCATCTTCTATGGGACACTCAAAAGGCATCCAAAGCCTCTATAAGTTAAGCCAATACTGCCATGTGTCATTGCCTATTTCACAATAGATGCTGCTATGTGTCACCTGTTGAGATTGATATAAAATTGACTAAGGCAAAGCCAAAGGACAAATATCCCTTTCAAAGGGACCTTGGAAACCAAAGTGGACCATTGAAAAAATTTAAAATTTCACTTTGGAGCTCAAACAACCCTTGTAGAGGGTAGGTGGGGAGTAAACAGACCAATTTAAAGGCTGAATGACCAAGGGAATTCCTTCAGAAAAGTTCCAGTGGCAAAGTTGTAAAGGAACAATTCCTTCAGACAAATTGTCTGAAAGAATTTCTTTAGACTTTTTATCTGAAGGAAAATTCCCCCGAAATGAAAAACCCATTGAGGAAATAAAAGCCCAAAAAGACACCACGTGTCCCTCAAAAAGTTGCAGTAGAATGTCCCATGTGTCTCTTACAAAGTTCGGCAGAAACTACCACGTGTCATCTCTCGAGACATAGTTTCAAGCAACAAAATGTGCCATGTGGCATCATCTGTGTGAATCTAAAATGAGTTTAGAATGTTTCAAAAGAGAAGCTAAAGCTTGGTCGAAGCTGCCATGTATTGACATCCATAGTTTCTTCCTTTGGTCACTTTATTAAGTAAATATTATGGTGGTTCCCTAGTAAGCTAATGAAGTAAGTAGAGAATGCCAAGTGTCATCCTATATGGGATTCTCAAAAGACAAGCGAAAGCTGCCACATGTCCCATTGTAACTCTGTAGAGCATGACAAGTGTATGTATCCACATGTTGAGTTTCTTATAGGTTTCAAATATTCTTTCAATAAGCATCTCTCAGAGTCCCATGGATGCTGACAAGTGTCCTCACCTATTTTGTAGTGTAATGTGCCACATGTCAATTGTTAAGACTAGTAGAAAGTGACAAAAAAATAGAGCATCAAATTGAACCAAGGACCCAATTCAATAGCTAAAAAAGGAGGAATGATGAAGAAGGACCATAAATATTCATGCATAAGATATGTTTCTAGAAGCAAACCACCAGGTGGACATTGGAGAACATAAACATTCAATGGTGTGACTTGTTTCTTTGCATCGAGAAAAGCAAATGGGTAAATATGCCCAATTCCAACATATCTTCTTGACAAAATTCAATGCAACATGATGTGTTATTTCTCCCAATTCTTTCTTGGAGGGTTATATATTGGACTCTCTCTTATTATTTTAGAAGGATCTCTCTTTTTTATCAAAAATAAAACTCTACCCAAATTGAAAGTCATTACTGAGACTTTGAGCTCAGATTGTTCATCATATTTCTTTGTTTAAATCAAAAAGCAAGTTACTTTCAAACTTTGTGTTGTTATAGCTTGTATCATTCTAGGAGATTGTTCTTATGTCTATTTCCTAAATGTATTCTTATTTATATAATTTAACAAGCAAAGCTAGTGGAGGTGACAAAGAAGGTGTCCTGAAGTCAGTTACTTTCAGATTTTGTGTTGTCATAATTGTCTTTAGTGTGTGTTTATTTTTTGTTTCTATGTAAAGAACCTTGGGATGACTTCTTGCCCTCATTGTTCTTCGTATTTCACTCTTTGGCATTTGAGGTGGAGACTTTGTGCCTCATTTCATCCTACTATGTTACTTCACCCTGTTACAACTACTTGTTATCACTAGAAAGATTCCTTTTGTCTGATGAACAACACTTCTGAAAGAAGAGGAGTGTCTTCTATCATTTCATCTGGATTTCTCCTTTGATTTGTGCACATCATCTCTAAAAAAATAGAGATGGATGGTTTATCCTACCCTTGATTGTTATTATATATATATATATATATATATAGTATATAACTCTTGCATATCTATAGGGAACCTCCCCTTGATGAGAGGAGAGATTAGTCCCCTTTTAATGTGGTAAACCTACACATTTGGCCAACCAATCATCTTATTATGGTTGATTAGACCTATTTTGTTTATTAGTATGTTGATTGACAAAATATTCACCCAACACTATATATCTAAAAGACTTCTCCACAAGACAAGATTCATATTTCCAGAGAAAGTATTGAGACCCTAATCAGTGCTCCTAAATTATAATGTTGGATAAGTAGATGTACAATATAATATTATTATTATTTTCTTCCTCTCTTAATTGACTAAAGTGGATGTGTATATATAGTTGAATCTAACCCTAAACCTTTTTAAAATTTTAGCTGATAGGGTGGACCCAATTTGACTTTGTATCATTATTTGATAAAAATAAGTTAGGTCCCATTCTAGGTCAACCAAGGCTGACCTATACCTATAACATGAAAAAATAATTAAAATATAGGGTTTTCCTTAGATGACATTATTCAATAAATTACAAAAGGATTTTAGGCTTAGGAAGGGGATACATAATGCGAAGAATTGCTTGGAGGAGTGTGTAAGAGATGTGGAAAATATTAGGAAAGTGTATAGAAGAAGGTTTTGTAGATATCAATTGGTGGTATAGGGGATAACTATCTTTTGAAGAACCAATGGTCTACCCACCCCTTTCCTAGAGCACCCTTTAAGGTGTTCAATCATATATATTGAGACTGGATGAGTTTTGCAAGAGAGAAAACATTAGTAATTGATAAAGTTTGAAAATACTATACATATACACATGGTACTAATAAATAAGAAGTATTGAGATGGATATTTCTCTATAAAAGGATCTCCATGATGCCTATGTCTCCTTTGATGGTGTCTAATACCTCACTAAAGTTTGAAAGGTCACTTGGGGATCTAGGTGGATCCATTTTGATGCATATGCAGGCTCAGGTGTAGGGTAAAATGGTGATCAAAGAACATTTGATCAGTGTGAACTTAGGTGATTTAGGTGGTGGATGACCTAAAATTTTAGGGAATGATAAAATGAGTGTTTTTCCACCACTAAAGAGTATTTATGGTGGATTATTAATTTATTCAAACCCTCCATCCATTTCTATCAAGTATGACATAAATTTGGTAAGTCTAGATTTTGATTTCATGGCTTCATCAGTAGATAAATATTATGATAATGTAGTAGTTGAGGGGGAGAAGTCACTTGTGGATGTGGCTAAGGCTATTCCATCAATGTCCTTTATGGATGAGGTGCTCTATGAGGTGATCCAAAATGAGGAGTGGTTATAGGAATAGAGTTTAGTGTGTAGATTTGATATGTTTTGGCCTAGTCTCCTTGCTCTCCATCAATGCATTTTTGATTCATGGTGACCATTAATGGAAGATAGTTTAGAATAATATCCATGTTCTAGATGTTTCTTCATTGTGGTTTTTTATAGTTTTTATAATCAAAATTAGGTTATCCAAGTAAAACCTTAGAGCTGAGATCAACATCTCATTTTTTTGTAACCCTAGTTCCCTTCATTTAATCTTCTTCATGAAAACCTCACTTTCAGACCCATTTGAAAATGGTTTTCCTATCTTCTTATTAAATTCTAGATTGATCTTTATTTCTTGGCCATTGTTAGAAACATGGGAGAATTACTAAAATTTGATGTTTCTACATCAATTTTTTATCAAACCATCTTCACTAGGATTCTTGTATGTTTGGATATTTCTTAAGCTCTTCTAGCAGCCATGGAGTTAAAGGTCAAAGTTTATTACTAGATTCAAACCTTGGATTATGAAGGGTTGCATTTTAGATGTTGGAGATACTTAAAAATAGGTCATTTTAATTTTTCTTTACTTATCTCTAAGCTTAAAGTGGATTCCTCATGGTGGAAGGATGCTGGTCAGGATCATCTCTTAGTTCATCCTTTTACTTCTTCATGTTGAGTTGTGGAGCTAAAAGCTTCAATTCTTTGCAAACAGGTGGAACAGGAAGGTTGCTGAGATCCAAGAGCACCAGCATCAACAGCAGGACCGACATCGGTCGTGACCAGTGCAGAAGGCCACCGGTGACAGCAGGGAGTCGGCCGACGTCGGCAAAACCAGACTAGCAGGGACCGACGTCGGTCGCCTGTGTGTTCCAAAACTATTCGTTACACAGACAGTTAGTTAAGTGAACAAAGTGTTTGCATGTAAAGGCCAGTTAGAGTCTTTGGCTGCAAGGATAATTGTCTAAATTAAGAGTCTAAGTTAGTGTTTGAGTTAGGGATCTATTTATAGACCCATTGGCATGTATTGTAATTAAGGCATGAGATAGAAAGGAAGGCAAGTAAGTTGCTTCCATTGTAAGATCATTGAGTTTCAGGTTGTTGCAAGCTCATAGGAGATCTACATGTGAGTATGGTCTATTGAATTGCAGGTTACAGGTTCATGGGAGATCAACTTGAAGTACTTTTGAGTGCTTGGTGAATTGGCAGGGTTATTACTGACTAGTTGGAGAGGTGAACACCAATTCTGTTTGTGAGTTGGTTGTTGGGACCGTTTTTTGTGTAGGAGAGTGTTGTGTGAGAAGAATTACTGTACACTTGAGGTGTGGCAAACCTCTGTAAGGTGAAAGAGTGTGGCGGCTCTTTGTTGTATTATTTTCTATAAAGTGTTAATACTAGATAGTGTATTGTCTCTCATATTCTATGCTATTGGTGAATTCTAGCTACTTGTGTTTTTGGTTATTTCTGCATTTATAATTGCTTATATTTGGTAATCATACTATGCTCTTTCTTAGGAGCAAGATCCAACAAGAGGAATCAGAACAAAGGTGTGTTTGTTCTTGGACTTCCCTGCCAAGTGGTATTAGAGCTTTTGGTTGGGATACTAACAGATTGGATTAGATTTGGTTAGTGTGTTTTGATTACAGGTACTCACAAGGTTTCTGTTTGAGTGGGAGTTGAGCAATGACAAAAGACAGTAAGCTATGGATGGAAAATTTTAATGGCAAGAACTACCAATTATGGAGGATGCAGATTGAGGATTATCTGTATCAAAAAGATTTGTACTTACCATTGGGAGGGGTTACTTGCAAACCCTCGGATATGAAAGATGAAGAATGGGAGGTTCTTGATCGGAAGGCTCTAGGATCTATTAGATTGAGTCTTGCATCATCTGTGATTTCCATCTTATCACAGTGTAAGAAAATGGTGGAGTTGATGGAATCTTTGGAAAATTTATATGAAAAACCCTCAGCTTCTAATAAGGTATTTCTTATGAAGCGTTTATTTAATTTGCAAATGTTGGAAGGTGGATCTGTTCATAGCCATCTTAGTGATTTCCATGGTTTGGTAAACTAGTTAAGTTCAGTCAATATTGTATTTGATGATGAAATTAGAGCTCTCTTAATCTTGTGTTCACTACCTGAAAGTTGGGAAGGTTTGGTAATGGCAGTTTCTAATACTGTGTCTCCTTTAAAAGTCTTAAAAGTGGATGATGTTGTAAGTGTGATCTTGAATGAAGAGATACGCAGGAATAACATAGGTGAATCATCAGGAAATGCTTTGAGTGTTGAAGGCAGAGGAAGGCAAAGAGAAATGATAGAGCATGGGAGATCAAGGTCCAAGATAGGCAGAAGATCCAAGTCTAGGCATGGCAAAATAACCTGCTGGAAGTGTGGAAAGCAAGGGCACTTAAAGAGAGATTGCAGATCAGGTATAGATCAGCATAAAGAACATGAAGAAGAAGCAGATGTTGCAAATTATGCTGCATGGGATGCTCTGGTATGTTCTTTGGATAAAGTAGAATCTTGGGTTTTAGATTCTGGTGCCTCTTGTCATGCATCCCCACATAGGGAATTTTTTCATGAGTATGTCTAGGGAGATCTTGGAGAAATTTATGTAGGGGATGGTAAGCCTTGTCAGATTGTTGGCAAAGCGAAAGTGAAGCTGAAACTGCAGACAGGTAACACATGGGTGTTAAAAGAAGTCACGCATGTCCCAGTTCTGGAGTGGAATTTAATTTCTGTTAGAAGTTTGGGTGATGAGGGTTCCACAGTAACTCTCATAGCAGACTCTTGGAAGGTTACCAAGGGTACACTTGTTGTAGCTAGAGGTAAGAAAGTAGGTACGCTTTATCTATCTACTTGTACTACTAATTCTCTTTCTGGGTTTTCTACTTCAGCTGTAGATTCAGAGATGTGGCTTGATAGGCTTGGTCACATAGATAAGAAGGAGATGCTTATTCTTGAGTCAAAGGATATGCTTTCAGATTTGGAAGGTATGGATCATGGTTTTTGTATGCAGAAGAAGAAGGTAACATTTCTTGAGGAATCTGATGTTAGTGACAAGAACGGAAAAGCTTTGGTTTTCAAGGAGAAGGTGACGGGCAGAGTTCAATACAAGATGCAAAAGAATTCTGAGTAGAGCAAGGGTGATTTGGACAAGGATTTGAACCAAAAAGAGCTCGCGGGAAAAAGTCAGGTCTCACAAGAAAAACATAGAGACCAACATCGGCAGGAAAATTGGCATCGGCGTCCAGACAGGGACCGATGTCAGCTATGTGCAGACTGACGTCGGTGACTCAGGGTAGATATTAACCGATGTTGGCCAGGGGAAACCGATGTTGGCAAGGTGGCAGTCACAGGAAACTGACTTTGGTCATTTGCAGACTGAGATGTGACTGGCATCGATTACTGAGATGAATTTTGGGTGGACAGCGAGCTGTCATGGAGTCTCAAGCACCCATATGGAGGACTGAAGGTGTAAGTAAGTTCTTAAATTCGTCATTTCCCTTCTTTACACTACTTGTTGCTCACTTATGGCATAGGACCAGGAAGTTGTTGAAGAAGTGAAATAGGTAGATCCAGGAAATAGTGGGAGCTAGGCATGGATGAGGATGTGATTCCTTGGAGGAGAACCAAACAGGTGTTTTGGGTAGAGTGGCCAGCTAGAAGTAAGCACTGAGAGATGAATGGATGTTTAGGATAAAGAAGAGCAGAAATGGATATGCGAGATGGAAGATCAGGGTATATGGTCTTGTATTAGCTGCAGGGCAATGGAGGTTTGATCATTGTGTTTCTTTTTACTAGGTTGGATAGTATTAGCTACACTATCCTATTTCTGTATGATGTGCTTGTTGCAGGGTTACATATACAGGTATTGCTGAACTAAAGGTAAAGCTAGTTTAGGTGTTTGTCATGGAGAATCTAGGAGCAACAAGATTCTTTGGCATGAGTGTGTTCTAGAGACATGGGAGGTCACATGTTGACTTTGTTTTAGGATGATTGTTTGAAACCGATTAGCACGCCGATGCTTGGACAATTCTATGAACAGGTGTCTTGATTCACATAATGAGGTTGAGTGCATGGTATGTACTAAACCTAAATTTTCCCAAGTAGTGGGTGTTGTCACAAGTTGGAGCCAATCCAGGAGATAACCATTGGAGGACAGTTCAGTGGATTCTTACAGGGACTAGCAGCAGGTGCACATGCTATGTAGGTTTAGGTTATTTTCTACATGGTTGTAGATGTGGATGTGGCAGGGGATTTGGATGACAGGTTTTGCACTACAGGTTTGTGGTGGTTAGTCTTCAAGAGTGATCTTGAGGAGGGATACAAAGCCAAGGGAACAAACTAGATGAAGTACAGGAACATGTACAAGTTGCAGCTATTTATCTCCAAGTGGGAGATTGTTGAGTTATGGAGCTAAAAGCTTTAACTCTTTGCAAACAGGTGGAACAGGAAGGTTGCTGAGATCCACGAGCACTGGCATTGGCAGCAGGACCGACGTCGGTCGTGACCAGTGCAGAAGGCCACCGGCGATGGCAAGGAGTCGGCCGATGTCAGCAGAACCAGACTAGCAGGGACCGACGTCGGTTGCCTGTGTGTTCCAGAACTGCTCGTTACATGAACAGTTAGTTAAGTGAACGAAGTGTTTGCATGTAAAGGCCAGTTAGAGTCTTTGGCTGTGAGGATAATTGTCTAAATTAAGAGTCTAAGTTATTGTGTGAGTTAGGGATCTATTTATAGATCCATTGGCATGTATTGTAATTAAGGCATGAGATAGAAAGGAAGGCAAGTAAGTTGATTCCATTGTAAGATCATTGAGTTGCAGGTTGTTGCAAGCTCATAGGAGATCTACATGTGAGTATGGTCTGTTGAATTGCAGGTTGCAGGTTCATGGGAGATCAACTTGAAGTACTTTTGAGTGCTTGGTGAATTGGCAGGGTTATTACTGACTAGTTGGAGAGGTGAACACCAATTCTGTTTGTGATTTGGTTGTTGGGACCATTTTTTGTGTAGGAGAGTGTTGTGTGAGAAGAATTATTGTACACTTGAGGAGTGGCAAACCTCTGTAAGGTGAAAGAGTGTGGCGGCTCTTTGTTGTATTCTTTTCTGTAAAGTGTTAATACTAGATAGTGTATTGTCTCTCATATTCTGTGCTATTGGTGAATTCTAGCTACTTGTGTTTTTGGTTATTTCCGCATTTATAATTGCTTATATTTGGTAATCATACTGTGCTCTTTCTGAGGAGCAAGATCCAACAAGAGGAATCAGAACAAAGGTGTGTTTGTTCTTGGACTTCCCTGACACTTCAAATCTTGTAAATAACATTTCTAGAAAGTCTCAATGGGTGGATGTTAGTTCTCTTCAAATCATGAATCTTTATATGATTTATAAGGAGTTAATTTCTTCTAAAGCTAGTTTAATGGGGCCTTTGAGTGTGAAAAAATAATGCAAAAATGTTGCTTCTAGTGGACTCATAAATGATAAGTATTTACCTTTTGGAGTTGTTTCAAGGAATTAAGATAATTATTAAGATTGGAATAGTATAAATATTGATAAAAAAAATATCATCTTATTTCTAAAACATCTTCTATAAAACTTCATTCTCATATAAAAAAGGGTAAATGATGGACATAGTTTAGTTGGATAAGATTATTTTGTTTGTTTTGTAGTATGTTTATTTTGGTGCATCATTGATGTCAATGTAATCATGATTTCCCTAAGAATAATTTATATGGTTGATGATATTATCTATCTTGTTTTTTTGAATTTTGGTTCTTTTAGTTAAGGGAAATGGACCCACCAACCTTGATATTATCAACACACACACACACACACACACACACACACACACACACACACACACACACACACACACACACACACACATTAGTTTTTAATTCTACTAACGTAATTCCATAACCCAACTCTAGTAAAGGCAAGGGCCTTATCAAGGAAAAAAGGAAATAGAATCCTAAGCCTGAGGGAAATCAATCAATTCAATATAATCCTTCCCTAACTCCAAATAAAGGAAAGGGTAAAATAAATTCAAAAATTAACTAATATTTAATAATTGGTGTAATAAAATAGGCCATATTGAACATAAATGTTTAAATAAAAAGGGATACTTAGAAGCAAGGATGAAAAAAATTGATCTTCCCCCTCCCAAGATAGGAACAACACTTTCTTCAACAAAATTATCACCTTGTTTGAATGGTTTTTATATTCAATATCCTTTAACCATATGATGAATGATGGATCACTATTTTAAAATATTGACCAATGATACATAACTAATGTTTTTTGTGGGTAGCTCTAGTCCTCTAGTTATTGAGGGAAAAATGATAATTGAAATAAATAATGGCATACTTAACAAAGTTATCCACTTTCCATAATTTTATATGAAACTCATCTCCATATATAATATCAAAATTCAATTTAAGCCCAAACCATTACAATTGTACTTACTAATGTTATCATCATAAATATCAAATATTAGTCTATTATTATATCCACTATCAAGGTTGATCATTTATCACAATTCTACAAATTTGATAAATTTGTGTTTAATAAATATTTGTAAGTAGTTATTACAAATGCTAATGACTAAAATAAAATTTTAAATAAATTATTTTGTCACCTCAACTATCATTCATTGTATGAATTTAATAAGTCTCACATAGTTACTAGTTTTCCATTATTTTATTCCAAAGATGGCATTTTTATAGGTTTTACTCTTTGAACATAATATATGGATCCATTTACCAAAGGTAAATCCTTGATGGAAAGTGAAATAATATAGTTTTTTCATAGTGATATCACATCATTTCCTAATGTTTATTTTTGGAAACGTAATTTTTTTTGGCATTCATTAATGATTTATCTTTTACAAATTGTGTTTAGTTTCCAAAGAAAAAAAGTAAAGTTTAGTACTTAAAAATTGATAGGTGTTAACTACCAAGAAACATTTCATCCAGTTTCCATGATTAATTCCTTAAATATTTTACTCTCCTTGGTTACAAAAAATGGAATGAAAATCCATTAAGTGGATGCCAAAATTTATTTATTACATGTAATCTTATAGGAATAAATCTACATGTTCCAATCATGTGGGTTCGTAAGCACTAATAACTCCATTTTTGTGTGTAGATTTAAAAATTACTTGCATGGATTATGTCATGTCCCCTTTTTAATTGACATGTTCTAAGTTCATGGTTAGCCTATTATGCGACCTTCGTAGGCTAATAGGATGGATAGAGGGTCATAATGGAGCTTGGCCTGACTTTGATTCACAAGATTTCTACATTTGACTTTCATTCAGGTTATTTTAGACACATTTGGCCTGGGCTCCTACCTTTTAGGGATATTCGATATGCAGCAGAGCACCTTTATTTTGGTATGGTTATGTGTGGAATCACTCCCTGATTCACCTGCTTCAATCGGTTTGTAGATCTCACATGTATTGAGGGAGATATTAATATTTGATTGATTTAATCAAATATTAATTATTTAGCCTACTTTTAATTAGAAACCCTAATTCTAATTTAAGAAACCCTAATTAGGGAAAGCATATCTTTTTGAGGGTATAAGGGTTTCTCATGGAGGCCATTGTTCATAAGCTATTGATTATTGATATTGATTTTGAGAATTTCTTCTGTGAAGACTGAGCCTAGGGTTCAAGGATTCCATTTGCATTGGAGAACATTCCCTCTTCAGTGTGTGCAATTAAGAAGCTGTGGAATATCAGTTGATCTATTGCCAAAGTGTGAGATAGCTTCATCCAGAAGTTATCACAGAATTTTAGGTTTGAGAGATAACTTCACACAGAAGTTATTACAGATATTCCAGGTATTTCTTTATTCTTGTTTTGATTCAATAAATTATAAAGCTAGAGATCTTCTGTGCTAGAAAAGTATATTTCGAGATCAGGGGTTGAAACAGGGAAGTTGTGCTTAATTGGCGGCCGTACAAAGTCTGTACAGGTCCGTACAGATCAGCTCAGGAACCGACCTCGACAGACAGAGGGATTTTAGTGACCGACATCGGTCGACTGAAGACCGACATCGGTAGAAAGTTGACCTGGAGTGACCGACGTCGGCAGTTTATCAACTAACGCCAGTGACTGTGTGTTTGACACAGCAGGCTGAGTCCTTCCAGAATCCAATTTTCACTTCCAGTTTCCAGTTTTTGCTTCTAGTTTTGCTAAGTTAGGGTTTTTAAGACTGTATTTCATATTTATATGCATAAGAAAGGACTACAATTGTAATAGTTTAGAAGGACAAGTGATACAATCTGTAATTTGTTATTAAGAGACTATATTATTGTGATCATTCTGAATTTATTCAACAGAAGTTATATCTTGTTCAGAGTTTTTTGTGTTGCTATATTTCCTGTTTGGAGGGGATATTATAGTGGTATCAGAGCTAAATCCTGCTAGCTTGAGGGTCTATAGATCTTATGCAGCCACAAGAGTTGGGACCACACAGGTATAACACACGCAACTGAGCCTTGCTTGAAGGTACCCAGGTGTTAGATCAGCCACTGACCATCATGAGTGACAGACGTGAGGGCAGCCCACCCAGTGGCCACAGGTATGATGCTGATCAAGGCACCAGAGAATTTCACCGTGCTATGATGACAAGCCAACAGCAGATGACTCAGACACTACAGGCACTTATGACTATGATAGAGAGAATGAATGCACCTGATGGACAGAACGGGGACCAAAGAGATGACAGGAGTGCTATGATTAATCAGAGACCATAGCAGACTCACTCTAGAATAGCTGATAGACCTACACATCCTACTTTTGTTCAAGAAGAACCAGAGGCACCAGCAGAGGAAGCAGGGAATAACCCATTTGCAGATGTTTACATGGCTACAAATGATGAGTGGGACTTATTACCTCCTCATGTCCAAGAGAGGATGACATTTGATCATTTTTTCAATCTTAGGAGAGAGCACTACAAATTGGTTAGACAGGACAGGAGGCCTAGAGTTCAATTCAGTGAGCTGAAGAAGGCTACTGGTAAGCTTTCTTTGACTACTTTTGACGGTAGCGGCAAGATGACAGCTCAAGCTTGGGTTCATAAGCTTGACACCTTTTTGGCATTGAGACCAATGTCAGAGATAGAGGCCATCAAATACGCCACTTTAAACTTGGATGGAGTAGCACATGACTGGTGGTACCATGGTATGGTAACACTTCAGCATAATCAGGTAACAGAGTACCAAGACTTTGTGGATAGATTGGTTGAGCGGTTTGATAAGAAAGATCCCGAGGTTTACTTTCAAGATCTGGCACAGTTGAGACAAATAGGTAACTTGGAGTCCTTCATTGGTGAGTTTTAGAGATTGGCAGTCATGGTGCCCAATATTTCAGAGCGTAGATTGGTAGTTCTCTTCATAGAGGGATTGTCAGAGCCATTGAGAGGTTGGATCAAAGCCTTTGATCCTCATTCTTTACAGGTAGCTATGAAGAAGGCATAGAGTATGGAGATGGCCACCCCATCCAATAAATTTAACTCCAGAGGTGCTTCTTCATCTAGAGGGGATACAGAGAGACCAAATTTTAACATAGATAAATCTGGGGTTAAAAATGATTCACAGGCCAATCCAGCAGCACCACCTTTGGATCGTGAGGCACTTAATGATCTACGTAGGAAGAAGCTTTGATTCTATTGCAAAGGTCCATATGATATCCATCACGATTGTCCTTTGAGGCCTAAGGGCAAGGCGAACCGTATGATGTGGATATATTATGAGGATTTGGATTCTGAGGATTCCAAACAGCATAACAGTTTTGAGGGGGCAGAGGTAGAGGCTTAGGGCCTAATGCAGAGGTAGAGTTAGAGCTTCACCTATAGGAGGCACACATATCTAGTATTCAGTCAGATGAGTCATTCTAAATTCGTGGAGTTTTTGCAGGGCAAAAGGTTATCACCCTTCTTGATACAGGAGCCACACATAATTTCATAGATGCTAGGTTTGTGGAGAAGCGTGGGCTCACTACCATAGATTTTGAGGGTATCAGTGTTAAGGTAGCCGATGGTCACACTCTTAAGTGTGAGCGTATGATTAGAGACCTCCCATTGCGCTTGAACAATTATGAGTTCAAGGCTGATTATTATGTGGTAAATATGGGGGATATCGACTTAGTCTTGGGTATGAAGTGGCTTCATTCATTTGAGCAAGTTACTCTTCATCTCAAAGACATGGAGGTTCTCTTTGATGTTGATGGGAAGACACACATTCTTAAGGCAATACGGGACAGTAGCTTCAGATATATGTTTTTTCATCAGATGGAGGTACCTATACCACATGACATGATAGAGGGCATTGATGAGAGCACATTGGCACCAACACATCAGAGGTATGAGGACGAGCTTGGTCTTGAGGTGAGTTTAGTTCAGGAGTTGTCACATCTGGTGAGGACTCAACTTTTTGTTACAGTCGGGTCACAGGTTGATGATGATATGACTATTTCTAGCCTTCATAATCCAATTTTAGATATTATTCAGGTAAGGAGTTTTCTTGCTGATTTTCATTTATGGATTGGATGTTGGAGTGCTTATCTTAGTACTAGAGATGATGTGATGCCATTACATGAGAGTTGGGATGGACATGGCATGGGGTTCGTGTTAATTGACAGTGGTGGAGATCAAAACTATATTTGGGATCTAGGTGGATTGATTGATTTGTCATTCAGTGATTGCATGAGGGCAAGCAATTCTAGGAGGGGCGGATTGTCATGTCCCCTTTTTAATTGACATGTTCTGAGTTCATGGTTAGCCTATTATGCGACCTTTGTAGGCTAATAGGATGGATAGAGGGTCATAATGGAGCTTGGCCTGACTTTGATTCACAAGATTTCTACATTTGATTTTCATTCAGGTTATTTTGGACACATTTGGCCTAGGCTCCTACTTTTTAGGGATATTTGATATGCAGCAGAGCGCCTTTATTTTGGTATGGTTATGTGTGGAATCACTCCCTGATTCACCTGCTTCGATTAGTTCGTAGATCTGACATGTATTGAGGGAGATATTAATATTTGATTGATTTAATCAAATATTAATTATTTAGCCTACTTTTAATTAGAAACCCTATTTCTAATTTAAGAAACCCTAATTAGGGCAAGCATATCTTTTTGAGGGTATAAGGGTTTCTCATGGAGGCCATTGTTCATAAGCTATTGATTATTGATATTGATTTTGAGAATTTCTTCTGTGAAGACTGAGCCTAGGGTTCAAGGATTCCATTTGCATTGGAGAATGTTCCCTCTTCAGTGTGTGCAATTAAGAGGCTATGGAATATCAGCTGATCTATTGCCAAAGTGTGAGATAGCTTCATCTAGAAGTTATCACAGAATTTTAGGTTTGAGAGATAACTTCACACAGAAGTTATTACAGATATTCCAGGTATTTCTTTATTCTTGTTTTGATTCAATAAATTATACAGCTAGAGATCTTTTGTGCTAAAAAAGTATATTTCCAGATCAGGGGTTGAAACAGGGAAGTTGTGCTTAATTGGCGGTTGTACAAAGTCCGTACAGGTCCGTACAGATCAGCTCAGGAACCGACCTCGGCAGACAGAGGGATTCTAGTGACCGACATCGGTCGACTGAAGACTGACGTCGACAGAAAGTCAACCTGCAGTGACCAACGTCGGCAGTTTATCGATTGACATCGGTGACTGTGTGTTTGACACAGTAGGCCGAGTCCTTCCAGAATCCAATTTTCACTTCCAGTTTCCAGTTTTTGCTTCTAGTTTTGCTAAGTCAGGGTTTTTAAGACTGTATTTCATATTTATATGCATAAGAAAGGACTACAATTGTAATAGTTTAGAAGGACAAGTGATACAATCTGTAATTTGTTATTAAGAGACTATATTATTGTGATCATTCTGAATTTATTCAATAGAAGTTATATCTTGTTCAGAGTTTTTTTCGTTGCTATATTTCCTATTTGGAGGGGATATTACAGATTAAAATAGGTATCTCGATATTGGTATGAAACTATTAACATGTTATTCATAAACTTTGGATTTATTTGGAGCCCATCTGACCCTCAAGTATACACCAATTAATTAGATGAGAAGATACTTATTTTTTTCATCTATGTTTATGAATCAATCATTACATGAATTTACAAAAAAAATATTCATTTTTTTAAATCTTATATAATGAATCATTTTGAGATGACTGCTTTGGGTTTGTTGCATTTTTTTGTTGGTCTAAATATTTTATAATATGATAGATTATTTTTTAGTCAATCTAAGTATTCTCAAATCATATTCAATTACTTCAATTTGAGAGATTGTATGTCTACACTAACTCCTTATCAATATAAATCCAAGATTTACACCAAGTATTCTTATCCTTCAGTTGATGATACACACTACAATAAATTGGTAGGATGTATTATGTACTTAACTCATAATTTTAGTAATCTTTCGTTTAGTATGAACTTGGTATCTCACTACTATAAGGACCTTCCATTAAATCCATGGGAAAGATCCAAAACGAATTATAATATATATTCATGGTACTAATAAATATGGGATTCAGAACAAGTCAAGATGAAAATCATTAATTTATAGTTATACTTCTAGTGGAAGCACAATAATTGTTGACTACACAAATCCAAATAATCATTAGTCAACTATAGGATACATCTATCATATTTGGGTAGGTTCAATGACTTGGTCTTAAAAAACATAGATCTATATTGATTTTATTAATATGAAGTATAGTTAATTTTTTCTACCAACCATGAGCCAATTTTCACTTGATATTTTAAGAATTTATATTTCCACAAACGAAAAATACATTGATTTTTTATAATAATCAGAGTTATATTCACATTTATCATAACCTAGTATAGGACCAAGCCACAAATTATACTAATATTCACATGAATTAGATTTTTAAGTTTATATAAGATAAATACTATGATCTATAATTTTTTCTAATAGATGATCAATTTGTATTAAATTTCACAAAACCCTTGCATGATGTTTGATTGTTTAGTTTGGTTAATTTTTAGGGGTGGAGAAAGGTTTTGTCAAGCATAGATAGTTCAGTTATTCCTCAATCATTACCTTAATTAAATTTCATATTAATGGAGAATGCTAGTGTACTTAATAACATATACACTATTTAATGGTTTTAAGATTTAATTTTAATATGTATTTGTAACTCATGAGTAGCCATTAATTGATGCATAACTATCCAAAACCTATTATTAGAGAATATATTCAATTAAATAGATAATTAAATTATAATAATAATATTTTTTTTATTATTATAATTATAAATGCTCCCTAAAAACTTAAACTAACCCATAGCCTAATCTTATTTATATAAGATGATATAGGGCTAAAGGGTGCGATATATTATGGATGAGAGTTACTGTTATACTATTAGAATTAGTGTTATGACCCAATCCTATGATACATTTGGTTATTTGTTATGAGACTTATAATATTTCTTTCTTTATTTTAATGGTTATTTGTATTGGGTGTTGTAGATGTGATTATAATTTGGACATTATGTTTGAATTCATAACTTACTATTATATTGTTGGTTGATTCCATTATAGATGATTATAGATAATTTGTTGTATCATGTTTATATTTTGCATAGTTTAAATTATGTTATTTATATAGTGAAATGTTTATATATTTATAATATCCATTATTGTGACTAAAAGATAGGTTTTATGAGCTAGGTTCAATGACAAACTTTGACAGCATGGGTGAAAAGGAAAGGGCATTGAGAAATTAGTTGACACTAGTAATTGGAATAATGAAAATGATATCTTGAGCCATTTGATTTCCTCTCCTACTCTATTGTATTCCTAATTTGATGATTTATAGTTCTATCTTGAAATAAAATCTTACATTATAAGTTTTGTTTTTATTATGTGCATGCATTTCCACATTGGTATTATGATATGTGGATGTTGTATTCATTTCTCACATTCTTTATTGTGTTCACTCATTTAGTCTTGTATAATTATAGAGGTTGTACCTTGTGTGGTTTCAATGTCATTTTAAATTTAATTGTTTTGCATCTTTAGCTTATTATAACTATAAGGATTATTAAACCATGATTAAATTTAATTGTTGTTAACCCTTTAGGGGATCATGTTATTTGATCCATGATTTGACTTGGAAGGGGACCATAATTTTGTTATTGATAGGATGACATAGTGGCCATGATGGATTAGGATTTGTTTGGCATTTTTGACCTACCCCCTTATGTTTCTCTTAATTTCCATTCATTGGAAGCAAGTAAGAAATTAGTAAAAGTGGTGTGTAAAGGAATACCTAGTAAATGTGCATGCATGATCCAAAAAATGATGGAAAATCTTCTTTGGATTGAAAATAATAACCTATAGATAATGAAGACACTAGAGAATGTTTTTTTAGCTAGATAGTTGACAAGACTTCCTAACGTGAGCTAGATCTAAGAAGCATATGCTTACTAAAAGGTTGTCAATCCACTATTTATAACAATTAAGTTGATTTAGATGAAAATAAATAATACTTGCATTCAATAAAATGAAAGTAAATGCATGCAAGAAGAAGAAATCAAAATTATTGTTCAAATAAAATGACTAAAATAGAAAATTTGGGTCAATATTAGTGCTAAAATAGTTGGGGTCAGGTTAACAAAAATTAGGGAAGTTTTTGTGAACAATCAAGAACATATAAATTAGGGTTTGGTTAGGGTTAAGGGACAAAAAATTACTTGTTATTTTTACCATAGTGACTATTCATGGTTTGGTGAACCACCAGTGGTTTGGCTAACCATCGATGGTTGAATGACCATCAATGATTGAGGTGACCATCGACAATTAGGCTAATCATCAGTACTTACCTATGTGTTTCTAGAAATGATGAAAAGGGAATTATAGATTGGTTAAATGGTTAGGTGGGGATTTGAATATGGGTCTGGTCAGAGATGGGGAGTTAGGAGATAAGTTTTATTAGGTTAGGAGGGTTAGAGAGGAAGTAAAATAAAGAAACAAGTACAAAGTTACCTGTAACTTGCTAGATTGCTAATGGTGGAAGTCTAGAGAAATTTGGATAGAGTGAAAATATTTTGGTTTTGAGATCAACTTGGATAGAGGTTTGAGTATTTGTTACTTCTAATTGATTATTGAAGAAAGGATAGATACCTATATGCAAGAATATTTAATATTTTGGACATGGTTTTGTGGATCCTTTTTACTTCCTACTTCTCTCTTTTTATAGGATGAAGTTGCTAATTAGATAAGATAAATTCATTGATTAGATAAGAGGATAAATTTTCCATTTACAATGCTTTAAATATTGTTAGCATCACAAAAGGGAAGTTGCTAAATTATCCTATGCTTATCTCGTACATATCTAGAAGTAGATTTAAAATATGTTGATGACTTGATTATTGAGGGTTAGGATGATCGTCAATAATCAAGTGCCTAGAGAGAAATGGGTGAAGATAGGTTTTTAAAATGGTTGATAAAATGGGTGTTTAAAGGTTTAATTTAGTAAGTGATCTTAGTTAATTAGGTGGTTAACTAGCTTTAGGGTTGGGTAGGGGTTCAAAGAATTTTAACATCTAAAACTATAATGTGTATTTTTTGAGTCTCTACATTTTTCCCCTTTTTATTATGTGGCCTTGAATTAACAAGATTAAAAAAATGGATTGTTGGTCAAGGTCTAATTTCCCTGAGTATGGGAGGATATGTTCCCACTCAAACTAGGAGTTGATGAGGGGAAACTGAAATCGGGTCAGGGTTTGATAAGTGGTAGATGTTGAGTTATGAGGTGGGTGACAAAAAGGGTTGGTCATTTAAAACACAAACACATACATAAAATATGACTAAGTATGATAATCAAGATTTTACAAAGACTAAATTTTCCAATGTTAGAAAAAAATAAGGTTAGTTCTATAAGGATGTGCGACAAGAGTAATCGGTCCATAGTGTTGGTCATAACTGAATGGGTCATTCATATCAAGTTATCTAGATAGGGTCAGTGTTGTTTATAGGTATATAAGGTAGAAAATTCTCCCTTTAAATAACATAAATGGTTTGGTCATGTACAAGGTGGTGAAAATTTTAAAACTTTAACATGGCAAGGTTGGTCAGTATGATCCAAATGACCAAGCATGGTCATCACAAAACACATGAATAGTTTAGAAATGGCTAACATCAAGGTGGATGTAATATAATGGGTGGTAAAAGAATGGTCATCTCTAAAATTTAAAATGTTTGGTTAGGTGAGATGGGGTAATCTCCACAAATTATCACCTAGGTGGGGAACTTGACCGTCGATAGTCATGGGTCCTTATAGTCAATCATCGATGGTCACCCTGATCATCAACAGTCAAATAAAAACCTTAAAAAGACAAGATACAAAAAGTAAAAATGAAAAATCACTTTTACCTTTTGAAATTTTGATCATGAGCATTTTTTCTCTAGTGTTTGTGTGTTTTGTCATTTTGAGTTGATCTTGTTGAGGTGGAAAATTATTAGTGGTTGAGTACATGTATCAAGGTGATTGAGGGATGACTAGATGGAGGGAAGATAAGGGCATGTTTGAATGGTGGGATGAGGGATCTAACCACATCAATGAGCATGGAATGAGGTAGGTGTTGTGAAATTGATATTATATTTGAATGTGTTAGTATAAAGTTACATTTGAGTAGGTTGAATTAGTGGGGTAAGGTTTTAAACTAGTGTGGGTAAAAGGATACCTAATTTAGGTATGTGAGGAATTGAGGAAATTCAATGGGGTAAATGGAGATGTGAAGGGTTTGTGAGGTTTGGAATGAGGTAGGGAAGAATGTTGAGTAGGTTAATTTTTAAATTGAGGTGTGTTATTGAGGTTTTTTGAGGTCTAGGGTTTGAGGGTGGCACTACCAGTGGTCACACACAATGACCATCGATAGTTAAACCCTAAATAAAAAGGGTCCCTACAGGCCATTGATGGTTCAAGGAACCATCATTTTTTGAAGGTTTTAGGGGTAATTTTGGTTAAAAAAAAATCTAGTGATGGTTTTGTTAAAGATTTGAATGTTTTTAAAGTTTTTAAAATGTTAGATGTTAGTGACACAATTTTGCTATTGATGGGGGAGATGATGATTCTCCTAGAGGAATATTTAGTGGATTACATAGCTACCCATTCAAGGGGATGTGATTTATCATATAAAGAGTGAGGAGATAGAATACCATGTGGAGCTGATGTATGGAGTAGATCAAGTGCACATCTAGTTTCACTTAGGAGGATTTAGTTATAGACCACTATACTAGAGGGATCTTAAGGATATATGCTTACTCGCCATGGTGATGATGATGTCCATGTCTTGCTTTATGCTACTAGATTCAAGAAATATCTAGTTTTCATACTAGTTACTGGGGATCCTAGTGGAGATTCTACTAGGGAGGATTTTGTTTAGGAGGGACCCTATTTTACTAGTCTAGATATACAAGGATATTTGTGCCTTTTGGGCACACATGTCATATATGATTAGTGTCAGGTTTATGCTCCACTATTGGGTATATGATCACATTCATGTATTGAGACCAGTGGGGGCACCATGGAAGGGAATCAATCAAGTACCCTTTCTAGTGGGTAATACTAGTTGGAGAAGAGATTATAAATGATAGGTGTGAGGGGTGTTGCCAAAGGTATAGATTGGTTTAGGGATAATTTTGAGGTTTTGGTGGTAAGAGACAAAGTATCAAGTCTATATGTAAGTTGGCTGAGCTAGGTAGGGTATATCTACCACACACTATCACTACAAAGATAGTGATGGATATATGGGAGATGAGATGGTGAGATTGAGCTTATCCTATTTGATTGATTTTAGAGGTAGTTTGGACTTATACATAGGATCCCACCATATTTCTTGAGATATAGGATGGAGGATGCATAGATTTTGCTCCTAGAACCACAAGCACATGACATTATTTTAGATAATGAGTTGTTAGTGAGAGTTATGATAGATGATGCAGGGGTTGCAAATGGTTACATATCATGATACCAAGCTTGATAGGTAGTGGCTAATTTTGGATGGGGTGATGGGGGTCAACATCCCATGGATGTGGATCTTATTGTGGTACCATCATAGGATAGATAGGTGGTAGCATCACTGGCAGTAGCATAGGCCTAGATTATTGGGTTACAAGGATAGGTGTCTACTTTATGGGTCTAGATTATCATTTTATAGGGTTAGGTGGTGATGTTGACTAGAGAGTAAGATCAAGGGATAATCTATCTTGGGTTAGTTACTTAATAAAGAGATTCACTAAAGTAGAGGATAGGAATGGTGGAAACACTAGCAGGGGCATCGACAAGAGGACTTGATATGATTCTTATTACATGGTACTTAGAAACCATTAAGGATTTGAGGTATTATAAGGTGATAGTATTGTCATAGTTGACATTAGAGATGAGTTATGGAGAGTATAGGGATATCTTTATAGGTGGTCCATCTATAAATACTCTAGGATAGTGGGCCTCTATAGTGGGGTAGGTAGGGAGATTAGGGGGATGACCACTATATAGTAGTGTAGGTGTAGGTTAGGTCAGTGGGAGTGGTGCCTGAGGGCCTCATGTATGAGATTATATGATGTATATGTTTTTGATTTTGATATCAACCTATGTGCTGATGATGTGAGATATATATATGAGAGAGAGAGAGAGAGAGGTTTAAACAATGTGACATGTATTTATTATTAATGATTGTAGACTCAGTACTATGTGTTAATTTTATTATGATTTATATGATGATGAGTTTTTATGATTGTTATTGATTTTAATTGATGTTGATGGGTTTTATGGTTATGTTTATTTAATATTTTGAGATATTGATGGATGATGCTTATGAAATTTATGGTTCATTAGTTTATTTATGTGGTACTGTTCATGGATGTTTATGATTAAATATGTATTAATGATTATGGTAATGTTTATGTATGTTAATGGTAATATTGTGTTATGATGAAATGATAGGTTGCTCATGCTCCATGCTCTATGAGATGATATTCATACTCATTTTTTAGGCATGTGACGATGTTTATGGATGATATGCATGTGTTCATTGATGGATGTGATGTTGATGATCATGGGTGATTTTAGGAGGTTATATGATGATGTGATGAGATGTTTTGATCTTATGATGAATATTTTAATGTGTATAGTTTAGGTGATGTTTGGGATTATTCATAGAGAATAATGTCTATGTGTATTTTCTTGGACATGTGATTGATGGTTTTGATTATGGTTTATGTGATTATGTTTGTCTATATGATGATGTAGTTCATAGAGAGGATTTTATATGGTGATGTGGGTCATGGTTGCTTAAGATGTGATTTGTTGATGTTTTTAATTGGTGTCATGTTTATGGAAGTAGTGATTGGACATGGTTTATGTTGTTTATGACATGATAAATGATTATTGATCTAATAATGATGTTACAATGTGATTTTTGATGTTTTGTTCATGGATAGTTTATAGTTTATGGACATGGTTCGTACTGTTATGATGTATATGGATTATGTCATGGATGAGAATGATGTTTTAAATGTTTTGATATGATATGTGATATAATGAAATCACATTAAGTAGGTTTAGACCATACACTAAATGTGGAAAAGAGAGAATAATCATGAGTCATATGTTCATATGAAGTAATAAATAAAGGGTAATAAAAAGGCAAGATGTGTTCATTGGTAGGGGCATCAAAAAACTAAAGTTGGCTTGACTTAATGAAAATAAGCCTATAAAATTGTTTGCATAAACATGCTTTGACTATCAAAGAATGTATCTTGATCACTTTGTGTTAAGTAAGCTCATAGTCCCTTGATTTTAGAGAGAGTATGAAGGAAAGGTAAGCAATATGTTGAACAAGAAAATGGTGATATGGTAACCTAATATGGCTTACCTTGCCCCTTCTATAGGTGACCAAAGAACCATAATAGACAAGTTTATGTATTAATATAATGTGTAGACTGATTGATTTGGGAAGTCTACTAATGCCATTTGTAAAATCCAATTATGACTTCCTTACTTTGAATTTGACATAGGGTTGTTTGTTACTTTTGTTTGTTTTGATAGGTTGGTGAAGTTGATCAATGCAAGAAGCTTCAAATGTTTGTTTTTGACAAACTTAACTTAGCCATCCTTTAAGGGAGTGGTCTAAAGTTGGATTTTTATAGGTGTACTTCAAGGGAACAATCTATCTTTAATCAATTTAGTTGTTGTGTAGTTGTCCTTCAAGGGAGTAGTCTACAATTTTAGAGATATGGACCCAAGTGATATTTTATTATCCCAATTTTATTTTGAATGCTAGGTTTAGACATGGACAAGTCTATTTAAGATTAGAGGTCTACTTCTATGGAGGAAATAATTTTATCACAAAAGGTTAATTATAGATTAGGGAAAGTGGTTTGAGAGACAACTGATCATGGGATTCCATCTGATTAGAGACAAAAAGTATCCATGTGAACCATACTATGGGTAGAGCCATGGTATACATGCTTAGGATTAGGCTATAATTGTGATGGATAATCACATGGTCCTATGTGGTAATTAGTTATTCCTAAAAGGAATAGGGTGAACATGTAAGGAAACTCATAAACCAAGGGATGAGCTTAAGTTAGAAACTAAGGTGAAGGTGATCCTATTTTAACAAAAGAAAGGATGTAGATGTGAATCATTGAGAGGTTTAGGTTCTAATTTTCATTCGAGAGAAGACAAATGGTAAGCTCTTGATCCATAATTATGGGTTATGATGTAGGCTCTAAGCCAATTCAAAGCAAAATTACCTCTTTTTCTTTTCTCCATATTAGTTACATGTTGGTTTTCCTTAAGGATGAGGTCTATGATATTGAATTCTCACTCTTTTATGTGTTTTTGTAAGCATGTTTTATTATTTATTGATAGACACAAAGATGATTAAAAGATATAACGTGATGTTTATCAAGTAGTTCAATACATGTGAGATGTTCCTGATGATAATCACTCTCAAAAAGGATCTCATGAAAAGATATGTGAAGAGAAGGAATTTGCAATTTGAGAGGCATGATTATTTTTTTCCCAAAGACAAGAGAGAAAGGAGTAACACTCATATAGGTTTGAATTCTAGTGTGGTAGGCCCATAACGTGAAAGGGATGTGTAGGTGCCAATCCTAACCTAAATCACTTACTACTTTGGTTAGCATTTTGGTGAGGGTTTTGTTAGAGGCTTCCATTTATCCATTTGATTGGTGATAATAGGGTGAGGAAAAGCTTAATTTGATTCCAAAATTGTCTCAAAG
Organism: Torreya grandis; assembly: GCA_037957365.1. NCBI lineage: Eukaryota > Viridiplantae > Streptophyta > Pinopsida > Cupressales > Taxaceae > Torreya > Torreya grandis. The sequence goes on along the minus strand of JARHVA010006380.1, from coordinate 531,320 downwards.
ACCTTATACTTTCTTGTTTTTAAAATATTTTCCATTATCAGTGATGATCTTATTGGGAACATCGAAGTGGTAGATGATATGGTGATTGATGAAATTGATAATCTTTTCAGCTTTGGTTGAGATAAGAGGAATGGCTTCCACCCACTTGGTGAAAATTCAATAGCATTAATGATGGATTAGTGTCATTTTGAATAATGAGGATTGATTTCCCTAATAAAATAAAGACCTAATTATGAGAAGGGCCAATAGTCTTTGGATACTCAAAGGCCATGAGAAGGTGTCTAGTGTAAACATGATGTTGGCATTTGACACACTTATTTATATACTAAAAACAATCCTAATTAAGGGTGGGCCAATATTAACCAGGTAAAGGATGTGTTTAGTGATAGCTAAGCCACTAATGTGTCCCCCACATATTCCATCATGTGTTTCCTTGATATCATGGGAGGATTCATGACTATGCAAATGACAAAGAAGGAGGTCATCAAAGAAATATTTATAAAGGATTCCCCCTAGTATAATGTAATGAGAGGTACTCTAAATAAAGGCTCTTCAGGCATTCCTTGAAAGGTTGGGGTGAATAATGTTGAGGTTAAGGAGTTAAAATTTTGGTCATACCAAATGTTAGAAGGAGATAATTCCACACTAAAAATGGTAAGAAGGTTGGAAATAATGTATAATGGTGTGATAAAATGATGGACGGTGATACATATTTTAGATTTGGTAGGTTGAGATAGGATTTGTGAAGAAAGGGAAGCCATCATGTCCACAAACTTATTAGTAGTTCAAGGAACTAACTAGATAAGGTAATGGTCAAATGATGCTAAGAGTACATATATGAGTTATTTATACTTTAATGACATCTTTTTTACATTGATAAGATATATTGACCTAGTTGATCACATGTTAGGAATCACCAAAGACATTAAATTTTTTAACTCCCAAGGCTAGAGTGGTTTGGAGACCTATGACTAAGGCTTCATATTTAGCCACATTGTTTGTGTATTCAAAGTCTAGTTTAAAGGAAAGGGGAAGAGGTTCACCATTAATGAGAATGATAATAGCTCCAACACCTCCACCATGTTGATATTTGGAGCCATCAAAAAACATGGTCATTTGGTAGGTGGGTTCTTCCTGGGAAAGAGTTGCAATGGACTCATCTAGAAAAGTAAGAGGAAGTGATTGATTGTTTGGTAGAGGAGCTTCAACCAATTGATCAGTGATGCCTTTCCATTTAATGGACTTTTTCTTAAAAAATCAAGATCAAACTCATCTAGGAGCATGAGACACTTAGCTATACACAAGTTTTGGTATGGTTTAGAGTGCATGTACTTGAGTGGGTTAGTGTTAGTGATGACATAGGTTTTATGATTAAGAAGGTAGTGACAGAGTTTGGAGGCCACAAATGCTATGGTGAGGCAAATTTTCTCAATATTAACATACCAATTTTCATATTCTATAAGTGTGTGTCTAATGTAGTAGATGACTTTCTATTTATTATGTAAATCATAGTGAGTGAGAATTGCCCCTAAGGAATGGTCTGTGGTGGATATATAAAGGTAGAAGGGCTGGTATTCTCTAGGAGGTATGAGGATAAGAGGAGAGAGAAGGTATTATTTGAGAAAATAAAAAGCCTATTGATAGTTCTTGGTCCACTTAAAAGAGGTGTCTTTCTTTAGGAGATGGTGAAAGGTTTGACATCTATCTAATATATGAGAGATGAAGTGATAAATGGATTGGAGCTTCCCTTGTAGGATATGGAGTTACTTAAGGTTAGTAGGAGGAGGCATCTCCAAGATTTATCTAGCTTTTGTGGGGTCTATTTTTATTCCTTGAAGAGAGATGATAAAGCCATGAATCTTTCCTAATAAGACCCCAAAAATGAATTTCTTAGGATTGAGGATTATATGATAAATGGATTAGTCAGTCAAAGATGATTGCTAGAATGGATAGGTGATCCTTAAAGTGTTTAGATTTATCAAGGATATAATCCACATAGTCCTCTATAATTTTATGGATGAGATCATGAAAAATGTAGTTCATGACACATTGATAAGTTGTTTCAACATTATTCAGACCAAAAGGCATGACCTTCTAATATAAGGTTCCATATTAGGTGATAAAGGAAGTTTGATTCTAATCTTTGGGGGAAATCAAGATCTAATTATATCTTGAGAAACAATTCATGAGAGATAACATCCCATGGGCAACTATAAGATCAAAAAGCTAGTAAATGTTTGGCAAACGAAAATCATCCTTTGGGTGAGTGAGGTTAAAATCATGAAATTAGATGCAAAGGTGAAACCCCCCTAAGGTCTTAGTGATGGGAATGATGTTACAAACCTATTATGTATATTTAATGGGTTGGATGAAGTCAATGGATAAGATATGCCAAATTTCTTCTTTAATAAGAAGGGCTATGTAAGGATGTATCCTATGAAGCTTTTGCCAAAATAACTTAACCTTAGGTTGGGGGACAATGTTGTGGAGAGAAATAAAAGGGTCAATTTTAGGAATATCCTGATAGGACCAACCAAATGCTATGCTATGGTCATGAAGGAAAAAAAGGTAATCTTGTTGCTCCATAGAATTTATGTATTGGTCAATTTTGATGATATGAGGGTTATCTTGAATACCCAAGTTGACATTGATAATGGATTCATTCAGCATGGTTTGGTTCTCAAAAAGGGATTTATGGATAGAAGAATCTCTCACAGTGAGGTAGGTGAGAATAGAATCGTCATCATGATGTTAGATGGTGTTGGTGGTAGGGGAATTTCTCTCTATCATTTCAGGATGGATGAGAGGAAGGGTTTTAGTTTGGCCATCCTTTTGGTAGGTCAGGGGGCCCAAACTAATAATACTAATAAAAACATTAGATGGGATGATATCAAAGTCTTAAGTCTTTGAGGGAGATGGGGTTGGTGAGGATGGAATGTCCTCATCGATGGTGGTGATGTATTTTTGTGAGGTGGGTTATTTTGGTGGTACAAAGCCAAGGCCAAATAACTCATGAGATTTTTGGGTTTTGATTATGGGTAGCTCATAAGGTCCATATTCATAAAGGCTAAGACTAAACCCCTTCCAAGCACACCTATAAAATTAACCTTTGGCAAAGGATATTTTTTTAATATAAGAGAAGTCAAATGTGAATGGTTGAATAGACGAGGTAGTGGTAGAAGTGGGAAGTGCTTGATAAAGTCCTCCATAGATGAAATTTGTTTTATGGTTAGGGAAACTAAAAAGGATGATGGTTTTGATGCTAGGATCATAGTAAGGGTTATGTTTAAGGTTCCCATATTATTTTGGAGTATGGAAAGCATCCAAGGCTAAAATGTGATTTTTCCTAGGGAAAAATGTTGGAAGATGGGCTCTAAGGGGTCCTATATAGGGATCTAAGAAGAAGATATATATGAGCTAGTATAAGCTTCCTCAATGGTATGGGTGGGGGTTCTATGGGGTTTGGTTATTAGTGAGGCAGTGTTGTTAGTAGTTGATGGTGGGGTAGATGAGGGAGAAATAAGAACATCGTTAGGCTGATATGTCATATTTTAAGAGGTAAAAGGACTAGGGTCAGATTTGATGGTAATAACTTGACCTTTGTGCTCAAATTTGACACATCAATGTAAGGTAGAAGGGACACAACTCATGACACAGTTCCAAGGGCATTTATGTAACACATTATTTTTGAACTCACCTTATATAAAGTAAAATAGTTAAATAATTGTGTGATGTCCCAAGTGGATATAGAATACAACTATCCCCAAGATAGTGGCAATAATATCATTAAAGGAGCGAAGGATCATTGCACTTTTTGACATGATATTCTTGCATGTCTAAAGTTGGTCATAAGTATGGGAGGAGATAATGTTGATAATATCTCCTCTGTCAATCATTACCCTTTTGATGTAGGTTTGATTGATGTATGTAGTAATAAATATGGGAGGATCAAAATCCTTAGGATGAGTAAGAGGTATCTCATAATCCTAAAAAGTGACAAAGGAAGAAAGTTGGAGGGATACAACAAAGGGTGAAAGAGGTTGAGGGTCATTTGGTTGAACCTCTATGGACTATAGAGACTTTATTAGTGCCTAACTATGGTGAGGCAAGGTGTTGATTATTTTATAAAGGCTAATTTTTATCAGCTTCTAGTGAAGTTGTTTCAACACAATACATTGGATGGATTCATAAGGGCTAGAGGAAAAGGCTCCCAAAAAGATACTTTGGATTTTGGTGGTGGAAAAGGTGAAGGTGTAGGTGTTTGGGTTTGGTTATAAGGTTGAGGTGTTGAAGGTTATGTCCAAGGCATGGATACTTTGGATTTTACCTTGTCCTTCTATTGGGCCTATGATTGGGTAACCATATGAATAGTGTGGATGGGGGGATTCACTAGGTTTGATAGTTTCTTCAGTTCCTCTTCCTCACTCTTGGGTAGGTTGGCCAAGAAGTAGATTTGGTAATGGGGGTAAAATAAGCTCATTTAATAAAATATCATCCTCATCATATAGGCTATGAACGAGTGTTTGGATAGATTTACAATTCTTTGTGTCATGTCTTGGAGCCCTATGGTATGCATAGATCAAGTTATCATTGAACTAGGAGGGTTTGGTATTAGAAGCACAGAGTGGTTTGACAGGTGGTAATCTAATGGAAGAATTTTACAAAAAAAATTTTAGGATGGTTAAATAATATTCATTCAAAGGTGTTGAAAGTGATGGGTTTATAGTTTTAGGGATGGGAGCCTTCTTAGAATAAATTTTCACCTTATAAGTTGTAGGTGATGGAATGTTTTTAGTTAGTGGTTGGTATTTCTTAGTTATGGTTAGCTTTAGGGTAAATGAGTTGAGAGTGGAAGATTTGGATGATGAGGGGTTAGATATATGTGGGAAATTATAGGTAGATATGTTAGTTAATAATTATGGATAACTAGATGTTTTGATGGGTGTAGGTGTAGGTAGATAAAATGGGGATGGTTTACTAGATGAAGAATAGGTAACTGGGATGGTATAAGGATGGGGTCTTAAGATAGAGGGTAAGAGGGAAGGAGGTGGTAGAGGTCTAGTTTGAGGTGAAGGTTTAGGTAACTCTACCTTTGTAATTGGTTTTATTATGGGTTTCTTTGGTAGACTAGATGGAGTTATGTCTAACTTCAAAAAGGGGTGAGTTCAACTAGGTGTGGGAAGGATCCTTATATTTTTGATAGGTTTGGTGAGAAAGGCATAATTTTATTTGGAAATGTTAAATAGAGGTAGTTGGGATGGTTCAACTATAGGTTTGGAAGAAAAGGTTTTGATAAAGAGGTAATAATGGGTTTAAGGGTGGATGAAATGGAGGTTGATGATTTAGATTTGTTTTGTTGATGGATTCTAAGATGATGCCAAAAGGTGGATTTATCAAAGTTGGGTTGAGAAGTGAACTATAAAATTTGGAATAGTCTATAAAAGGGCTTGTATATGGGTTTGGTTCCTTGGTCATTGGTTTCAAAGATTAAGCCCCTAGATGGAGAAGAGGGAATGGGTCCTTCATCTTTGTTTTTGATGGAAGGTTATAAAATTGGTGCTTTGGTGAATGAGGTAATCTCTTCTTTTAAGATAGTTTTCAAAATGAGAATGGATGGTTCTATGATGGGGGAGGTAGGTATGGTGTCCTCAAGTGAAGGAAAGGACATGGTTTCTTCCTTTGTTTGGGTATCCAAAGGAATGGAGGGTAATTATACCACTTAAATAAGTGGCATGGAAGAAGAAGAAATGGTTAAAGTAAAGGTTGTCTCCTTTGGTGTTTCCATCAAATGAGAGGTAGATAAAGTTAAGGTCTCATCAAGTTAAGAGAGGCATGGTTAATTTCATAATTTGGGTATCCAAAATAATGGAAGGTGAATCCACTACTTTTTTGAGTGAAATGGAGGAAGAAGTGGTTAAGGTAATGGTCTCCTCAACTACAAGCTCACTACTAACAACATCAATTGTATGCGCCTCATGAGAGTGAGAGGCATTTGGTTTATTATCATGATAATGGGTGGAAGGAGCATGATTAGGAAAAGGTTTATGAAATATTTAAAGGTATTGATTATGAGGTGCATTGGGATTATCAAATAATAGTTCTCAACTACTAATTAAGATTTGGACCAAACTTTTAAAGGTATTGCATTGAATTATGTCATGTCCATTAACTTGGTGAAAGGAACAATGGTCATGCTCATTTTACCAACTAGGCATAGGTTGTGAAGCATCAAATGATTGGGGAGGTTTGATAGTTGGAAGTTATATGATGTTAGATTTGAGTAGTTTATCCAAAATTGACACATAAGACTCCCTATATGAGTATATTATTTTGGAAGAGCTCAGTTTTGGTTTTGGTTTTTTTGGTTGGAAGGGTTGGTTTGATGGGATTGGTTGATAGTTGTGGTGGAGTAGTTTTTATGATGATTGAGTTTTTAGATGTTTTTGTATTAGTATTGGGAATTTTGGATTGGTTATTGGTTTTGGTGGAAGGAGGGTCATTAGATTTAAAGCTATAATTCTTGTCCTATAGTTTCAATTTCCCTTCATCAATGGCTCAATTTTCAAGTTTACATGCCATGGTGAATGCCTCATCAAAAGTTATTAAAGTTTGAACTTGAAAAGTGGGGGTAATATTTTTGGAACATCCATGAGAGAAAAACCCAATCTACTCAGGTTGGGGTAAGGAGAAATAAAGTTGGTTGATGAGACCTCTCCATCTAGCTAAGAAATCAACAACTGATTCATCATAAAATTGCCTAATAGAATAGAGGTTGGTAATAGAAACCTTTTTAGATATATTTATTAAGAAATTCTCTAAAAATATTTGGGAAATTTAAGAGAATGAAAAGAAGTAATGTTTGGTAAGAGCATTATACCAATCAAGAGCTAGTATTTATAAAGACATGGGAAAGGTACAAAGGAGGAGAGCATCATCGCATGAAATCAAATAATAATAATAATGACAAAATGCTCTTAAATATTGTTGGGGATCTTTCTTGCCCTGAAATTTAGAAAACTTGGGTAATTCTCATTGAGGAGGATAAGAATGGATAGGAACAAATGGATGGATGGGTTGATTATAGATTTGATCATAAGATAAAAGGTTATGACACCCAGACATAGATGACTCCAAGTTGGTCATTTTGTCCATCAACAACTTGACCAAATCTATTTGAGTTTGGGAAGCTACATAATTAGGTGGTAAGCTTTGTTGAGGTTGGGTGGTAGTAATGTATGGAGAAGTGATAGAGGGTGTTGAATAAGCCACATATGTGTAAGCTGTCATAAGAGGGTGGGATGGTGCCATATAAGGGTTGATTAACACAAATGGTTGGGTGGAAGGTTCTATGTATCCTTATGGGTTGGAAACATATGGATAATATGTCATGGGTACATATTGGGGTGATGATATTGGTTGGTTTAGAGACATGTTTATGTTAGTGGATGGTGGTATGGATGTAGATTGGGTTGGAGGTATGAAAGTGATAGTTGGTTATTGGTGGGTGGTAACTCTAATGATAATAGGTGGAAGTGTTTGAGGTATGGAAAGTACCAAAATATTAAGTGGGGTAGAAATTAGTGAGTTGGTTGAACTAAGGGTAATGGTATAAATAGGAGTAGAAGATACCCCCATGATAAATGGAGTATAGGTGATAAGAGGTAAGGTTAATCCAATGTTGAAGGTATTGTTTGGGGTAGTAGGTGTTTGGTTATTGGTTGGGATGTTGGATGGATTTTAGGGAGTGGTAATATGTGGGATATTGGAATAATAAGAGGATTAGGTGAGTATAGGTTGGGTTAAGGTGACACCCACTAGAATATGGGGAGGCATACCATAGGAGGAACTGAAGAAACATGGGTATGGTTAGATAAGGTGTTTAGGTAATGTTAAAGAGCCACATTGTTGTTATGTAGGAAGCTAACATCATCTAGATCACCCTTGATAACAATCAAAGGCCTGGTAGGTGGGGGAGAAAAATGAGGAGAACCTTCAACATCAAAAGTATACTCCATGCAGGAAGATGAAGAAATTAGTTGTTGGTTGGTTTGATTCCTCAATTGTTGTCTAGTAAAGATAATGAGAGGAATAGAAAAGAAATAATTAAATTCACAACTCAAACAAAAAACAAACCGAAAGAAAAGATCTCAAGGAAATCAAACATAAACTAAAGAGTGTTTAACAACATAAGATTATTTTTAGATCACTTTTTCCTTATGCCTTATAATGTGTGAAGAGGACATTTGATTTTTAGATCAAGTACTAAAGAAGAAATCTAAGGTTGGTTTTAGGTTGTATGTAAGTTCTAAAGAGAGAAAATCTATATTGATCTTCAGTAAATGGCTTGATATAAGGGCCTACCCCCTCACTTCACACACCAAAGTGATAAGGCTATCAGGTGATTAGCCAAGATATATTGAATTTTAGAGTTTATACTAAACCAGAGAGCTAAGTTGGTTCTCCCCTTGATAATGACCTCTAAGTGGGATTTCTGGGAAAGGGTAAGGATTACCGCTAGGTGATGAAATCCTAGTCAAGCATTATCTCAAGTTTGTTTTTATCTATTGATTAAGTATGTGGTTTGGAAAAATTGTGTGATAGCAAGAGTGCAAGCTATGATTAATTACTCTATTTTTAAGCTATTAGATGAATTAAATAAAGCAAGCAATCAATGTATGTAAAAGGTTTATTTTAATCCCAAAAGAAATTTCAGATTTCATTAGATGAGCACAAAATAAATGAATAAAAATGGATAATATGTCCCAATGAGCATGCCAAAATGTTTCTCTTAATTTCCACTAATTTCTTAATTTGGAAGCAAGTAAGAAACTAGTAAAAGGGGTGTGTAAAGGAATTCCTGGTAAATGTGTGCACGTGATCTAAATAATGATAAAAACTCCTCTTTAAATTGGAAGTAATAAAATGTAGATAATAAAGACACTATAAAATGGGTTGTTAGCTAGATAGTTGAGTGAACTACCTAGCATGACCTATATCCAAGAAGCATATACTTACTAGGAGGTTGTCAATCCACTATTTATAATAATTAAGTTGATGTAGATGAAAATAAATAATACTTGTATTCAATAAAATGAAAGTAAATCTATGAAATAAGAAGAAATTGAAATGCTTGTTCAAATAAATGACTAAAATAGAAAAAGTGAGCTAGTACCTATGCTAAAATAGTTGGGGTCAGGTTCAAAAAATTATAGAAGTTTCTATGAATAGTTAAGAACATAGTAAATAGGGTTTGGTTAGGGTTAAGGGTAAAAAAATAACTTATTATTTTTACCAGAGTGACCATCGATAGTTGGGTGAACCATCAGTAGTTTTGCTAACCATCAGTGGTTGGATGACCATCGATGATTAAGGTAACCATCGATGGTAGGCTAACAATCTATTGTTACATATGTGTTTTTTGAAATGATCAAAAGTTAATTATAGATTATGTAAATATTTAGGTGGGGATTTTAATATAGGTCTATTCAGAGATGGGGAACTAGGATATAAGTCTGATTAAGTCAGGAGGGTTAGAGATGAACTAAAACAAAGAAACAAGTACAAGGTTACATGTAACTTGTTAGATTATTAATGGTGGAAGTCTAGATTATCTTGGATAAAGTGACAATACTCTGGCTTTGAGAGCAACTTAGATAGAGGTTGGATCTTTGTTACTACTACTTGATTGTTGAAGGAAGGCTAGATATCTATGTGTAAGAAGATTTAATAGCTTGGATGTGGTTTTGTGGGTCATTTTCACTTCCTACTTCTCTCCTTTTATAGGATGAAGTTACTAATTAGATAAGAGAAAATAACTAATTAGATATGAGGATAAAGTTTCCATTTATGATGCTTTAAAATTTGTTAGCATTTCAAAAGAGAAGTTACCAAATTATGCCATGCTTATCTCATACATATCTGGAAGTGGATTAAAATAGGTTGATAACCTGACCATCAACAGTTAGGCTAACCATCAATGGTCAAGTGCCTAGGGAGAAAAGGGTGAAGATATGTTTAAAAAGTGATTGATAAAAGTGGTGTTTAAAGGTTTGAGTTATTAAGTGTGCTTATTTAATTAGGTGGTCAACTAGCTTTAGGGTCGGGTAGGGATCCAAGGTGTTTTGACATTTAAAACTATCATGTGTAGTTTTCAAGTGTCCACACTTTGTCATCATGAAGAATCTTGGTAATTATGATTTAGTTTTTTGGATTGTGATCATTGTCCTTTTTATGTTTATTTTAAAATACAACTCTCAATTTTGGGCATAGAGTCTTGGAGAAGTTTGAAGCCTTGCTTAAACCAATGATTTTTGGGGACAAAGACTTAGGTCAGAAATGAAGGTGCAAAAGTGAATAATGGTAGTTCTCATTACACAAGATATTAATGATATCAAGTAGAAAATGGGGTTTGGGGAGATAATTAAGTGTGGGGTGTTGGTTTTCCTTATGGAAATTAGAATTAGAAGGGGAAGCATTCAACATTTTCCTTCTCTACAAGGATAACATTGGTTCTAAGTAACTAATGCTTTGAGATATGATGTAGTGTATGGAATGCAAGTTCAGTCTTCCTTTGGGTAAAACCCTCATGATCGTAAAATTATTGTGGGTTCACCATGAATTTATAATATATCATAATGAACACAAATTAATTTTGTAATCAATTTGTAGTAATGCTATTCTCACCTAGGTTAAAAATAGATATTGGGTTTTAGATTTGAGACCTGTAGTATTTGTATTCTTGCTTTACTATTTTTCCCTTTTGGGACTTGACTTACGTAATTACTATGAGCTATCTTGATAAATACTCAAACTAGTCAAGGTTTTTGAATAATAGGTTTTATCTCTTATTATTTTATGTCTTTGTTGTATTTGATATTGTTGCATGTGGAACATTGTTGGGCCCTAATGATCATTTAATATTTGAATTCAGTGTTTGAGCTATCTTTGTTGGTTTTACAATAATTATAATGAGGTATGACTATATTGTAAAAATTTATTTTTTGGATATACATGGTTATTTACTTTCAATATAACTAATGTGTTTTTACACCCACTATTTTTAACTTTTATGGTGGTGCATGACATTTGGTGTCTTTAGTTACATTTTCTTCATTAGGGATTGCTAAATATGTTATATCCTAAACTATTTCTTGACGCTTTATGGTATGTTTAGATTTGGTTAGAAATAGTCCTATACAAATCTTAAAATAATTACTATGTTTTGAAAGCTTATATTGTATTACTTTTGTAAATAGTCTTGTAATTCTTAATTGATGATTTCATAATATTTGTAAATCCTTGTCTAAGCATAGTGTAATATGATGATTTTTATGTTAATTTTTTCAAATCTTGTACATGAATTATTACATTGTTTTTAGATTTTATATTTTTATATTTACTTGAATGAATAGTTATATAATTTTAGAACTTATTAACTAATCTTTTTAGTTTTATAACATTCACTATGTGGATTAATTAGAGATATTTCTTATCATATTATCAGTATGACAACTATGAATAGATGATATTTACCCTTACCTATTAATTGGACTCATTAGGTAAAGTTGGATGATTAATTAAGGTTAAGGACCCTTAAATAATCTTATTAGAAGGATAACTGGTAGTATAGAGTTATGAGTTCACCAGTGTGGACCTAGACACTGATGTACTCTAAATTATATGTTTATCATGATAAAAGTTTTCTCCATATAGAAAACTATAGTAATGTTTAACTTTAATTAAGAATATGTTGTTAGAGGGTTTTTATTAATGTCATAGTGATATCATGGAAGTGTCCTAGTGAGTGGATGAAGTACTTTTATATATTAAGTAATAATAACAAAGCGTGAAATGTGCTTGTTCTAGTGTGATTAAAGTTGTCTTGGTTGATCTTCAATTTTGGCATGGATAGAGATGTTAAAGGATGAGTATGGAGTATTGAGTATGTTAAATAGTTATTTAAGATGTTTTATATGATTGGATAGCCTGTATACATAATTTGAATTCATTTGGTAGTCCATAATTTTGATCTAGACACTTTGGGTCTAGTGGTGGAAAATCTAAGTAGGTAGTTTGTTAACATCACCATTTTCATGTGTGGATTAGTTAGGGTAACTAGTTAGATGGTTGTGTTCAAATTTGTACCTAGTTTCTATGAACTAAAACCTAGGTCATGTTCCTAAGTGTAGTCAAAGATATGCAATTTCAAAGTTGGGTTCTCATGTATTTTGACAGTGTTTTCCCATACTTTACTAAGTTTTCAATGTGGCAAATAAAGATGAGTAAAAATTTTGATGGTGAAATATCTTACACATGTGGATGATTCAAGAGAAGGTGATCATATGGGCTTGTTTATTTTTTATCCTAGTTTATTTGTGCTAAATTTAAGATCATGCACTAAAGTATATCAAAAGATATACTTGTTTAAAGTTGACCTCCCAGGTATGTTTTGACATAGTTGGCTCTATGACAGAGGATTTTGAGAAGGCATTTTAATGGTGATATATCTCACCCATGTGAATGTTTTAGGATTAGTTTGACATATGGCTAGATTATCTGATATGAGGAGATCATATGGTCCAAATTTGAGATCATGTAAGTAAGCATATAAGAAATTATTGAGGTACAAAGTTGGGCATCCAAGAATATTTTAATGGTTCCCATACTAATTCATTTTTGCACCTATTAAATTTCAAGAAAGATCAATGGAGTACATTTGATCCAAGAAGTCAAGAATTAGTGAGATGAGGATAGGTACACAATGTTTAACGCTAAACAAAGATAAATATCTAACTTCTTCTAAGGATCAACGATGAGTGGGAGATTGTAAAGATAGAGATCAATGGTGCATATTAAATTAAAGAGGTTAAAGTGACAATTATATAACACTAAAGTGAGGACAATCTCAAATAGATCAATAGAGTGCATGAAGTCAAAATTACAATATTACATGAGATGAGGACAATTGTTAGAGGTTTAACATTTGAGCATCGATGCTTATGTGTTAAAGATTAAACAAGATTGATGGTGTATATATGATCTGAGTAGTGAGGACATGAGATGCAAGTATGGTGTTTGAGGTTTAACCTTGACCATTAAATTTTAAATATTTGAATTTTTCAAAGGAAAAGGTCAGTGTTTGGTTTTTATGCCATAACTTTTGATCCAAGAATAATTTGTTAGTGTAATAAAAATAAAATATGTAGAGTACTCAAAGGTGCATCTATCAATATGGATTTGAATATCTTAAAATGTGTATAGTCATGGATATTGAGATCCAAATTTTACTATGTTCATGCATGTTCTGCAAGTAACTTGGGAAGGGTAATTGACCTCATTTTGATAATGTTTCAATATCTCTTGATCAATTGGATATTAGGGAGTGTTGTAAACTCCATGAAGATGTCCTATGAGTACTTTAGAGGTGTGATCAGTCTTTTTTTAGTATGAACAATTATTAATAAGTTAACTATATGATTGGCAATGGTGTTACTATGTATAAGGTCTCTATTTGAGTTGATTGATCATACAAAGGGGTGAGAAAAGGTGAGTTTGATACTTTGAATATGTCTTAAGGGATATAAAGAGTGGATATATGTATTTTTAAGTGGTCATATGTTATTATTATGGTCAGATAAATTTCATAGATCTAAATGGGTCTCTATAGGACCTAAAAGTGAATTAGGCCTATTTGAAAGCGTGTTGTGCTTAAGTGTGACCCATGTGAGATGTCTTAAGGGTGAAGACATATATTATGGCTGAAAAGGATTAATGTGGTCTTGATAATTCATGATATATCAATATATAGTGAAATCAAAGATGATTTCTAGACTTGGTGTAGAATATTTGTGTGTGAGACTAGTGTAAGGTGCGTATGAGATTTTTTGAGTGAAGGATAACTACTGTGCCTATTGGTTGAGTTAATAAGTAAGATAGTTTTTGACTATGTGTATGAGTTATAGGTCATGTTCCTAATGTTAGGTTAGTGCTTTTATAATTTGAGGATATGTGAAGAGGTCTAAGTGTGCATATGAGGACATTTTGAGTTAATAAGGAAAGAGATTATGGCATGCCTATATGAGAGTTCTATTTGAGATAAATAGAGATTTTATGTCAGAGTTAGATAAATAGAGATCCTTTAAGTGTTTAAGACATGATTTCTAAGGTGGAGGCATTTAAAGGAGGGTCTAAAGGACTTGGTCTTCCTTAGTGGTAGTTACTCCTTGTGAAATAAGAGTCTCACTAAATACCTTTAGTTAGGAGGATATGATTAAGGTTTGGTAGTATAAAGGAGTTGATGAGTCTCTTATTTTTAATTTCTTATAGGATAGCAGTCCATTTGTGTTATAGGATTGAGAGTGGGTTTTATTCCCCATTAGGGTTTCGCACATATGTGTTTGATCTTGTGTATGTATTGAATGTATGATCTCTCTTGGTAATACTTCTTGATCAAAGTTGATAAATGTTGATTGGTTAATAGTTTAAAGGACTGTAATTGAAATTGAAATATCTAGGCTCATTGATTCACCCTCTCTCATTGATTTTACCTCTAAAATTTGGTATTAGAGTAGGTATTTTGGTAAAGGATTAATAGTTTGAAGGTGATCCAAGGTATAATATGGGTAGTCATCAAGGAGGTTTATCTAATAAGGAAGCACCAATGTTTAATGGATCTAATTATAAATTTTGGAGTGTTAAGATGAGGACATACATTATGTCACTAGGGTTTGATGTATGATAATCTATTATGGATGGTTATGTTTCCCTTACTATACCTCCATATAGTTCTACAAACAAGAAACTATTTGAAAATAGTTCTAAGGCAATGCATGCCATCACCTATGGTTTTACAAAATTTGATTTTACAAGGTAATTTATTGAAATTAGGATAAAGAGATATGGGACAAAATGTAGATAATTTGTGAAGGGTATTCAAAGGTTAAGATTACTAAGTTGTAGACTCATAAAATGCAGTTTGAAAGTCTCAAGATGAATGAAGATGATACTATGACATCCTTTTTGTAGTGAGTTGATGAGATTGTGAAGATCATCAGAAGTTTTGAAGAGAACCTTGAAAAAGCTACTATTATTCAAAAGGTATTTAGGTCTATATCCCCCATGTTTTATTTTAAATTATATGTTATAAAAGAGAGTAATGTTCTTACGTAGATGAATATTGATAAATTTCATGGCACCCTTACTACCTATAAGATGAGGAAGAATAATGATATAACACCAAAGAAGGAAGCAACTTTCAAGACTAAAATGAAGATAATAAAGATGTTCCAAGGTAATAAACTCAAGGAGGATATAATTCATGATACAAATGAGGATGAACTAATTTATTTCATTTCAAGGAAATTAAGATAGGTTCAAACAAGTATAAAGGTAAACTACCCCTCAAATGCTTCAATCATGGTGATATAGGACATTTTGCTAATAAGTGCCCTCATAAGTATAAGAAGGATGATGATGAAGAGCATGATCAAGGTCATAATGATGGAAAGAGAACATTCAAGTTTGATAAAATAAAAAATGGATTCAGAAGGTTTGATAACAAGAAGAATTACTTCAAGGACAAAAAAAGTCTCTACACCAAAGAAGATTATAGCTGATTTAATCTTTTTTGGAATGTTGGTGTATTATTCATAATTTAGTTAAAGGGTATGGGTATTGAAATCAGTATATAAAAATAAAATAATTAAGATACTAATTTGTGTAAATTATATTGTAATTTGGACCTTTCTAAAAATAGTAACAAGAGGGAGAAAATAAGACTTAGCTAAAAACTTATTGATATGACTGAGACAAGGTCTGATATTCACTTTGCAAGACTGGGACACTATTTCAAACTTAGATTTGACCTTTTTATTATGATTGGATTTGAGAGACAAAATTGGAAAAGAGTGGCACCAGTGTTATATTTCATCTTCGTCACTATTGTCCCAAGGATCTAAGCTTTTTGGGTTTTGTTTGTTATGTTTGTGTGACCCTGTCTATAATGTTTTGGTAGTCAAAAGTCTATACAGATCCTTATAGAGTAGATTTTATCTTTAAAACCTATGCTCCATTTTTATTTTACCAATTAGGAGAAATAATGGGGGTTAGTCTATGTAAGATTCATTAAACGTGTATCCGTACCCCTTATGTGGGCACACTACATACATACCAATATTCTGAAGAGTGATCAAGCCATATGTAGCTATCCCACTTGATATTTTTTGATAGATATTATGTATGAAGATGCAAAATGCTAAACTAGGTGTGTTTAAGGTGGCTAGGGACCAATATAAATATTTTAATAAGATGGTAAGTATATTGGTTGGATGTATGTAGAGAATAGGGAATATTTCTTGAGTAGTTTTGCTTGTATTTTTATTTACTTAGTGATATTTTATAACCCTATCCAAATTATATTTGAATAGGATTTTCAGGGATCTATTGGTCATTGGTTGAATGTGCTCACATTAGGATAACAAGATTAAGAATGGGGAACTAAAAGGAATTGACTATTAGGGCCAAAATTACACTTAGATAAGAGTGTTAAAAGTAGATAGGAGTGGTACTAGTGTTATAGTCCAAGTGTGGTGCTACTATCATGATCAATGACTATGAATTAGTGAAAATATGCCTATGAGGGTCATGAGAGTAAGGGAAAGGGAGCTATGGATTAGGTGTCACAAGCCACAGTCAAGTTACCAATTTTTGTATTTTATATGACTACATTTCCCCCCTTATTCAAGTGATGTAGAAAATAAAATACTAGGATAAAGGAAAAATAAAAAGTGTACTTGAACTTAATTTTAAGGGTAGATCTCATGAATTTGTGTGATGTTGGGTGTGTGTAGAGAAAGCATACTCTGAAGTGTAAATCTATAAGATAAAATAAGGAGTAGATTAGTTCTTACTAGATACACTATATCCAAAATAAGAATGTATAAATCTAGGTAAGAGATAGAGAGAGAGAGAGAGAGAGAAATGAAGATAAAGGAATGAATACACCTCACCAGATATGCAAACTAATATAAAACCTATTGTGATGTTGAGCGATGGTAGATGATGTTGTATAAAGAGTAATATCATGAATGGAATTGAGTTCTCAATTCCTCAAAAGTGGATAAAGAATGCAAAGGCTGGACCTTTGACTCGATCATCACCCACTAAGTAAAACTATGTGAACATGCATGTGTTAATCGATGTTTGGATTATGTGTCTAATCCCTCTGAGTAAGTGGCTCAAGAATACAAAGGCTAGCTAGTCTTTTGGCTCCATCATTTTCCCATGATGTGAAGCTATGTATGCCATATGAAATGGCTCTTGAATCCCATGAATTCTTTGTAATTTAACAATATTGGTGTGGATATTCAAATGTATGCTAAAAACTAGGCCACTCTTGGCCACTCCAAAAGATGGAGATTAGGCTTATATGAAAGCCACTCTAAAACTAGTGCACTAGGCTTATATGAAAGCCACTCTAAAATGTGGAAGTTAGGATTGTATGAAAGCAACTAAAAAATGATGCAAACCACCTAAAGATGGAATAAGGCACACAATTGTTGAGAATTCTTGGGTAGTGCTAAACTTGGAAAGAAAATAAAACAAATGTGTCATAAACATTACTCTTAATCACTGGTGTCTAGAGCATGGATTCTGATCTAAAAGTTATACCAATTTTTGTATCTAAAATTGGAAGTTAGAGCCATCATGCCATACATGATTCACCCTATATCTAGATTCTCTAAGAAAAAGTGTACTAAAAATTACTAATTTTAAACTAGTTTGACTATGCAAAATTGTAGCTAAACTTAATTTTCTTCCTGCTTCTAGAAAGTCTAGTTTTTATACTATTTGGACAAGAGTACCAAAAATAGATAGTAATGGCACCAAAATTATTTTCAAATCTTAGTGTTGTTGTCCTAGGCCAAATATAGTAACTATTTTGACATTTTCACTATTTTTCTAGTTTTCTCTAACTGGTTTGATGTTTGATTGATACTCTAGGTGTGCTAAAAGCTAGTTTTTTTACTGTTAGGAGTTTTGATCTCTATGAAAAAAACCTTATTTTCTGACCCCTATTTTGAGGGTAGGAATGAAGACCCTATAATGACCACCCTTAGAATAAATATCCCTACAAGTGTGTTATGATACAAAGATACATGATATAGTAATGATAACTGACAAGATATCTCAGATATAACATGGTTCTAATGATAGATTACTAGATCAAAAGGGGTATGCCTAGATAGATAAAACATTGTAATAGCATTTGTAATGTACTAAATTAGAACTAAATGTGTTATTTGTTATTTATTAGTTGCATTAGGGATAGAGCATGATGATCATCATGGCCTCTAAGAAAGCAAGATAATGCATGATGTAGATCATGGCATTGATAATAATGAGAAGAAAATAAACAAAAAGGACACAAGTCAATAAGCAAGAAGCATACAAGGGTGGCCAAGGGGACAAGAAAATAAGGGACATGGGCACATGTTAATTAAAATACAAGGCAAACATACAAGGTATATTCAAATACCTCATACACATACAATTGAAACAAGCAAGGTTGGCATGAAAGTCACAATAATATAAAAGAGTAAAGGAAAAAAACATTTACAAATGTCCTAAGTCACACACATGAATAAAAAAAAGGGAGATTGGAAACTGTCTTAAGACACATACAATAGATAATCAAGAACCAAGGAATGCAAAAAATATAGCTATGCTAAACAAGAAAGTAAAGCATGTAAATACTAGAAACAAAATCACATCTAATTAATCAAAGTGAGAAAGAAAGTATGCAAGACATGTTAGTACAAGACTTGGTATATGATAATAAATACACAAGTGCTATATACTAGTGAGATGTTGATATAATAATTTGTATAAGCTAGTAATTAATGTATATCAACATGATAAATAGAGTGTGTGTTATAGGAATGCCATAACCTAGATGTTGTAGTCATGTAGAAGATGCCCCCAATAGGTATGTATATCGATGTATGTCTTGATGTAGAAGTAGGATGCCCCCTCAATAGGTCGCATGAAGAAAATAAGGATATGGATGTTACTACACACACTCAAAGAGGATCAAGTGAAGAATGGTAATGTAGATAAACAAACAAACAATAGAATAGAATAATAAATGTAAGTCTAACATGATATTAGAAATATAAAGCATCGATAATGCATAAAATCAAAATGTTTTTAGTGTTTTGACATATTTGAATGTTTTTGGATATTTGATATTTGGATCTATGTACAATCAATCACAGGAAGATTATGTACAAGTAAGCAAAAAGAAACTATGTACAAGTGAGGCTAAGGAGAGATGATACTAACTGATGAGTCTCATGGGAGAATCCATATCATGGTTTCCTTTATTGAATAAACAAATAATGCATGATTGTCATGTAGGATGGAATGGCTATGAATATGATTTTGAATATTTGGATTCATTTTTGGTATCTTAGAAATCATAATAACTTGTATTGTTCTACTCATCATTATCTTCTTGATTTTGAACCAATGGAATTCTAGTGTTGAATTTTTTTTGTATTTAGATCTTTTCCTTTGATAAATTGTGTCTATGAATGATTTGACTTATGATGTTCAATAAATCTCAAACCTTTATGACAAATATTATCAACTGCTGGAATAGGAGCAATGGTGCCTTGAGCTTGCTTGCCCAACCCTTGACCTTGATAATCAAATTGTTGTAGATATTTTTGAGCAAACCCATACTACTTTTAAAATTAAGCCTGATTATAGAGGTAGATTTTGTACACATCTAAAACTAGCCACCGATAACCTCCAACTAGGCTTTTGACCAATTTCAACCAAAAATGCACAATTTGGCCTAAAAACACTAAAACACATTAAATGATGTGAAACTAACATATTAAAGTGCCAATTTTGGCCACGGTATCCCTAAATGGGGTAATGCAATTTATGGGTTAGCTAATTTTGATTAGATCATTTTGAGTCAAAATGCCAATTTTTCCCCTAGATACTCTAGATTGCTTTTTCCTATCAAATATCTTGCATAAGATGTTTGCCTTTATTATTTGGTGTTGGTAAAATCATAAATGGGATAATAGATCTAATACATTTAACATCACCTTCCAATTCTAATCTAGTCAACTTTTGGACCAATAGTAAGGTATTCTGATCAATCAGAGTAATTTGTGCACAAAGTACTTAAACATACTTAAGAGATAATTAATCCAAATCAAATCCTAATTAAGAATTCCATGGAAACTTCTTGAATGCTTTTTTTTATAAAAGAATATTCAATATCTGCATCATAAGGTGACATCATTTCTTAGGAAGACATCCCTAGGCCATAAATGCTGCAAATATTAGGATTCATTCCTCCTATGCCTCATCAAATCCCCTCCATGTCTCATCAAAATTCCATGATGCCCTTCATGCCTCTTAATTTCTCCTCTATCCCAAATAATGATGACTCTATTTATCAATTTTAATTGCATAATTGGATTAATCCTTAGCCACAAATATCAATCTTGAGATGGATAGTTCAAGTTAATTCTATACATTCTAAAAAATCTATAAATAGAGAGTCCATGAACATAATTTCTAAACTATTTTGGTGCAAATTTATAATGAAAAAATATCTTCAACAATCCATTGTAATAAGTGTTACCATGCCAAATTTATTCCAAGCCAAGCCAAGCCACAAGCCAAAGGTGCCAAGGAGAGATGGAGGTAGCCAAGCTTCCATTTTCAAGGACTTTATGAGCACAAAGCCGAGAAAGACACTACAAAAAGCATTTCAGAGCATCTAAGGAAGGTAAAAGAGGTTTATTTTAATTTTAGTTGTGTGGTTTATTCATATTTATTAATTAATCTCTACCTAGTGTCTAGGTCTAGAGATGTTATGCTGGTTAGTGTGTTTCTTTCATTTTGTTTTTATTTTGGAATTAACACCATACTAACCATCCTCTCTTAAGGAAAATTACTAGATCCACATATGGCACACCCAGTGGGACTAGATACATCTCACACCTAAATAATATCATTTTAAAACTTTAAAATATTCATTTAGGCCCTTAAAAATTTTACAAATTGATTTTCTAACTTTATTTTTCCATTTTTGTTTGCCACAGTTTTACACATTAATTGACATCGACTAGTAAAACCAACACTAGTTACATAGCTTAACTAACATTGGTTAGTAAAAATGGCATCAATTATATACCTATCATCGGTCACATTGGTATAACTGATGTTGGTTAGATAATTGACATCAGTTAGAAAATGTAACTATCCCCAATTATATAAACTGATGTTGGTCACTATGTTTTTCTTAAAACATAGACCCAAAATATCTCTTTCTAAAGTTCATTATTTCAAACCCAAAATATCTTCAAGGCTAAGGGACATGCTAACATTTTTATTCTATAACCAAGCTTGACATTTGTTAAAAACATGTTTAGATCACCTTTTACAAGATTAAAAATCAATTAGGAACTTTGTTTTGGTGTTTAATAAAAAAAATTTAGATGCTTAAATGAATGTTTTCAAAGTTAAAAATCTTAAGGCCAAGGGGTCAAATGAACACCACCAAATCTTTCATTTGGGATTAAAATTGAACACACTTATCAATTCTTATTTTTAATAGTTATTTAATCAGATTTTGTTTGGTAAAAAGAGGAATGTTGCATGTATGCTCTTCCATTTATCCCTTTTAGGGAACCCTTGGAATCGAAAGTGCCATTCCTATTTCAAGTATCCTAGTTTAAGGCTTAAAAAAAACTCATCTAAAGTACTCCCAAAAAACTCATCAAAGTTTGGGTACCTTGAAAATGATCCTAAAGTCTTTGTACTTTCATGTTTTCTTTATTTTTATGAAAACTTGGCTTGTGAGGGGGACTTAATCACCTCCCACAAGATTTTTAGGGAACCTTTGACCTATAGTTTTACATCCCAACATTGACTTCACTTGATTCTAATTGGAGTTGCACATGAGACATAGTGATACTTTAAACATCGCACTACAATAAGTGAACATTAGGATGTAGTGGTTACAAAAAGGACTAGACCTTTTTGAAACAAGCCAAGTGATACAAACCCAAAATCCATGATTTTATTTTGCATTACTTGGCATGAAAGTCATTATGAAATTGATTCCCTTAGAATGATCAAAATATTACTAGTTTTAGTCAACCCTATATTTGTATACCCTTACTAGGATTTGCATGATTATACTTAGTGTATTTTTGAATCATTTTCTCATTTGGTATGTTTTGAGACTAAAAATTGTTTGTTTGTTCATAATCCATGCCAAAACAATGTATTTGAGTTGAGGAGAGTAGTGTTATGCTTCCCAAATCATGTCAAAACATTTTGAGCCTTTTTGAGTCTTTGAAACATAACATAGATCACATTATTAGAGAAAGATTATGATATTAGGCTACTCAATTTGTTTCAAAACTAGTTTATCATTATATCAAAAAGTACTTTTTTAAAACCATGTCATTCATACCATTTAGATCATTATCTTGTGTCGTCATGTTGTCTAATCTTGTCTAATTTGTTTAGTCAAATCTTAATTTTCAAAATTGAGTTTTTAATTAGCCTTGTTAAGTTTGGATCTAAACATTGATTTATTTCTATTTAGGACTCAATTCATGGAGCTAATACATATATATTTATATTTTGGGTTGCATAACTTTAGTTAATTGATTACCCAAATTTGAAAAATATTGATGGTTTGTTTGTTTAAAGCCTATCCTAATCATTGTTTATGCCTTTATTTGGGAAAACATAGTCTTTCTTCAAAGATTTTTTATCTTATGCCTTATACCAACTGATCATGTTTATGTTTGATTTCATGTGTTGGGTCTATGTCAAAGTTATTTCCAAACCTTGTTAGAATAAATCAAATCACATCAACCTTTGTTTCAAGTCTAATTTTTGGTGTCATTTGGCCAAAAGTCCTAGAATATGCCTATTTGTTTGATCCTAGCTTTTGACTCCAAATTTGGACAAAATACCTAGTAACTCAACTTTTCCCTTTCCTAGTTTAGACCTTTTTGGGAACACTTTGACCTAAACCTTTGACATGCCAATTTTTTTTCAAGTGCTTGACCTTTTGTGCATATGACATTTGAGATTAGACATTTGATGTTAGGCTATTTTATGCCAAGTCTTATAAAAAATAAATTTGGAGATATAGCTCCACTTTTAGACCATATTGGAGATACAACTCCACCCCCTTAACCAAGTTAGACAAATCTTGAACCATTTGTCCTTTGGACATAGTTTTTTAGAGTTTGTAAAATGCTAAGCCTTTTTGTTTCAGAGCTTTCATCATTTATGTGGATGTGTCTAGCTACACTTATGGAGTCACTTAAAATCCAAATTATGATATAATGGTCACACAAAATTACTTTTATGGCTTTAGTCAAGACCCAATGATGCTAATATGGTTTGTGAGAAAGATTTATATCTGCCTCATATTAATCATTCATGGGAACAAAGTCATGAAACAACTTACGATCTAACTCAAGACCTTGATTGGTATGAAGAGGCTTGTTAGGAGGAATTTGAAGACCCAACTATAGATAATTTTGTTTCATATATGGATCCATACCTTCTTTACAATAATCAGTACATGAAACATAATGAAGAACTAGTTTATGATCCAACTCATGATTGGGATGATATGGTTTATGAGAAAGACTTGGATGTTTTAGCTTGTGAAAGAAATCAAGTTCCACAATGTCCTTTTGTTATCTAATCATCAATTATCCCTAACCCTCCTTTAGATTATATGATCTATCAAGCTCTGTAATATCCAAGGAATACCATTATCATACCAAGACCTATTCCTTTGTCTTGTGTAAACAATCATGCTCCACACTACCCTATCATTACCATATTAGGAATTTTTCATTTAGCTCATGTGATCAATCATTATCCCTGATTCCCTAACATTATCCAAATACATACCATTCCTCATCTAGTAACAATCCCATCCAAACCTCAGTCAATCTAATCTCTCAAAGACCAAGCTATGTTTAAAATTGGTATTTCCCAACTCATTAGAAACCAAATCCTAGACAACCAACCAATCCAAGATGTTTTTATTGAAACAACCACTTGTGATAAGTCATCCTATGATGAATCACCTATTGATCCTCTAATATTTATTGAGGAGTCTCACATTGATGATCTAGTCTTTGTTAAGTCACTTCTTAATGATTATAATCACCTTTGGGCAAATCATTACCTTGACCATGTGCCTATTTTTCAAGATCCTTCTATTGATAAGCTAGTCTCTAAGGAGTTATCTCTTGACCTTTTTCCCATCCTAGAGGAGTCCCACTATAATAAAATAGTTTTTATGGAGTCCATTATGCCATCATAGGCCATTACTTGTCCAAAACCAAATACTAAATAAGACATCATTATAACAGAGTACCCATCAGACAAAGAATCAAAGTTAGACTCAGGTTCTATTCTTAAAACAACATTAGATTTACCATCAAAATATGAATCAAAATCAATCTCAACATCAAATTTAGAATCCCTTGAGTTAGAATAAATTTCAATATAAGAATATATTCATGCCTATTACAACATTGGTTATGCATGCCTTCAAGATTAATTTGAATATATTTGTGATCCTTCTATGATTTTTGAGGATGATTACTTCATATTTGACACAATTTATCCTAGTATCTTCTACAAGGATTATGCAGCCTCTCCCTATTCCATTACCATTCCACAAGCCATTACCATCAACCAAGATAGCCATATCATTAACATTCTGTCTCCCACAAGTGTCAATTGGGATTGGTAGAATCACAATTTGTTAAAATACATCCATGGTGACATAGTAGTTAAATAATATCAAGGAGGCCAAGAAAATGTTCATATAATAGAATAACACTCTCTTAGTGAAACCTTTTTGAAGGCATTAGGGGATAATCAAAGGTAGAACTAAGCATATTCTAGTAAAAGTTTTTCAAAAGTATTAGAAGACAACTAAAGTCAAAAGTCAACATTCCTTAGTGAAACCTTCTTGAAGGCACTATAGGATAATCAAGAAAACTTCATTTGTGAAAACCTCATTAAGGAACCAATAGCTAAGCACAAAAGTTCTTCACTACTTGATGAAGACAAAATCAAAGATCAAATCAAAATAGCTTCCAATTTATAGCCTAATCAGATAGTAGTTACTCTCAAGATCAAACAAAAGAAAAAATCTAGTGGTTCTATCAAGAGAAAAAGTCTTTAGCCTCACCATAACCAAAATTATGTTGAATCTGATATCAACAACATTACGTGTGACTAAAAGTCTGCATCTTTATTTTTTCCCTACCATTCCACATTTCCTAATCATCTACCATTATATTTCAAAATCAAACCTACTATAAATTATTTGTCCTTGTTTACCATCCACAACCACACTTTCATTTGTAGAGTCTATCAAGATAACTTGTATTGATGTTAAAAGAAATAAAAATCAAAGACCAATGAAGATCACAAAAGAATTCTTGACAACCAGATCTATAGCCAATTTTTGATAGAGTAGTTATTTAGACGAGGTGTGGGATAGTAATTAACATGATAGAGTATTATATTTGTATCATTTTTTTATTAGGATTTGAATCTCCATCTCAATAATAAAAACATAATCATATGCCATTTACCATATCCAAGCCAAAAAAATGCACCATGCCATTTCATTTCCATGCCATTGTCATTGTTACATATATGTTTTCCATTATTGTAGATCCTAACCATTTACCCCATCACTTGGGGGAAACCCTCTTACCATTTTCTCCAATCTATCTAGACCACCATTATCTTTAGCAATACCATACCATCCTATCATTCCATTTCTATCTAAACCAAAGCCTATTTTTACTCATCCTACCCAATCTTGTTTTGATCTTGGTTACTTTGGTTCTTCCCACACCTTTTTTGGGAGCATTATCATCAAATTTAAATAATCATTCCAATCCATGTTTACAATGATATTCTATCAAAGTAGTGTGACAATTGATCCAGTAAGGTATCTTTCATTTTCCATCTTATATCAGGGTTGTTTATGTGGGCCTAAATATAACCACCTATGGGCAAATCAATGTTTCACCAATCTTGATACTAATTATAACCACTTATGGGGAAATTATTATCATTAACCTATTCCATTATTTCCTAATTATATCTACCTATGAGTAAACTAGGAGTAAAATTTATTTATCATACATTACTGCATCACTTTGCCATCACTATTTTCATTTGACTAGCCATTTACCAGATTTGAGAAGTTGTTGGGACCTAGATGGTTTTTCCTCACCTTTTATGTGAATAGAATTACTATAAATTAAGGTCATTTCAAGAATATGTGGTTCATGCTCAATTCATGTTGAGGTCACCTCAGTCCCCCTTTTTATATGCTCTCACCATTTTGTGAGCAACCTAAGCCAAATACTCTCACGATTTTGTGAGTAGGTATCTTATCATTCTCTAACGAGTTAAAATACCTCAAAATTCCTAAAAAAATCATAACATTTTGAAAATCCAAAAATACTTGTTCTATCTAAGCCTAGTAAGTTATCCTCGATCTACCTTATTGGGGCATTATCATTGATAAGATGCTTTATTTTGCTTTTGTTTTCAAGATTTCTATTTTTTTTGTTTAATTTAAGTTGTTTGTTTGTTTATTTATTTTCATTTATTTATTTGTTTGTTTTATTTCTTGTATGTTTGTTTGCTTTTTGTACTTTTGCCTTCACTCAATCTATATGTATGCATTGGGTGATTCCTTGCACACATTATTCGTGAGTCTATCCATCTTCATACACTAACATTGTCATCATGGTTTTTATAATTGGTGCAATTTTTCACTTGAATATTAGATATCAAGAGTTAATAGTTATGCATATTTTCACCAAGTCCTCATGGTGTTCTATCATGAAGCCTACCATCACATACTATAGAAAAAATTAGCTTCAAGAAGGTCTAAAATCAATGGATCCATAGAAGCTTCTCCTTATTACCTTAGTAAATCTTCCCATCCCACCCTTGATAAAATCAACCCATTGACCATTCTAGTTGTATCATTGCTAGTCAAGATGAGCATGTCCTTGTTGGTAGATATAATTGAATCATTCACACTGATCAATCCCATTCTTTTACTCATCTCTTTCATAAATTTTCACCCACTCATCTTCAATTTTTATTCTAGGTTATATCCTTGAGTTATGCTTACTAATCATCCCTAGCTAGGGTACCATCAATTTTAGCCAATCTAGGTCCTCTTAATGATTATAATCATCTATGGGAAAATCATTATTTTGACTTTTATACCTAATTATAACCAGCTTTGGGAATATCACCATCCTTTTTACATCAATGCATACAAGAATTTACTCATTTGGATTAATCTCAATTATAGGTTAATTCCCCCTTTCTGGTTATTTCTTTTCAAGGGACCATTCATCAAAAAATATGACACCCACTCCCTCAAGGGGGCATCATCATAGGCTTCCCAAAATGATTTAGAGCTTTGTTCTTTAATCATCATATTCTTGTTGGTGTATAGACCATCTTTCATTATTTGAGAATAAATTGCTTTCCCTATGGTTTACAATATCTTTCCAAATAGGGGCAAACTATAGCCACCTAAAACTGGCCACCAATAACCTTCAACCATGATTTTGACCAATTTCCACCCAAAATACACAATTTGGCCTAAAAACACTAAAACATGCTAAATGATTTGAAACTAACATATTCAAGTTTTGATTTTGTCTAGGGTATCCCTAAATGGGGCAATGCAATTTATGGGGTAGCTAACTTTAATCATATCATTTTGAGTCAAAATGGCAATTTTACCCCTAGATACTCTGGATTGCTTTTTCCTATCAAATATCTTACACAAGATGCATGCCTTTGATATTTATTGTTGGTAACATCCTTAAAGGGATAATGGATTCAACACATTTGACATTGCCTTCTAATTATAATCTAGTCAAATTTTTGACTAATAATAAGGCATTTTGATTAATCTGAGTAATTTATGCACAAAGTGCTTAAACATACTTAAGAGCTAATTAATATGAATCAAGGCCTAATCAATAATTCCATGGAAAATTTTTGAATACTTATTTTTACAAATGAATATTAAATATCTACATTATCAGGTCACCTCATTTCTTGGGAAGACATCTCTAGACCATAAATGCCACAAATATCAGGATGCATGCCTCCCATACCTCATCAAATGCCCTCCATGCCTCATCAATTACTTCCATGATGCCCTCCATGCCTCTTAATTTCTCCTCTATAAAAAATATTGGTGAGCCTATTTATCAATTTTAATTTCATAATTGGGTTAATCCTTAGCCACACATCTCAATCCTGAGATGGATAGTTCAAGTTGATTCTAGACATTCTTAAAAATAAATAAATAGGGAGGCCATGAACATCATTTCTAAGATATTTTGGTAAAAATTTGTAATGCCCAAATATCTTCAAGAAGCCATTACAATTATTTTTACCATACCAAATTGATTCCAAGATAAGCCAAGCCAATCCACAAGCCAAAGGTGCCAAGGAGGGATGGAGGTAGCCAAGCTTCCATTGCCAAGGACTTCATGAGCACAAAGCTGAGCAAACCACTACAACAATCATTTTAGAGCATTCAAGGAAGGTAAAAGAGGTTTATTTTGCATTTTAGTTTAGTTTTTTATTCATGCTTGTTAACTAATATCTCTCTTGTGTCTAGGTCTAGAGATGTTATGCTAGTTAGTGTGTTTCTTTCATTTTGTTTTCATTTTAGAACTAACACCATACTAACCATCCTCTCTTGACTCAAATTCCTAGATCAATAGAATTTCATCTTTTTTGTGTTTTACCTATGCTTATGTTACTATTTGTTGCTTTGATTTTGCTTTTTGATCCTTTTATTGTTTTAAGTCATGCTTTGGTAAGCACTTTTATATTGTTTTTAAATTTGACCCTTTATGAATGTGTTCTTGTGTCACTATGCATTGCTTGACTGATTTACCTTGTATAGGGTACTTATTAGGAATTATCTATTTTATATGTGTTTTCAATTACAAAAATGAATATGTGTGATGCCTATGCATTCTATGATATGCACAATAATATATGGATCTTCTCACTAGATGTAAAGGAGGCAGTTTTAAAAACATAGATTTAATAATCTCCCTTAGTACCTCAATTGAACTCTTATTTGATATTTGAATGATTTTTGAATCACTAGTTGTAGAGTTTTTTTTATTGATTTATTCTTTTGATATTTAATATTGTTTGCAACTAACTGACTAGGTAAAAGTGCATACACATGAATGTCACTACATACCTTTGAGGCTTTTGTATTATAATCTAATTTTTTAATGTTGTGATCTTGTCATGTAATAGCTAATTCTATGTCTATAAATCTGAAATTAACTTGCTCATACTAGTGATTTGATCCCTTAGAATTTTACAAGCACAAAATCTAGTTGCTTCCAATTAAACATGTAACCACATATGTTGAAGAAGGTTTGAAGAAGCTATAGGTTGAATGTATGGATTAGGAAAAATGGTATAGGATACATTACCTTTTGGGGGGTGATAACATGGACCTAGTTAGAGAGAAAGTATCTATCACCCTCTTGGGGGAGAAGAGAAGAAGGAATTTCTTTTCTATGCATAAGATATGACATTGAAACTTAATAGGTGGTAGTTATCTTATATAAAAACCATGTAGCCAAAGAGTTAGGTGTATCTAGGTAGAAACCATGTATATGGGATTAAATTCATGTAAGTTAATTTATAAGCTATATATAAATATGATTATAAATAATATTCCACATGAGAGAGAGCAAATAAGGGATAAAGAGCATGAAATTGTGCATTAATGCATAAAGAAATTTTACATGTGCTAGGATATGTCTAGTATGTGTGGCAAGATAAACTTGAAATTTTTCCCATATAGGAAATAGAAATCAAAGGGTAGAGTGTAAGGAATTATGCATTAATGCATAAAGAGATTTGACTTGTAACATAGTATTTCTAACATGTTTAGTAACATAGTATTTCTAGCATGTTTAGTGTGTGTGTGTGTGTGTGTGTGTGTGTGTGTGTGTGTGTGTGTGTGTGTGTGTGTGAGTGAGTGAGAGAGAGAGAGAGAGAGAGAGAGAGAGAGAGAGAGAGAGAGAGAGAGAGAGAGAGAGAGAGAGAGAGAGAGAGAGAGAGAGAGAGAGAGAGAGAGAGAGAGAGAAATATGGAAATCTTGTGCATGTTTAGAAATAAAATTTGTAATATCATCCCTTATTATTAAATTAATCTTGAAAGGGAAAGAATGAAACTTTGTATTAACATATGGTAAAATTCATCATTCATGTACATGATAGGACCAAGTATGGTCTCATTATTTTCAAGAAATGTAAGAAAAAATTGTAAATAAGTGAGATCCATTTGTGAAATTTGATTTTAAAATGTAAGGATATATCTCAAAATCAATAAGACCTAATGTATGCAACTAGGGTTGAAAGATGATCATTTTTTAAAATTACTATGAAATTTTGAGATTTAAAGTGAATTTTTGAGTGAAATATGTAAGTAAGAAATCAATAATTTTTTGGAAAATTTGTGAATTAAAGGGACCTATTAGATGCAACTAGGGTTTTGAAAACTAAATATTTTTAAAAATTACTATTGAATTTCTAATTTTGAAGTGTATTTATAATTTAAATAAGCTAGTAAAAAAATTAAAAAATTATTAGGAAAATACTATGACCTAGTATGGGTAACTAGGGTTTGAAATAAAATTATTTTAAAATTACTAAAAAAATTTAAAATTTAATGCTAATTTTTTATTTTATTATGTAGGTAAAAAATTAAAAAAATATAATAAAAATTAGTAGTAAATTTACCCGTGTTTTTAGGGTTTTTATGCACAAATGAAGTAAGTCAGGTTAACCAAATGATTTAACCTTTTTGGGAATATTAGTGCATTATTCCTAATTTAGTTAAAGGGTATGAGTAGTAAAATTAGTAAATAAATATGAAATAATTAAGTTAATAATTTATGTAAATTAAATTACAATTTTGACCTTTCTAAAAATAATAATAAGAGGGGAAAAATAAGACTTAGCTAAAAATTGACTGATACAATTGAGATAGGGTCTAATATTCACTATGTAGGACTGGGACACTATCAAAAACTAAGATATGACCTTCATTTTATGATTTGATAGGATGATCAAAAGTGGATCTGAGATTTTTGGGTTTTATTTGTTATGTCTGTGTAACCTTGTCTATGAGTTTTTAGTAGCCAAAAGTCTATAGAGCTCCCTATAGAGCATATTCTCTCTTCAAACCCTATCCTCCATTATGATTTGAATAATTTTGAGACATAAGGGGGGTTAGTGTGTGTAATATTTATTGAATGTGTATCCACACCCCTTGTGTGGGTACTCTACCTACATACCAATACTTATAAGAGGGATCAAGCCATATGTAGTTCTCCCACTTGATGTGTTTTGTGAAATAGTGTGTATGAAGATGCAAAATGCTAAACTAGGTATGTTTTATGTGGCTAGGGATTGGTGTAATGATTTTAATAAGCTTGTAGGGATATTAAATGGTTGTATGCAGAGAATAGGGAAGATTGCTTGAGTAGTCTTGATTGTATTATTTTTTACTTGGTGATATCTACCAACCCTATCTAAATGATCCTTGAATGGGGTTTTATAGGGTTCTAGTGGCCACGCGTTGAATGTACTCACATTAGGCCGATAATGATAAGGATGGGGAACCAAAAGGAATTGATTATTGGGAAAAAATAACACTTTAATATGAGCACTAAAAGTAGATAAGAGTGGTACTGATTCTATAGTAAAAATATGACACTACTTTCTTGAGTAGATAAGACTAGGGGGATTGATTTTTCTTGGAAAGAGTAGTATGGTTGAGCTTGGATTAAGTCTAGATGGCTATAAATGACTAGGAATTAGTGGAAATATGCCTATGAGGGTCATGAGAGAAAGAAAATTGGAGCTATGGGTTTGATGTCACAAACCACAATCAGGTTACCAATTTTTGCATTTTATATGACTACAACAACTCATTAGATGAGAGTGAATATAGTGACTCAAAGTATTATCATGAAGATGGTCTTATTGAAGATAGAGCCCTTTTTATGGTTGAGAAAGGAAGTTGTTCATAGTAAAAGGAGTCTACTTGGAGTGATTCAGATGATGATGAAGATGATGTGGACTATCAGACTACATTAACAAATTCTCATGAAAAACTAAAGATTGAGAAGAAGAATGATAAGAAGATGAAATCTAAACTCAAGGAATGTGAGGAACAATTCAGTGTGTTTTAGGAAAGAATAGATGAAGATGCCAAAGATCATGAAGATATGGTCAAACATGTTAGTTTTCAATTGGAAAGCCTATCTACAAGCCTAAAAGCTAAATAAGATGAATGTGCAAGGTATGTAATTAAAAATGAGTCATTGAAATATGAGTTAGAGAAGGTATTTAGTAAAGTTATATTATTTTTGATATTTGAAAAGATCTCAAGTGATATAGACAACATTTAAAATGATAAAAAGCATTAAAGTGATAAGACTAGTATTAGATACAAAGAAGAACCAAAGATTGTAACTCAAGACAAGATTAAGACTAAGCTGAACAAGGACAATCATCCTTTGAAGACAAATCATTAGACAAGGAATGAAGGTGCTATTAGAATGAATACAAAATAGATTAGACAACTAAATGCCATGAAGTATAGAAATTTCAATGCTTAATGTTATACTTATAATCATTTTGAACATATATCTAAAGAATTTATAATAGATGTTAAGAATGAATTTGCATAAAACTATGATGGGGGTCATTAGTCAAAGGTTGTTAGAAAGGTTAAACTATTCAATTGTCATGATATAGGACACTTTGTAAAACATTGTCCATTTAAAGTAAGACAAGTTGAGTTTCCATGAAGGAGTATGGTTTGTTATAGCTATGAACAAAGAGGTCACATTACTATATAAAACAAGTAAAGGCCTATAAGATAGATTAGGTTTTATTATAATCTTAGAGTGTAAGACATAACTCAATTAAACTCATGGACACTAAAGGTGGTAAGTAAAAATTATGACAAGTTTTTAGGTTCAAGTAATCTATTTGATACGGAGGAGAATGCCATAGAAGGTGAATAGTCCCAATATCTCTCATTGATTTCTCATGTTGATAATGAAGATACCAAGCTCAAGGAGAAAACAAAGGTACTGGTTGAGGCTAGTTCTAAGGCATGTCTAGATCCAAGTGAACATCTTGCTATTGTTAAAAAAATCTTCATGTAAATAACATTAATTATCTGTATGTAGTGATGATATTCCAAGCTACAAGGTTAATACTTCAAATGAAAAGGTATGTCAAGATTCCATAGTTGTTCCATGTGTTGTTAGTTCTATCTTTGAAGAAAATGAGAGTGATATAGAAGAAGAACTAGTTGTCATAGTTTAGACTAAGAAGAAGAAAAATAAGACCAAGAAGTCTTATATCTACAAGAGGATTTCAATGGTTATTGAGGAGATGTGGGCCACTCCTAGCTTCACTTTATTTTAATAACATTGTAGTGTAAACAATGTCTCCATCTATGCTTCTTAAAAGAATCCCTTCAGTGGAGAAGCAAGTATTGATATGGTATTCTTGAGATGGTCCTAGAATACTAGAGTTGAGTGTTCTCAATTAGAACAGGTATGTCTAGATAGAAATTTTGGTAAGATAATGTCATGATGTTGATAAATGTATATAAAAGTAGTCTTTAGGGTAAAATTGAAGGTTCTCAAATGGAAAAAGAGGATTTTTTATTTGTCAAGATGATATTTTTTCATATAAAGGTATGCTGACATTATTATAGCATGCTCCAAGTAGTTTTGTGATTTGAAGGTATGTTTAAGTCTATTTGGAGATTTTTGTTAGCTCTAAAGTTTCCCAATTTATACTTAAGAGATTTTAGGTCCTAAAATAAATTATAGGAAGTCAAGGTTCCCAATGGTATGGAATAACAAATCTTTCTTAAGAAGTGTGTAATGGTTGTCTCCAAGTGTACAATAAGTTTTAGAGGTGGACATTGACTAGAAGGTGTTATGTTAACTTTATTTATTTTAAGATTCTAGGGTTTTGGGCTCTGCTATAAAAAATTTCTCCTTATGATTTGAGATTTGAGTCTTCTTAATATATTGAATGGGAAAAATGGGTTGTTAAATCAAGGTTCATATATATTTGAAGGTTTATTATTCTCAAGTTATTCAAGTTTTTATCAAGTTGGAGGCTTAGTTGGATAGTTGGTTTATGAATGAAGTATATTGTATAAGATGACATTGGTGATTAATATTAGTGTACTTGATGTGACATATGATATCACTCTAGATATGAAGTTTCAAGGCTTGAAGATGTGTGTAATTATGGGCTCTACAAGTTTCAGGTAGGGCTACAAGGAGGATAGATAAGCTTAGTTTTAAGAAGAGTGATTTTTTATTAGTTTCTCCAAAATAGTAAGGTATTTTTGTTATAATGAGAGTTATCATGTTATTTGAGATCATGTTATCTAAATTAGGTATAATGTAGATACAGAGTTGGTGGTCAAGGAAGTGTCTTGAGAAAGAAGGCTAATAAGCCTTCATGGTGGTTCTTCATGGTGTGTGGATATCTGAACATGCTCAAAAAGTGAAATGAATCAAAGATATTAGGGGGAGCCCTTCAATGTTTTTTAGTGATCTAAATCACATTCTAGTGGTTTTTGTGTGTTCTTTCTTCATTTTTTGCAGTGTTTGGTTGAAGAAGAGTGTCGGCATAAAGCAAGAAAAAGTTCTCAAGGCAAACAAAAGTAAGATCAAGGTAAGGGGGATTTTGTATAATCTTTATAGGATGTTCCTTTCCTATTTATGTTATTTTTAGGTCCTCAGGATCAGTTGGATCCCACTTTATCATTGTGTCAAAAGGGGAGAAAGTTCTTGTTGTGAGAGTACTTGAAGAGAGAGAAGCTGAGCTATATATTGATATATATGATGTTTGTTGACATAAGTTATAAAAGGGGAAATTTTTGGAGATTTTTTA
This sequence comes from Torreya grandis, assembly GCA_037957365.1. Classification (NCBI taxonomy): domain Eukaryota; kingdom Viridiplantae; phylum Streptophyta; class Pinopsida; order Cupressales; family Taxaceae; genus Torreya; species Torreya grandis. The sequence goes on along the minus strand of JARHVA010006380.1, from coordinate 496,194 downwards.
GTGATATCATGGTAGTTTCCTAGTGAGTGGATGAAATGCTTTGATATCCTAAGCAATAATGACAAAGTGTTCAATGTGTTTTTTCTAGTGTCCTTGAAGTTGGCTTGGTTGATCTTTAGTTTTGGCATGGCTAGAGATGTTCAGAGATGACTATGGAGTATTCAACATGTTCAATAGGTCCATAATATTTTTTATATGATTATAGAGCTTGTGTTCATAAGCTTAATTAATTTGGTAGTACAAAATTTTCATCTAGACATTTTGGGTCTAGTGGCATAAAATCTGAGTAGGTAGTTTGTTGACATCACCCTTGCTACATGTGGATGAGTTAGGGGGAATTGGTCATACTGTTGAGTTTAAATTTATATCTAGTATTTATGAAATAAATCTTAGGTCATGCACCTAATCATAGTGAAATATATGTAAGTGCAAAGTTGGGCTCTTAGGTATTTTGATAGTGTTTTTCCATACTTAGCCAAATTTGTAATGTGGTAAAAAGATCCATGTAATAATTTTGATGGTGGTAGATCTTGTACATGTGAATGATTAAAGAGAATTTTATCATATGGTTTTTTTTATATTTTGAGCCTAGTTTATTTTAGTTAAATTTTAGATCATGTATTGAAGTGCATAAAAAGATATGATTATCCAAAGTTGGCCTCCTATGTAGGTTTTAACATAGTTGGCACTGTGATAGAATATTTTTTGAAGGAATTTTAATTGTCATGTATCTCACTTGTGTGAAGGTTTTAGGATTATTTTGACATATGGTTAGATTCCCATATATGAGGAGATCATATGGTCAAAATTTGAGATCATGTGAGTAAGTGCATAGGAAGTTATTGAGGTAAAGTGCATAAAAAGTTATTTAGGTACAAATTTGGCCTTCCAAGTGTATTTCAATGCTTCCCATACTTGGTCATTTATGTACATATTAAAGTTCTATCAATATCAATAGATCAAATTTTATCTAAGAAGTCAAGAAGGAACAATATGAGGATAGATGAATGATGTTTAACACTGAGCAGAGGTAAAGATTGAGCTTCTTCCAAGGATCAATGATGATTGGGAGGTTGTACAGATAGAGATAACTGGTGTGTATTAAAATTCAATAGGTCAAAGTGATAGTTGTCTAGAATTATTAAAGTGAGAAAAATATCAAAGATATCAATGCGGCATGTGAAGTCAACATTACAATATTGCATGAGATGAGGTCAAATGTTAGAGGTTTAACGTTTGATAATTGGTACCTATGTATGAATGATAAAAAAAAAATCAATGGTTTGTATTTGATCTCAGTATCCAAGACATGAGATGTGAGCATGGCATTCAAGGTTTAACCATGACTATTTGAATTTAAATATTTGAATTTTGTAAATAAAAAAACTAGTGTCAAGTTTTTGGGCCATAAAGTTTGATCTAGGTAGAATTTATTTGTGCATAAAAAAAAAATATGTAGAAGACTCTAAGGTACAACTAGAAATATGGATTTGAATATTTGAAAATGTTTAAAATCATAGATATTGACCTCCAAATTTTACTATGTGTTCATTCATGTTCTAATTAAGCTCATTTTTATATTGTTTTGATATCTCTTGATGAATTTGTTATTGGGAAGTGTTTTAGACTCCATTAGGATGCTCTGTGAGTATTTTAGAGGTGTGATCAATCTATCTTGTATATGAAAAATACTTAAAAAGTTGATTGTATGTTTAGTAATGATGTTCCTATGTACAAGGTCTTTGTTTGAGTTGATTTATCATATACATAGGTGAGTAGAGGTGACTGTGATCATTTGATGATGTCCTAAGGGGCATAAGGAGTAGACCTATGTATTTTTTAGTGGTCATATGTTCTTATTAAAATTTAAAAGAGATTAATGGGTCTTTATAGGACCTAAAATTGACTTAGGCCTATTTGAAAGTGTTGTGTGCTTAAGTGTTACCCATGTGTTATGCCATAAGGGTGAAGGCATGTATTATGACCAACAAGGATTAATGTGGACTTGATATCTCATGATATATTTATATATAGTGAAATAAAAGATGATTTCTAGACTAGGTGTGGAAGATTTGTGTGTGAGACTAGTGAAAGGTGAATGTGAAATTTATGGAGTGAAGGATAGGTAGTGTCCCTATTGGTTTAGTTAATGATTAAAATAATTTGATGACTATGTGTATGACCTGTAGGTCATATTCCTAATATCAAGTTAGTGATCTTGAAATTTGAGGATATATGAAGAGGTTAGAGTGTGAATATGAGGATAGTTTGAGTTAAGAAGGAAACAGATTATGACATTCCTATGTTAGAGGATTGTTTGAGATATCAATAGAGATTTTGTGTAGGGGTTAGATAAATAGAGATACATCATCAAGTGTTGAAGACACCATTTCGAAGGTGGAGGTGTTCAAAGGAGGGTCTAAAGGACTTGCTCTTCCTTAAGGGTAATTTATTTTTGTGAAATAAATGTTTCACTAAATACATTTGGTTAAGAGGATTTGATAAAGGTTTGATGGTCTAAAGTATTTGATTAGTCTTCTTTTTGTAATTTCTTATAGGATAGTAGTACATTTATGTTGTAGTCTTGAGAATGGGTTCTATTCCCCATAAGGTTTCCCATAGTAACTATGTGTTATGTGTTTGATCTTGTGTATGCATTGAATGTATGAGCTCTCTTGTTAATGCTTCTTGATCAAAGTTGATATATGATAATTAGTTAATAGTTTCAAGGATTTCAATTGAATTTGAATATTTGGGCTCACTAATTCATTGCCCCCCTCTCATTGATTGTACCTCTAACATATGTTTTGATATAATTTAATTATTGATTACGTACACATTAGTATTTAAAATTTAAAAAAACATGTTCAAACATTAGGAAGTGTGTAATGATCCCTACACAATTTTTTGTACTCTGATCACAAATAATTCCATTAATAATAATTTTTTTCATTATCTAGGGTTGTTTCACCTAATATTAGAGAAGGGTCACTGATCTAAGGTAACTTTGGGAGATAGTTTCCAAAATCTATACTCTAACTAAACCATATTTATGTGACTTTTTATGAATATGGTTAGAACCAGATATGATAGTGTTAATGTTGGGAATGATCAAGTGAATTATATACCAATAAGAAGGGGTATAAGAATAGGTAGGGGACATGGTACCTAAAATATCAATCAAAATATGCTTGAACCTCATCTTAATAATGTTTAAAACATTAATGAAGAGCCTAATATTAATTCATCCAAATATAACACTATTAATAAGAAGGAAGAAGCCCTTAATGGGTTCCTAACAACATTGAATGTCCTCTAATTCAAGATGGAAAACTAGGAACACATATTGAATAACCTAGAAGGTGTTCCTCATGAGGAAGTACCCTTCTTGGAGAATGGTTAAGAAAAGGTGTAGGTGTTCCAAGATATACCTTTGACTATGTTTGAACTAATCATCAAAGTGATAAAAATATTCCACCACCCACCATTTTAGGTGAATAATATAGAGATGCAATTGATGCATGACTTGCAAATATATAAAATTATTTCATTATGCATAAAATTCTATATAATGTAAAAGTTAGGGTGCTAACCTACCAGCTAGTTGGACCTACTACTTTATAGTGTAATCACCTTTGTGCTTTAGATAGATATCAAATTATGACACTTACCTTGAAAACCTTTGAAATGTAGTTTTGAAAAAAAAAACTTGAGTGAGAATTTCAAGGAGTAAAATATAACTATTTTTTATCTATTCAAATAGGAAAACATGACTATTACTAAATATGAAAATAAGTTCCTTAAATTATTACATCATGAAAACTATATGAATAAAGAAGAGATAAAAGTGATTAAATTGAAACTAGAGTTGAAAGTGGTATTAATGCATGATGTCAATATGACAAACCTAAAAACCTTGGTAGTTACCATTGAATCTATTCATAGTGTAAAAGAGAAAGAAATGGCTTGATAGAGGGAAAGACAAGATTTTAAAATGAATAGATAGTACTCTAATGTGAATAATCTTTCTACTATACGTAATTTTTTTTATAAAATCAAGTTTGAACTTCATGTTTTATGTAAATAATTGAAAATTTAATAGATTTCAAGGTTAAAATAGAAATTTCAAGTCCTAAGGCTCCTAAAAAATGAGTTCTTACAATAAGGATCATAATTAGAATAGTCAACATATACCATCCTTAGTGCAGAATATTATTCCTATAGCTCCCTGAAGGAGTATTGTATGCTCAGAATATGATGATAATCACTACTATTAGGATTGCCCTATGCCAAAACTGAGATAACTAGAAAATCATTAGGTGAATACATTTGTAAATAACATGAACATTGATTTTCATCCTACCGAAATTGAAATAAAATGAATTTTATTTTTGTATCTATTTTGGTTGATTCTAGTGAAAAAGATAGTTTTAAATAATTAGTTATTGCCAATCAATGTAAAGTAAAACATGTTTGGATAAGAGAAAGATAGGAAGATAACTTTGGTACTGGTAAGAGGGTGTCTATCCAAGATTATTTAAAAGAATATAAGATTAAAATTTATATTTTTAGAACCAAGGTAAGTATATTTTTGATACCCTTAGGGTCCTATATGTCATATAAGGCATGGACTAGTTGAATAAGCACCAATTAACACTTGATTATTCTAGGAAAAGAATGTAATGCATTGATGACTTAGGGAATCATGTATAAATACAAGGCATCTACAGACCAAAAAAAGGAAAATTAATTTTAGCTCTACAATGAAAATGGGATTTGAAAAAGGGATATGAAAAAGGGTTGTAAGCTCTATGTAGTTATATTTCTAGAGTTACCTAAGGAAAAAGAATAGCCCTACCAAGATTTTCTAGTTTTAAGGGATTTTATGGATGTTTTTCTTAAAAATCTACCTAGTATTTAACCTAAATGTGAGTTTTTCTTATCCATATATATTATTTTAGGGGATGACCCTACATCATAGGGCCCTTATAAAATGAATGTGGTATATTTTTAAGCATTGAAGGTTCAACTACATGAACTTTGGACATCAAGAGCATAAGGCTGAGTATTTCTCATTGGGGTTCTTTATTGGTATTTTTGAATAAGAAATATATAACCCTAAGGTTAATCATTGATTAATGCATGATCAATAAGGTAACTATTAATAATTGATATCCATTACTAAGGATTAATTCTTTATTTGATCAAATGAAAGACACATTAGACTTTTCCAAAATTGAATTAATATTAGGCTATCATCAATTGAGAATTAAGGATAAATATATTCATAGAACAATGTTATAAACTTAGTATGGCCACTATGAGTTCACTATTTTTCCATTTAGATTAACCAATGGACTGAATGCATTTATGAATGTGTTAAACACCATATTTTAGTGTTTTCTAGACAATTTTATACTTGAATTATTACATGACATCCTTATTTACTCATTAGATGGGGTTGAACATGATCAAAATTCAAGGTTGGTTATACCAAGATTAAGGTAGCATAAACTATATATAAATCTATCCAAATATTATTTTTACCAATCTAAGATACACTATTTGAGCCACATTATTTATAAGAAAAGCACTATTTTAGATCCAACAAAGATTCAATATATTCAGGAGTGGCCTACTCCTATGAATGTGCATAAAGTTTACAAATTTTTGGGAGTCACGAGGTATTATCATCTATTTTTGAAAGATTTACCCCACCTAGCTAATCCTATCACTTCCTTGTAGTACAAGGGAATTTCTTTTTTGACAACTCCATGTGAAGAGGATTTCAATAAGCTTAAAGATTTTTTGACAATATCTCCAATTATTATGCTTTTAAGGAGGGCTTCATTGGCATCTTAACTCAAGATGGTAAAGTGGTGGATTAAGAGTCATGAAAACTCATGAATCATGAAAATAACTATCATGTATATGATTTTGATATTGCTTCCATATTGCATAGTCTAAAATAATGGAAGCATTTACTATTAAGAAAGTATTTTAAGGTGAAGTTTGATAACCAAAGGTTGGAAATCTTATTTTTTGAGGATGATTTGAATTCATGTCAGCAAATATGGTTAGAATTTATTCTTAATTTTGACATGGACATATCTTATGTTAAGGGCAAGGAAAATCATTTTGGAAATCAAGTCCAATTTTTTTTTTGTGGGAATTCTAATCCTCCATTTTTTGAGATAAAAGGGATAATTATGATGAAGAATTACATAATTAACAAAGTTATCCACATTCCATGAGCTTCTATGAATCTCATATCCATATATCATATCACAATTCAATTGAAGCCCAATACATTGCATTCACACCTACTTATGTTGTCATCATAAATATCAAATATTAGTCTATTTTGTATCCACTATCAAGGTTTGTTATTTATCATAATTATACAAATTTTCTAATTTTTTTATCAAATAAATATTCATAAGTAATGATTTCACATGCTAATGACTTAATTAAAATTTAGAATTTTTTTTTTGTCACCTCAATTATTAGTCATTACATGACTTCAATAAGTCTCACACAATTAATTTTTTCCATTATTTTCTTCCAAATATGGCATTTTTCTAGGTTGTGCTCTTGGAAAACAACACATGGATCCATTTACCAAAGATAAATCCTTGATGGCAAGTGAAATAGTATAGTTTTTTCATAGTGATATTATGTCATTTCCCAATATTAATTTTTGGAAACATAAATATTTTCTTACATTCATTAAAGATTTATCTTTTATAAATTGGGTATACTTTTTGAAAAAAAAGTGAAGTCTAGTACTTAAAAAATGATAGGTGTTGACTAACATGAAAAATTTGATCTAGTTTCTACGATGAATTCTATATAGATATTACTCTACTTGGTTAAAACACATGTAATGAAAATTAATTATATGGATGCTAAAATATCGATATTGCATGTAGTCTTTTAGGAATAAATCTACATGTTCTAATGTCATGGGTTTGTAAGCATTGATAACTCCATATTTGTGTGTAGATTTAAAAATTCCTCAGATGGTTTGAAATAGGATTCTTTATATTCATATGAAAATATCAACATGTTATTAATAAACTTTGGATTTACATGAAGCCCATATGACCCTAAATTATACACCAAAAAAATAGATGGGAAAATCCTTATTTTGGTCATCTATATTTATGAATTATTTATTACATAAATTTACACCAAGTAGAATCATTATTTGCAAGCTCATATAATGAATCATTTTGAGATAATTGATTTGGGATTGTTGCATTTTTTATTGGTATTAATACTCTATAATATGATAAATTATTTTTAATCAATCTAAATATGCTCAAGAATACTCAATTACTTCAACATGATAGACTGCAAGTCTACTTTGACTCCTTATCAATATGAATCCAAGATTTCCATCAAATGTTCTTATCTTTTAGTTGATGGTACACAAAAAAATATATTGGTGGGAATTATTATGTACTTAACTCATAATTTTTCTAAACTTTCATTTACTTTGAACTTGGTATCACACTATTGTAAGGACCTTCCATAAAATCCATGGGAAAGATGCAAAATGCATTATAATATATCTTCATGGTACTAACAACTATGGGATTGAGAATAAGTAAATATGAAAATCATTAATTATAGTTAAATTTTTGGTGGAAATAGAATAATTATAGAATACACAAATATAAACAATCATTAATCAATAAAAAGAAGCATCTATCATCTTTTGGTAAGTTTTATGACTTAGTCTTCGAAAACGTAGACCAATATTGATTTTATTACTATGAAACCCAAGTATCCTTGATTTTTTATACTATCCATGAATTAATATGAAATTGGTTTTTTAATAATTTATATTTCCACAAACCCAAAAATAATGATTTTGTATAATAATCAGGGTGGTATTCACGTTTCTCATAACCAAATATAGGACCAAGCCATAAATTGTACTAATATCCACGTGAATTATATTCTTTATTTTTATATAAGATAACTTATTTGATCTTATTATTTTTAAATAGATGATCAAGTTATATACAACTTCATAAAACCTTTACATGATGCTCTGGCGGGTTAACTCATAATTTTCCTAATCTTTCATTTATTTTGAACTTGGTATCACACTATTGTAAGGACCTTCCATGAAATCCATGAGAAATATGAAAAATGCATTGTAATATATCTTCATGGTACTAAAAACTATGTTATTAAGAATAAGTAAATATGAAAATCATTAATTTTTAGTTACATTTTTTATGGAAGCATAATAATTGTCGAATACACAAATCTAAACAATCATTAGTCAAAAAAAAGATACATATATCATATTTGGGTAGGTTTTATTAATTACTCTTCAAAAAAATACACCAATATTACTTTTATTACTATGAAACCCAAGTATACTCTATTTTTTATATTATCCATAAATGGATTTGAACTTGGTGTTTTAAGAATCTATATTTCCACAAACTTAAAAAAAATGATTTTGTATAATAATGAGGGTGGTATTCAAATTTATCATAACCCAATATAAGCCAAGCCACAAATCATAAAAATAATTTGATCTTATTATTTTTCAAATAGATGATCATGTTATATACAACTTCACAGAACCCTTGCATGATGCTCAATGTGTTTAGCTTGGTTAAATTCTTGGGGTGAAGAAACGTTTTATCAAGCATAGATAGTTTAGTGATTCCTTCATCCTTCAATTCATTAAATTACATATTAATAGGGAATGTTAGTGTACTTAATGATAAATAAACTACTAAATGGTTTATAGATTTAGTTTTAATATCTATTTGTAATTTGTCACTAGCCACTAATTGGTACATACTTATCCATAATCTATTATTAGAGAATATAAATAATTAAGTAGATACATAGTTTTAATTATGTTAATAATAATATATTATTATTATTATTATTATTATAAATGCTCACTAAAAACTTAACCCAAACCTTAACCTACTCTTATCTATATAAGATCATATGGGACTCAAGGGTGAGATATATTATGGATGAGAGTTATTGCTATATTAGCTAAATAAGTGTCATGACCTAGTCCTATGATACATTTGATTATGTTTTATGAGATTTATAATATATATTTCTTGATTTTGATGATTATTTAGACTAGGTGGTGTATATGTGATTATAATTTGGACATTATGTTTGAATTCATAGTTTACTATTATATTGTTGATTGATGCCATTGTAGATGATTATAGATAAGTTTTTTTATCATGTTTGTATCGTGTAAATTTTAGATTATGTTATTTCCATAATACCATGTTTATATATTTTTGATATCCATTGTCATGACTACAAGATAGGTTTAATGAGCTAGGATTAATTGTAGACTTTAGTAACATAGGTGAAAATGAAATGGCATTGAGCAATCAATTGACACCAAAGTTGGAATAATGGAATTAAGATCTTGAGCCATTTGATTTCCTTTCCAAATCTATTGTAGTCCTAATTGGATGATTTCCAGTTATATCTTGATTGAAAATATTTCACTTCAAGTGTTTTTTTATTATATTCATGCATTTACAAGTTTTTCTTATGATATTTGGATGTTGTATTCATCTCTCACATTCTTGGTTGAGTTCACTCATTTAGTCTTGCCTAAATGTAGAGTTTTTGCCTTGTGTGGGTTTGGTGTCATTTGAAATGTTTTTATTTTGCAATCATAGCTTATTATAACTATAAGGCTTGTTAAACAATGATTAAATTTATTTATTTTTAATCCCTTGGGGGATCATGCTATTTGATATATGATTTAACTTGTAAGGGGACCATAATGTTGTTGATAGGATGACATAGTGGTCATAATGGATTGAAATTTTTGGGGATTTATTGACCTACCCCTTGGCATAATGAAGAATCTTGGTCATTGTGATATAGTTTTTTAGATTTTGATCATTGTTCTTTTTTAATTTTAATTTCAAAACTCAACTCTCAAGTTGGGGTGTAGAGTATTGGAGAAGTTTCAATCCTTGCTTGAACAAACTATTTTTGGGGCCAAAAACCTAGAGAAAAAATGGTGGTGCAAAAGTGAATAATGGTAGTTTTCATTACACAATCCATTAATGACAACAAGGATAAAATGGGGTCTAGGGAGAGAAGGAAGCATGGGGTGTTGGTTTTATTTGCAGTGTTTAGAAGTAGAAGGAGAGGCATTCACCATCTTTCTTCTTTATAAGGATGACATTAACTCTAAGTAAGTAATTATTTGAGATTTGATATGGTGGATAGAGTACAAGTTCAGTATTCATTTGGGCAAAACCCTCATGATCCTAAAATTAGTATGGGTTGACTATTAGTTTTTAATACTTCATAGTGAATCAACATTCATTTTTTAATCATTTATTAGCAATACTATTATCACCTAGGTTAAAAAAAAATAGTGGGTTTTTGAGTCGATACTTTTTTTCTTTGTAATATTGCTTTTCATTTTTTTCCTTTTGGGACATGAATTATGGAATTACTATGAGCTCTCCTAATAAATACTCAAACTGGTTAAATTTATTGACTACTAGGTTTTATTTCTTATTGTTTGATGCATTCTTAGTATTTGATCTTATTACATGTGACACCCTGTTGGGTTTTGAAGATCATTTTATATTTGAATTCTATGTTTGAGATATCTTTTTTGGTGTTGAAATAATTATAATGAGGCATGATTATATTCTAAAAATGTTGTCCTCATCTGTACATGATTATTTATTTTGAATATAACTAATGTGTTATTTTACACCCACTATTTACAACTTGTATGGTGGTGCATGACATTTGGTGTCCTTTGTTACATTTTATTCATTAATAAATCCATTCTTCAATAGGGATTATTAAATATTTTATAGCCTTAATTATTTATTGACTCTTTTTGGGGTGTTAATAATTAGAGGACTATTTATTGTGCTCAATATAAGAGCATTATTATTCAAATTATTAAATGTGATTGATTTATGAATATAATTTAGGTTTTCACATTTTAATTAGAAGTCCCATTGATTATTATTATTGTCTCGTGTATTGAAATTTCATGAAGGTTATGATTGATTACCAAACCATAACATGGGAGAGAAATCAAGATGTGTGTTTAATTATTATTTAGTTTCAATTTATTTTCTTAATCAATTTTATATGAATTATAGTTATTTTGAGGCATTGGAATATATGGTTTGATCTATTGTGGAAATGGATGTTAACTCCATTGGGAGGAATAGTTAATTTACAAATACATTACTATTATTTTACTTAGATGAGTGTTAAGTTTTAATAATGAAAACTTATATGATAATGTTAGAATTGATATTAAGTTGTTGTGAATATACTAATGTTGCCACTATTTTATTTTAAAATTGTATCTAGTATGAATAATATAATATTGTACGCTAAGTGTAATTTTTTAAAGTAGGTTTTATTTAGCAAACTTATATTATTAATACTACATGGTTTAGGCATAAGATAGCCTAATAAGTAAAAAGGGTTGGAAGATTTTCCTTTTCTTGTATCATTATATTATGAGGCTTATTATTTATTTTTATTTTTATGAATTCATTAAAAAATTAATAATATATTAATGTAATAAAGGTATAGTGCATCATTTAGAAGCATTAAAGTATGCATATGGTGTATCAATTTTATCTGTGTGTAGAGGTAGATTAATATGTGTGTGATTTATAAATATGGTATGATTATTCAACTTAAAATGGGTCAACATAATAATGAATAATAAATTGAGAATTATTATAATGCATAATATAATCATGGTTGTTGAAACATTTCTTGCGGTTTCAATTAGCCCTAATATTTCATACTTTTTGAACATGCAATTACTTAGAACAACCAAGTGAAAAGTAAGAAGAAAATAGAGGTGAGAACTCTATTTAATGACCTATGGAATGGTTGATAATATTTAATGTGTGATTTAAAATTGAACTTTTACTAATTATTTAAGATTTGATGTGATGGCCTCTTATGGGGTATTATTCATCTTCAATGTAAACCATCAAGTCTCATGTAACATTAGGATGCTAAATCAAATAAAAATATGTTTGCTAACATGCTAGAAAAAAATAACCATGCTGAGTGATTCCTAAGTATTAGTCAAAGGTTAAATTTTAAAGAGGCCATAGCATGGACATGTAGCTTCTATTTGTACAAAGCTTAAAATAATCACTATGTTTCAAAATCTTATATTATATTGATTTTGGAAATAGTATTTTAATTCCTTATTGATGATTTCATAATATGTTTAAATCCTTGTCTAAGCATAGCATAACATAGTATGATTATTATTATTTTAAATTTTTAGAATCTTGTACTTGAATTATTGAATTATTTCTAGATTTGATATTTTAATATCTAGTTGTATGAATAGCTAAACAATTTTAAAAGTTATTAAATAACCTTTTTAGTTTTCTAGCATGGACTATGTAGATTAATCAAATATATTTCTTATCAAATTATTTGTATCACACCAAAGAAAAACTGATATTTTCCTCTATCAATTAATTAGAATCATTAGGTAAAGTAGGATTATTATTTAGGGTTAAGTACCCTTAGATGATCCTATCATGATGACAACTAGTACTATGGATTCATGATTTCATTAGTGTAGGCCTACACACTAATGTAACCTAAACTATATTATTATTATTATGACATTAGTTTTATCTATATATAACCTTATAATAGTGTTTACCTCTAATTAAGAATATGTTGTGACCTGATATAGTTATTGGTTACCTACACATTAGTTTTTAAAATAAAAACTAACATGTTTAAGCATTAGTAATTGTGTATTAGGCCCTATAAATTTGTGTTCATACTTTGATCACAAATAATTCTCAAAATAATAATTTGATTATTATTTATTTGGGGTTGTTTCACCTTGTATCAGAGAAGGGTTACTACTTTAAGGGAAATTTGAGAGATGCTTTCCTAAATTTGTTGTGTACTTAAACCATAGTAATGAGCCTTTTTAGGAAGATGGTTAGAATTAGATTTGATAGTGTTAATGTTGGCAGTTATCAAGTGAATGATATGCCAATAAGAAGAAATGGTATAATAATAGGTAGGTAACATGGTGCCTAAAATATCAATTACAATATTGTTGAACCTCCTTTCAATAACATTGACAACATTAATGAAATGTCTAAGCTTAATGTAACCAAATATAACACTACTGATGATCAGGAAGATGTACTTAATGGGATCTTAACAACATTAAATGTCTTGTAAGGAAAGATGGAAAATTAGGAACACTTATTGAATAATCTAGAAGGTGTTCCTCATGAATAAGTTCCCCACTTGGACAATGGTTAAGTACAAGAGAATGTGATCTAAGAGGTACCTTTGACTATGGTTGACCTAATAATCAAGGAGCTAAAAAATATTCCACTACCTACCTTTTTAGGTGAAGAATCTATAGATGTAGTTTATGCATGGCTTGTAAATCTACAAAAGTATTTCAATCTGTATAATATGCTATATAATGTAAAATTTAGGGTGGTAGCCTACCAACTAGTTAGACATATTACTTTATGGTGAAACCATCTCTAGGATTTAGATGGATATCAACTTATGACACTTATATGTAAAAAATTTAAAAGGTAGTTTCAAAAAAGGTACTTAAGTGACAATCTCAAGGATTAGAAAATAACTAATTTCTAGTTGTTAAAATAAATAAACAAGATTGTTACTAGATATGAAAATAAGCTTATTAACTTATTATGTCATATGAAGTATATGCTTGATGAAGAGACAAAAGTGACTAAATTTAAATTGGGGTTGAAAGAGGTATTAATGTATGATGTCAATATGACAAACCAAAAAATCTTGGTAGTTGCCATTGAATCTAGTCATAGGGGAAAAGATAAAAAAGGGATAAATAGAGGGTAAGGCAAGATTTAAAAATTAATAGGCATTAATCCAATGCCAATAATATATATATTAAAACATTTTTTTTAGAAAAATTACATCAAAACCACAAATTTCATGTAAATAATAGAAAATTTAATATATTTAAAGGACAAAATAGAAATTTCAAGCCCAAGGCTCTTAAAAAATGAGTTCTTATAGCATGGATTAGAACCAGAATAGTCAATGTGGACCTACCCTAGGGGAAATAGTATTCCTATAGCTCTATACATGAATATTGTATGCTTGTAATGTGATGATAACCACTACCAATAATATTTCCCCAACCTAAAATTGAGACAACCAAAAAACCATTAGGTGTATATAGTTGTAGATGACATGAAGGCTAGTTTAATGCTATCCCAATTGAAACAAAAGTTATTATAAATGGTATTTTTATATCTATATTTATTTATTATAGTGTAACAAAGATTTTTACTTCATTAGTTGTTTCCAATCAATGTAAAGTTGAATTTGTTTAGATAAGAGAAGGATGGTAAGTTTAGTTTGGTACTGATAAGAGGGTACTTATCCAAGCATATTTAGAACAAGTTGAGCTTAATTTTTCTATTTTTAGAACCAAAGTAAATATATTTTTTACAACCTTAGGGTCCTATGATGTCATCTTTGGCATGGAATAGATATAGTATCACCAAGTAGCACTTGATTATTCTATGAAAAGAATGAAATGCATTGATGACTTATGCAAGTATAAATACAAGACATTCAAGGACCAAAAACATGAAAATTACTTTTAGATTTATAGTTCAAAATGGATATGAAAAAGGGTTTTAAGCTCTATGTAATTTTGTTGTAAGAGTTACCCAAGGAAAAATAACATCCCTACCAAGATTTTGTAATTTTAAGGGAATTTATCGATGATTTTCCTTAAAAACTATTGGGTCTTCCACCTAAATATTAGATTGTTTTCTATGTAAAAGTTGTGCTAGTGGATGCCCTTGCATTAAATGACCCTTATCAAATACATGTGGCATATTTATAAGAGCTAAAGGTTTAGCTACAAGAACTTTTGAATAGTGGGAGCACAAGTCCAAGTGTTTCTCCTTGGAATTCTCTAGTGGTATTTGTGAATAATAAATATGTAACTCTAAGTCTATAAATTGATTATCACATGCTAAATAAGATATCTATTAACAATCGGTATCCATTACCAATGATTGATGATTTATTTGATCAAATTAAAGACAAAATATATATTTAAAAAATTCACTTAAGATTAGGATATCATCAATTGACAATTAATAATGAAGATATTCATAAAACAACATTATAAACTATGTATGGTCACTACAAGTTGATTATTTTTCCATTTGGATTAACTGATGCACTGACTACATTTATGAACTTGATGAACAACATATTTAGGGATTTTATAGACAAGTTTGTACTTGTATTCTTAGATGATACCCTTTTTATTCAAATGATGAGGTTGAATACATTCAAAATTTTAGGTTGGTTCTATAAAGGATAAGGTAGCATAAAATGTTTGGAAAATTATCCAAATGTGATTTTTACAAATCTAAGATACATTATTTGTGCCACATTATTTATAATAAAGGCATTATTATAGATCCAACAAATAGTCAATCTATTGAAAAATGGCCTGATCCTCTTAATGTGCATGAAATGCATAATTTTATGGAAATATCTAGGTACTATCACTAATTTTTGAAAGATTTCACCCACCTAGATAATCCTATCACTTCCTCGTAGTTTAAGGGAAATAATTTTGTTTGTATACCTCAATATGAAGAGGATTTGTGTAAGATTAAAGAGTTATTGATAATATCTTTAAATTTTGTTATTCCCAACCTAAACTGTAACTTTGAGATTTGGGTTGATGCTTCTAATGAGGGATTTAGTGGCATCTTGATTCAAAATGGTAAAGTGGTGGCCTATGAGTCATTGAAGCTCAAGTAGAATGAAAATAAATATTGTGTACATGATTTATATCTTGCTTCCATAGTGCACACTCTAAAATAATGGAAGCATTTCCTATTAGGGAATCATTTTAAGATGAATTCTAATCACCAAATCTTGGAACACTTATTTTCTTAGGATGATTTTAATGCATGCCAACAAATATGTTTGGAATTTATTAGTAATTTTGAAATGGACATATGTTAAGGGCATCGAAAATCACGTTATTTATGCACTCAGTCGATGCACATACCTTGATGCCATGTTTATACTATAGGTAAATTTTAGATCTATTATGCTAAAACATCAAGTTATTGATAAATATTACCAAGAAGTGCAAGACTAGATGATGAGCCTTTACAAAATTATTTTTATAAATTTTATATTAAGTTAAATGGAATTTTGATCCATAAAATAGTTTTTTACCCAATTTAAGTGACTTACAAAGTCTTGTGTTATAAAAAGCACATACAAGTCCCAATTTTACTTATCCAAATATCACCAAAATGACACATGAGCTGAAAAGAAAATATTTTTGGCCTACTTATGAAGTATGATGTCACCAATTTTATGGAAATATGTTTCAAATTTTAGCATATCAAGGTTAAAAATTGTCACCCCAATCATTTTTTATATCCTTGTGATATACCTAGTGACAAGTGGGATGTAATTTCCCTTGATTTTATTATTGCACTACCTAAATCCTAAAAAAAACATGACCCCAGTATAATGGTAATTGACAAGGAAAGTAACATTGGACATTTTACAGTTGGAAATATAATGGATGATGTTTCCATGTTTTTATATTTTTTATTAAAAGAGGTAGTCTGATTACACAATATGCTTGAAGTGATCTCTTCTGATTGAGATAATTTATTCGTGTCAAGATTTTGGTAAGCTTTAACTACAATATTTGGCACTTGGTTGAAATTTAGTTCCTCATACCACCCATAAAAAATGGTTAAATACATATAATAAATTAATTTTTTGAGAACATCCTGTGAATTTACTTTATGGATTATCAAAATTAAATGGGAATACTATATGCATTTAGTTGAGTTTTCTTATAATAATTGATACCATTATGTACTAAAAATGGATCCTTTTGAAGCTTTGTATGGACCAAAATACATGACCCTTCTTGGTTGGGTGAGTTTATAAAATTTAAATCATCAAATAACACAATCCATAAAAATATAAGTTAGAAGCAAACTAAGAGGCATTCATCATTTTATTTCTCTAAAAGGATGACATTGGCTCCAAGTAAGTAATGCTTTGAGATTTGATGTAGTGGATGGAACATAAGTTCAATTTGTCGGAACCAAAATCACTAGGGGGGTGAATCAGTGTTTAAAAACATTATTTAAATTATACTATGACATTATTTGAACCATGAAAGTAATATAGTGATATATCAATGCATAAAGAACCATTCACATGAGCATGAAACAAGAAGACACATATATGAGTGGGAAACCCTCAAGGAGGAGAAACATAAATCTAATATATATAGATTGAATTATATCCTATTAAATAAGGGATAAAATTATATTGATCTCCAACTCAACTTGGATCACCAACCCCAATAAATTCAAGCACCCACTTAACTATGCTTTAATAAGCACCTACTTGTAAGGAAGCACCAACTACTTAAGTGACTCAGCATCAACATAAAAACCTCATGAATTGTGATCATATTCACACATTTTATCTTATTTTATGTTATATAACTCATTTTAAAACCTCATTCTACTCAACTATGAAATATTTTATTCACTTGTTTTGTATACACACTAATAGGCTTAAACTACCTTGTATATATAGACTAGACACATGGTCACACACCACTTGGTCAGCCACACACCTTAAAACTCTTAGGCATGCCATAAAATAGGTCATATAAAATATTATGAACATTTTTAAATCATAATTTTAACCCATTTTTATATGAAACAACTCAATTAGACCTTATTCCTCCTTTAGGTCTCATGGAGACCTAATTGCATTAGGTTTTCCCTCTTAATGCAAAAACTTGATATTATTGAGACCAATGGATTTATAAAACAATAAAAAACCATTAAAATAATAATAAAATGAACTCTTATTATCTCATTCATTATTTATTAGACTTTCCTCATTTTTTCATACCATGAAATCTCTTTTAGAACAAACTACCCTATTAGGCCTATGTACCTCAAAAGTCTTTCTTACAACAAAGAAGATTAAACACCCTTAAATAATCAACTATGAAAATTTTAAATGTGTAATTATATTATCCATGACCTCTAGGTCATCACCATATTCTTGTAACACCTTCATTTAGGAAACAAATCCTCAAGAATATCTCTACAAATCGCTTACTCAGAACTACCAATTCACCTCAAAAACTAGTCATGATGAATTTGACCTATCATGATTGTGTAAACACTTTTAATGACTCCTAATTAATATAAATAGTCATATGAGATCTAAATAACATCCTTAGATATAAAATTCATATGGTCTAATGGAAAATATTGGTCTTGTAGACCAATTTATTGACCCTATGCTTCACAGTCTTATCTCAACTAGACATGCCATTTTGTAAGCAAATTTTTCACCATATGCACTACCATCCAAAGATTATAATAATCACATTCATGAAATAAAAGTTAAAAATAACTTATTCATATACTTTATTGGATTATCATAGACCTTAAAATCTATCTCTTCATCTATGTCTAGGTTTTACACTATTTGAACCATTAGGTTTATTTGTGACTAGCTTACTTGGATGACAAAATTAGAAAACTTGAAGGCTATAACCCATCCAAAAATCATCATGGAAATGTAAAATTATTTTATATATTATTCTACCATCAATATTTTTTCATTTACTAATTCAAGTTCTTGATATCTATTATTTTTTAATAAATAGGCTTGTATTTATACATTCTCTCTCTCATCTAACTAACTAGCACCACATAGAGGTACATGGGAGAGTTTAATACATGATAAAATAGCTTATATAGTAATTTTAATCCATATTGAGCTGTTTTTAAAAAAATATTTCATATTAAATCCTTATTAGGGTTTTAGTGAGGCTTAAAACAAGTTTTAGTGTTAACGATTATTCATAAAGGACTACCACTTCAATCTAAAACTAATTCTTGGATATATTAGATCAGAAAATTCCCTATCTCTCCTTAACATCTAAGAATCCCATGCAAAAGTTACATTTTCCAACTAATGTTTGAAAGTGATTATCAAGTTTAAAACCTCATTCTATGAGCTTGAGAAGGCATAAAATAGTGATTTATGCACTTTCATTTCAAATATTGACTTAAAAATTTGTGACCATGCCTAATAAAAATTCTTTCACCTTTGTATATGATCACATGTGCATAATTTATTTTAAATCTAATTTTCATACCTCATTAGGCTAAGTAGGGTTTAAGAGTGATATAGGTATAGACTTAGATTGAAGATCCTACCCTGTAGGCTCACCCTAAAACTCTCATGAATGTTTATATACCTTACATACACAAAAAATAACATACAAAATTCAAATCCCTATGTACACTCATTTTTATGTGCACATACCTCTTCCTGTCATGATTAGGATTCCTATGTACTTTGACATTAAAGACATGTACTTTCCATGTAGACATAAGACATTAGTTTCCTTCAAATTCTATATTTATCTTTATCTCATGGAAACACTCTCTCATGATAACACTTTTCCATGCACCTTGTCACATTACACACTAATAACTATCCTTAATCATCTTTGATATCAACCTTCATAAGATGTACCTTTGACATTAATGGCAATAATTAATAATATCCCCCTTTGTTATTGATGGAAACCAATCTTAAAAACTTATCTCAATAGGATATTTATCCCTCATTATGAAATTTATCCTAATTTGTAATTAATGATAAAGAGATACCTATAAATTTTTAGATGACATCTCTTGCAACTAAAAACTCAACACATAGGATTATGAGTAAATGAAACATCAAACAAAACATGTTCCCTTTATATCAATCCATACCTCTTTATCACTACTCACCTAATCTTGGAGCTAATGAAACACCTGATCATCTCCCCCTAAGAACTTGACTTTTGTAATGATTGCTATGGGTAGGAATTACACCCAATTTTTGTCTTAGATGTTCAAATATTGTCATTTTAAGTGGCTTGGTTAGAATATCTACAATCTGATCTTTAGTAGATACATACTCAAGCTTGACATTTTGTTCACTTAAATATTATTTTAATAAATGATACCTAATGGTAATGTGATTAGTTATTAAGTACATAACTAGGTTCTTTGATACACTGATAGCACTTATAGGAGTAGGACTATCATATTGTACTTTATAGTCTTTTAAGGTCCAAATCATCCATAAGAATTGAGTTTAACATGAATCTATTACAATGTAATCAACTTTAGAAGTAGATAATGACACTGATGGCTACTTATTTCTTATCCATGATACTAGGCACTCTCTTAAGAAGGAAGGTCCTCCACTAATGTTTTTCCTATCATCTATACATCCTGCCTAATCTACATCTATATAGGTTATCAAGTTAAAATAATTTATCCTTGTATAAAACAACCCAAACTCCATAATCCCATTTAGTTACCTAAGTATCCTTTTTATTTATTGAAAATTATTTTATTTTGGGTTTGCTTAAAATCTTCCCACAAGACCTACTACTTACATGATATCATGTCTAGAGACAGTAGTATACAACAAAATTTTGATCATTGACTTGTATGATGTTTGATTGGCCTTTGGAGATTCATCTTCCTTACTTAAATTATACCCTATGATCATAGGTGTGCTAACTAACTTGAAATATTCCATGTCAAATTTCTTTAACATCTCTCTTATGTACTTAGCTTGTGAACTGAATATACATGTTTCTAATTTAATGATTTATAACCCAAGAAAGAATGAAAGTTGTCCTAGAATGGATATTTTAAACTCCTTATTCATCACATATTATAAGGCCTTAGTTATAATCTCACTATTTACACAAAATATGATGTCATCCACATAGACAACCACTATCAATTGATGATCATTTTATATATTTATGTATAGATTATTATCTATAACTCTTCTTAAATCCTTGATAGGTACTTGTCCAATCTAACATACCAAACTGTAAGAGATTGCTTTAGACCATAAATATCCTTTTTAAATATACATAAATTGTCCTTGTTACTTTATAATGATAAACCTTTAGGTCATTCTATGTACACCTCCTCTTCCAATGTCCCATTTAAAAAAGTGAAATTGGCATCCATTTGATAAACCTTGAATCCTTTGACTCCTACATATGCTAAAAATAATTTGATAGCCTCCAATCTTACTACTAGAGAAAAAGTATGCTCAAATTTTAACCCTTATACTTGTGCATACAAATCTAACATTGTTCTTCGTGACTTCTCCATCTTAATTAAACTTGTTATTAAACACCCATTTTGTGCCAACGACATTATTATCTTTAAGCCTAAGAACTAGTTCCCAAGTCTCATTTTTTTTCTATTTGGTCTAACTCATTCATATAACCTATCCAAAACTTGTCTTTGTTTTCTTCCATAAGGTTCTTTAGTTCAATATTAGATAATATATCAACATTCTCTTGATTTAGGTTTCTTACCATATTTCTATTTGTTAACACACTTGCATCCTTGTTACCAATTATTTGTGTTTCAAGATGATCTCTCACAATATATCTTGAGGGGAATTTTGAGTCTTATATTTCCTCAACTTCTTCTTATTCATCATATAACTCTATTTATTATTATTCATTCTTGAATTCCAAATTTTTTAATGCATCCTTTGACTAAGAGTGTGACTTCTTAGAACTAGTCTCATCAATCTTCACATTGGTGGTTTCCACTATCTTCTACAAACTATTATTACAACATCTATAAGATAATCTTACTAATGAGTACCCCAAGAATTATTTTCATCATACCTTGAATTAAACTTACCTAAGTCTTCCTTGTCTCTTTTTATCAAGCACTTGCTTCCAAACCCTCTAAAGTGTTCTACACTAGAAGGTATAACTTGTCATAGTTCATAAGGGTTCTGTTTCCTTTAATCCTTATCTATCCTCTATCAAAAATGTAGATTATAATAATCACTACCTCTCTCTAGTATCCATAAAATACTATTGAATCATTTAAAATAGTCCTTGCCATTTATTGAACTATTATATTCTTTATTTCCATCACCCCATTTTGTTGAGGTGTCTTATCTACTAAGAATTGTCTCCTTATCCCATGGACCTCATAGAAGTCATCAAATTAATTAGACAAAAACTCTCCTCCTCTATCATATCTTCCTAATTTTATCTTTCCATTCTTTTCATTCTCAACTAGAGACTTTAATGCCTTGAACTTATCAAGAGATTCTGACTTTTATTTCTAGAATGCTACCCAAATCATTCTTGTGTAGTCATTTATGATTAACATGAAATAATTATCTCCTTGAATACTTTGGATTCTTGTAGGTCCATATAAATTAGTGTGTATTAAATCTAAAGGTATTGTATTATAATATTCCTTAGACTTGAACCTCATTCTAGTCTACTTACTAGGTTGACATGCCTTATAAAGTGTCTTTGTAGGTTTGGTGATTTTAGACATATTTATCACAATATTCTTAGAGATTATCCTAACTAGATTATGAAAGATTAGGAAGTCCAACCTTATATTCCATATAAAACATTAATATATATATCTCATTAATAATCCCTCTTTTTTTATTTCATTCAATACATATAGATTGTTCTCAGTCTTCTTAGCATTGTCAATTAGCCATCCTGATTTGGCTCTCCTTATATCACACCCTTTATAATGAAAGATTAGTGGGTGTCCTTGATTATAAATTTTAATTACACTAATAAAGTTATGTTTTAAGCCTTATACATACAACACGTTATCTATCTTGGTATTCCCATTGTCCAAACTCAAGATACCCTTGTCAATAATATTGATAGTTGCGTTATCTCCAAATATCATTGTCCTTGTAGCATTATTATTTAGTTAAATAAACTTGATATTGTCTCCAATCATGTTACTTGAGGATCCACTATCTACACACCACTTCATACCTTAATATTGGATGTGAAAGGTAGTCTAAGCTAGCATAGAAGGATTATTTTAGATAATATGGAGTTATCAACAGTCCAAATTTTTAAAAACTATCAAGAATAAATTATACTGTATCAAGATTAAATTAGATTGTATCAAGACTAAGTTGGATTTATTACAAATAGATCACTTCTATATAATGTATTTTTAATAATTACAAATTATTTAAAATGATCATAAATAATTAATAGTTGAAAACTATCATAAATAAATTGGACTTCATCAAGAATAACTTGGACTTATTATAAATAAATCATATATATATGATATATTTACAATAAGTCCAAATTATTTTAAATAATCTAAAATAATTAAAAATAGAGTCTAAAACCCACACATTCTATGATTCCAACACAAATAAATTACAAATAAATCTCATCTATCTAAATGTGTAAAATAGTTAGAGTTTATGCAACTGTTCAAACTAGTTCACAACCCATGCAGTTATATATAATAAGACTTCGTAGTTTATTTCTTAAATAAAAATAATTTATACATCAATTAGGTACTTGGGTGATATGTGATTTAAAACATCTGGGATGATTAGGATGCCACATGTCAATAGTTGATTGAATCATGAACTATCTATTTAATTTGAATTAAGTGACATCCTCATGCCCATCAAAGTTAATCTCATATTTATGCACATACTGCACATCAATCATGGGTGTTATATTATTATATTATTAATATAATCTCCCATATAGTTAGTTTACCAAGATTTAAATGCATGTTGCAATCCAAGGTGATCACATTATTCAAGACTTTTGTTTGAACTAATCATCTTTCTACATAGTCAAGCCTTTAAGATTGTGCCACATGGAAAAATATCAAGTTCTTATATGAAGTGTAATTTGAAAAAATGAAAATCTGAATACCATTTCTTGATATGCAAATTGTAGAGAACAAATCTTGATATGTAAGTGGAACATTCTGAGGCATAAACCCATAAGACCTTTTTGTAAACATAGGAATATCGAAGTGTATTTTTTAATGCACAAAATATGAATTGTAAATTTGGATGTGCAAATGATGAAGACCATTTTTTGAAGACCATTTTGAAGGATGAAAAATGTGAAGTTTAATTTGAAAAACTAAAAATTTAAAGAGTTTTTCATGATTCATACAATGTGATCTAGTTATTTAGAATATGAAAAATTCAAAGACCATTTTGAATCACAAAAAAAGTGAACTAGACGTTCTAAAAATTGAATGCTATTAAAGAAATACATAGTTATCAAAATACTGAATTGTCATAGTAGAAAATATAAAACTCAAATGCTAAAGTTTATTTTCCAAGACCTAAAATGCAAAGTGCCACTAAAAATAAATATAAAAAAATAAACTAATCAAATATTATACATTCTTAAAAAATGGACTAAATTTTGAAAAAAAACATTGATATTTATCATTCCAAAATTAAGGAAACACCATTTCAAATTTCCCAATCCTATTATCACTATTTTTGATAGTGCCTAATAGGACAATGCATTCAAATAGTCTGTTATAATGCCTATTATAAATTTAGTGAGAAAAATGGTATGACCTCTCTAATTTTTATTTAGTTTACAAGCGTAGATGATACTAGCTATGAGTATGGATGGTAAATATGTGTTAGTTTGGTTTGGATTCCATTTCTTGTCCATGCATCTTGAATAAATTTTTGCTTCTCCTACATATTTTTACCTTGCATGAACTAGGATGAACCAAGCTACATTAACCTTCATTCTATATCCCCATTTTTTTGTAGTATCTCAATATTGATTTTAGCTCCAAAAACCCATACTTTATATTCCACTCTTATATAATCATCAGGTCTGACAAATAACATATCTCTAATTTGTACATCTTGAGCTAGATCAAATGCAATTTTTATTCTTTTGGTTTTTGGACCAACGTATGTATCTTGAGATGCCACTCCAAAATCAAGGTTCTTATCATGAACCATTTTATGTATATCTATATGTAGGGGTATGTCATGGTGAGTTATATGCCAAAAATCTATTATACACTCAACTTTAAAAGAGAACATGTCTTTTTTCATTATGTCATGGATGTTTTGGAAGTAAATTTATAGATCCTTTCACTGACTATTTTTGATCAAACAAAATTTATTGAATTGTTGTACATACTTATTCAAGTTATATTTAATTTCATTTTCACTCTTTTTTTGACTCCTATCTATGTCTTTTGTAATAATAGATTCTTGACACATTTCTCAATTTTTCATGTCTTTAAAATATATTTTTGTTGGATTACCTTTTGGAACATTTGGCTCACCATTTTCTTTTGTTCTCCATAATGTATTCTAGGGGGGACCAATTTATATCTCTTATAGAGTTTTTGCAACACATAATTGGTTGACCTTGATCCATGCATAGAAGAAAGTATTGACCTTTTGTCAAGCCTACTATTTCATTTCTTCCCTTCATCTAGTAACTATTAACATAGTCTTTGAAATCCACTACCTCTCCAATCAAATATGGAGTGAAGTTTCTTGTAATTCACATATCTTAGAAGTGTCCATCTCTACCACACTCAATACAATTTTCCTATTTATAGATTTCGATAGGTTTCCAAATTTTCCATCGATGTCCTTATGGGTATGTCCTTCAGGGATAAATTCAACCTTGACATCGAGGAAAACACATTTGTAGATAAGGAGAGATAAATATTACATCACATACCTATACAAAAAACATGATTTTGTGAATTTTTAAATGTAACATTAGTTCTATATAAGGTTTGAAAAATTCTAAATATAATTATGGATGTAATTACTTATTCTTATTGTCCCCGCAATAGTTGTCTAGTTCAAGGTATAACCTATGAGGATGTTTATTAAAGGCACCAATTGAGAGCGCTTCTTCTCTATATTTATTGCATTAAAGGTAGAAATTATTAGACAAAATTGCATCATACAATGGATATTTTGAAGATCTAGGTTTTTATAGTAAAGATCCATAAGTATATACCATTTTTATTTCCATATACCTAAAGTACTTGTTTAATGAGGTGATAGTAAAGTTAGACCCTCCAAGACCATATGGTAAAAATATTGCCCATATCCACCTGCATTATGACCATGTGTTATAATTCTTACCATTGAAAACTCTAATATTATATCATTAATTTCTTTGATTGTTGTCACTTTCCTTGACACAAATATTTTTTGACATTCTAGCTTGTCATGAATGACGCTAAGGCATTCTTCAGGCTACTACTCTAACATTCGTTTATGTGTGCAATACACTTGTCTTGAATAAAGTACTTGATTTAAGTGCATCATGAATTCTTGATTGATACAATCTTATTCATCTTTAGAGAGGGACCAAGAGCATTTTTTTGAGTCCACAAGATGCATGTTTTACACCTAGTGAAGTCATCAGACGTGGTAATGGTCACATCATGAAAATTATTTCTCCACATGTTATTAAATTTTGGTTGAGATATTGGCTCATATTCCTTATCTTATAGTTTTGAATTGATGTGGTGCCTCATAAATTATTGATTAAAAGGTGCTAGAAGATGTAAAAAAATTTATCATGAGTTATTTATAACTACCTAGCATGTTAGTCATGGAAAAACATCTACAAAATCATCCACCAATTGGTCCAACAAATCTTTAGCTACCATTGTCCTATTTTGTGGATTTTCTCAAAATCTCCGTACATGGAATGTATTTCATTCCCCATTTTTATGACAATTTTGAATGTCAAAAAATATACTTCTCTTCAATCCATATATTTTAATCTAAGCTTCCAAAAATATCTCGATACCCTAAAAATCAATGGTAGTTTTATTTTTACTTTTATTAAACAAACTAGTAGAAAGGGCATCCAAGGCATGTTGCCTCCTATCTATTATGGTGGAATCAAGCAATTTTATCCTTGCATATTTTAGAATATCAAATGACAATCATTATTGAAAACATTTTTTGGTGTAATATTTATCCAGATACATTTTTGAAATCTCACTTCTATGCTTTCATCAAACTCCACTTGGTTAAGTGAAGTGTCTATTTGATTTATTTTTTGACCCAAGTATTTGTAGGCATGAGTTTATTTTTTGGATGCCTTTACACTAAGAATTTTAGGCCAGAAGTGATTTCATTAATCACTACATCCCAAATGTTTCCAATTTTTCTCCTTTGGTGTCATGTATGGTAAATTTATTTCCCTACAAGTCTCAGTGTCCACTATTTTATGGAAACCCATCTAATGATAGATGTTTCAATTACCTCTAAACTTCAAGTCTCACAATTTTAATAACTTGCCTTATGTAAATTTCCAATTCCTTTTCTAACATTGGGATAGGAATGAAACCAAAAATATCCCCTAGTTGTGCAAATTCAACATAACCAAAATAATTTTTTTCATCATTTTCAATATCTATACATTTGTGCAAAAAATTTACCCTTTTCCCAAGAAAATTTCTTTGTATTTGAAGTGTGGTAGGATCATTGATATATCAAAAAAATGAATCTAAGAAAGGGTTTTATTATTGTAATGGTTGTATATGTAAAACTAAACTCAAATGATTTTGTCTCTTTTCCATGTCATTGTCTATATAAAACTTGTATATGATCTGTTACATCATTTTTTTGCTCCATATAGTAAAACTATCAATTACATCCCCAAAAATATCCATAAAATATGTAGAAAATCGAAGTGATAGAATCAGATCAAAAAAATTAGTCATATTAACACTTACACATTAAATAGGTATTTCCTCATTATGGCATGTGGAAGTGAGATTTATGGGTTCAATGGATTTATCATCTAGACCTACCACTTTATGTATTCTTCCTTCACTAATGACCTTACCATTATCTATGAGAGAAACATAGTCTGTACAATAGAAAGCCATTGATATATGATTTTTTAGTTTGGATATTTGAAAAAGACATAAGAAGAGTTGTTAATAAAGTTATTTATAAATCATTCCAATTTATACCTGTATATAGGATATAAAGCTATATTTATACCATGACATAATCATGGAGATATGTTAAAACCTAAAATTGTTAAAAAGGTAATGTATTACATTTTTTTAATGACATAGTTTATGTAAATCCAAAAAAATAATATATTTTAATATCATATACTGCATACTTAAATTCTTGCTTCATCCTACTTTGAAGGTATCTCCTAGGAGATAAATTTTAAACATGCATAAGACTGGAATAGCCACATAGAGAAAAATAGCTAATTAAGTTAATATTAAACCATGTATTTTATTAACATACAAAATTATATTGAGAAATGGGGGTTTTGAGTAAAATTATGGAAAATGATTAGCTTATTATATTTTATGATCATATATGTGATTCAAACCTCTATTTTGGACCATAAAGTTTGAAGGTATCTCTTAGGAGATACCTTTCAAACATGCATATGGGTACGCTTAAAAGTTTAAAGGCATTACTAGGTGATACTCTGAATGGAATTGTAATAACTTCAAGAGTAACCTTGACATTAATCTTTATACTTCATTTTTAAATATTCAAGGACATGTGACATGCACCCACAAACCCATGACATTTAAACACTCAAAAAATATTGCAAGTTTATTGGGTGAGTGACTCTCCATGATTATGCCAAGTGTTTCCATCCCATTTACCCAGAGATTGACATATTGAACTTAATGTATGAAATATTAGAGATATGTAAGAATCACTATGACGATGTGTGTCTCCCTCTTAACTAAGTCTATAATTATTATTGGAAATGGGGCCCAATTCCCTCAACCAATGGCATGCCTTTTCTTTAAATAAGAACTCCTTTATTTCTCAAGGAACACTATGATGACACATGTTATCAGTAGAAGGGACTAAAACTTAGATAAAAATGAGTAAGGGGAACCCAAAAAAGTGGAGGTTGATATACCACATTCCAAACTTGTAGACCCCATCCACAATGAAAGACTAAGTATCCCAACACTTTGAAACATGGATTATGATCCACAGTTCCTAGTGACTTGATTATTTTAAGACTTGTTCAAACACTGATTCATAAGGCATGTCAAGATCATAACATGTGATATAAAGAGTTTAATATGGAAGATGTAGTATTATTATATTATATAAGGTAAAAATAATTTCCATAGAATATGTGAACTAGATGGAAAGAAACTTACATTATTCAATAAGTCTCATAATAGGGTACCATTCTGCTAAAATATTTTCAATGAATCATATTTCTAGGATGTAGAAATGGTTTTAGGCTTAAGCCTTACCACCTTTAATCTCACTTTGCAACATTTGAGACTAAAAAATGTATAAATACCAAATCCGTTGGAAAAAAGTTCAAACAAAATGTCTGAATAGATCTTCCAAATTTAAAGTTCTAATATCAAAATCTCAAAAAAAGCCAAATCTTTTAGAAAAATGTTCAAGTATGATGAACAAGTACTAGGAAAAAGCTTGAATCATAAATTTTCCAAAAAAGAGGTTCCAAGTAAAATGTTTGATAAACAAGTCCCAAACACATTCCCCAATGAACAGAACTCCAATTGTAATGTTCAATCAAAATAGCTCAAAATAAACCCAAGTTCAAAAACCTACATAGTATAATTGATTAAATGTATATAATAAGCTAGTCTAAAATGTAAAATATCTTCTTTTTACTTTATTAAAGATGAATATTAAGGATTAATCTAGTAAAAAAAGTAAATCAAGCTCAAATTAAGTCTGAGAAAGTGGTAATAACAAGACAAGAATGGCATAAACATGGCTAACAGTCATGTAAGACAATTAATGACATGATATTTTTAAAGATTGCATCTTTTTCAAGGTAGATCGAGTTGGTACATGACAGGTGGATTCATTAAATAAAGTGGCTATATGAAGTCACATAGGGTCATATCAAACACATGATATGGTGTAATTTAAAGCTTTGGGATACAAAAAATGTCAATATCAAAGCCAAAATATTAAAGATGACGAAGAGCACTCATGTGTATGAAATAAATACATTTAAATATGTTGACAAGAGAAAATTAGATGCCAAAAGTTATAAAACAAAGAGGATGAACAATACCAAAACATTACAAACTTTAGGAAACAAGAGTATTCTGCTATCTACTCTTGATATACTTCCATGAAAAAAAATAAAGACCCATATTTTGGTAAAACAAAGCAATCAAATAGTGTAGATTATAGGTTTAGTCATGGATAGGAACAAGTTATTGATCCCACTCATAAACATACAAAAGGTGGAAATGGGGATTGGGTTAAGTCTTAGATAAATAAAATTCAATGACCTGCATCTCCTTGACTTTTTGGAAATTGCTAAAGCTACTCTCTTCACCCCATCAACACAACTAGGTGTACAAATAGGAGATCTTATATTTTAACATCTACATTGGGGTTCTACTATAGATAATTTAATCAAGATACCTACATTCAAGGAACTAGATGAGGTCTTGAATACATTTTTGAGTAGATATGACCAGAGGGATATTTATTTATCCATAGATATCACCATTTAGATCAATGCATAGACCATGGCTAGAGCCATAGGCCTCTTGAATCATGGAAAGTCCTTATTATCATAAAATTCCACCACACCACTAATTCATTAATTTATTTAGGAGAATTTTCCCACTATGGTAGGCAAAGAAACCCTAATTGACTCCATTAAGGATGTTGCAATGTAAATTTTGGTAGAGTGCATTACAAAGAGGGTTTTATAGATAATGAAGTAGGCCAAACAAGCAACAAAATGGGTAATTGACATGTGTATCACATGATACACCTAAATGAGAAATTTAATTAGATGAGTTTCTCACATATGAGCTTACCACTAATATCAACAAGGTAATCTTAGGTAGCTCTCAAAATTTCTAATATCAGTTTCTAGTTTTGTTGTTATGCTTCACCCGATAGAAGTCCCTGCTAGGCCAAGTTAATGTTACTATGGAATTTTAGCTTGCTGCTATCCTTGTAGGCATCACTTGGACTCAGGTCAAAAAATATAATGAGAAAATAAGGTGGTTTAATAGATGGTGTCTTGAGGCTCTAGCTTTGATCAGGTCATACCCTTGAATTTCATAACATGCCATGCAATATTTAGGGTAACATGCATTGGTAACTGAGTTGCGTGATCATATTCAAATCAAGGTGCATGAGTTTTCTATTCCAATTATGATTTTAATTCCATTTCTCATCATAATAGTTGAAGCACAAGCTAAATTATGGAGGCATAAAACCCTAGTTATGACATTAGTGTAGCCTATTCAAATCATCCCTCCAGGTGCATAACAATGCAAACAAGAGAAAAAACAACCAAAAATAGACATATAACCATAGGTCTCACCATAATAGTTAAAATATTCCCCACAGTAAGAAAAATGCAAGCGTAAGGGACTTGTGCATAAAGGCTCACCACCACTAGCCAAAAAGTGATCAAGGCAAATCAAGTCTTGGTTGGACAACCCACATTTTCTAAAGATATCTTGTTAGTGTGATATTCCAATGTTGGGGGTTGATCAGAAGTAATTTATTCAATTCAAGATTGAATAAATTATCCAAAAGGTATAGGATAATGAGTTATTTTTCTAGAAATTAGTGCACACTTTCCAAGTGAGAAATAAGGCAAGCAGTGACCATGTGGTCAACATTATGCAACCCCATCCTTTTATTATTATGGATACTATATGTCAAGAATAATCTCATCATGAATTTATGGTAAAAATTTTCAAAAAATATCCATAAGCTAGTTCATCATCTATGTAGATTGTAGGTCCACTAGAAGAATGAAACCTAATATAACTACTAATTCACAAACACCATACTCATCATCATGTGAGGCCTTCAGCCACCATATAATAATGTATCATATATTTTAGATAGATATCCATAAAAATTAGTGCCCATTAGGTGAAGTCTATGGGCATGAGGATACATAAGGATACACTTATCCCTCTTCCTAAGTCGAGAAATATTTTCATGTGTAGTGGTGTGGTTATTGAATCCAAATATTTGAAGCACTCATAACCTGATATGGAGATAAATGTTGTATATGTAATGGAGGGATATCCAGATACCATTATGGTATATGTAGTAGAATAAATGGATGTTGTACATGATATACCAGATTATGAGGAGGAGGCTATGAAGAATGAAGAGAGGAAAAAGAGAAAAGCAAAGAAAAACAAAAGGAAGAAACATGCCAAAAAATAATCAGTTACATAGGAAGCCCAATGTGTTAAATAAGAATGAGAAAAATAACATGATGAGGAATTAATAATAACAAAATAATTATAAATAAGTTGAGGTTAGTTAAAAGAAGGCTAAAGAAGCTCAGGCTAAAAGAGATAAAGATGAGGAAGTAAAAACTAAAAGGAAGAGAAGGGATTATGAAAAGGTAGTACATAAGTATGAAGAGGTGCAGGTTACATAGAGACAAAATCAAACTAAACAAAAGGAATGAGATAAATATGTAAATGAATAGCATTATAAGGAGGAGGAATCCAAATGTGATGCAAAGGTACAAGTTATCAAGGAAAAAGCTAAGGATGTTGCCAAAGCTAAAGTGGAGGCTGACACTAAAGCTAAGTCTAACATAGATGACAAGGACCAAATTATGGCCAAAGTCAAGGCCAAGAAGGTATCCTAAATTTAAGTGGAGGCCACAAGCAAGGATCAAGCAAAGGAAAAGGTAGTAGTAGAACACATAGAGGTATAGACTATGAAAAAAAGGAAGCTGAGTGAAAGGTAGAATTAGAATACACAACATCCTACAAGGATGTGACCCAATCATGTACATTAGAAAATACTTCACTATAAAATTATGTCCTCTCTACCCAATGGTTATGGGATGTGTGTACTACATCATCTTGTCGTAACACTTTTTTGCTTCTATTAGCTCAATTTATGCCATCCCCTACCATAGTCTAAATGGCATCCACCATGCTTATTTCCACTTACATGGAGATGTATTTGGATGTTTTGTAGCTACCATTCTCCAAGAAAATTTAAGGAATAGATGCATTACAAAAATCCATTACGTAAAAGTCTTTAGAATTGAAACATATTGTTTTTTGGCTGAATGAGGAGAAAGTGGAAGCATAAAATCAAATTTCTAAGGCTAGGTAGCTCATCAATGCCACTTTTTTTGCTCTAATTTCACAAGTCCTTGGTGATTAAGTAATTTATAAGGATAAATAATTCACTATGTTGTTGACTTAGCTAATAAAATATTGGGTGAGTGCCCATAAACTATGCACCTAAAGGTAGGCTACTCACACTAAAATGGAAGGAATTTATGAACTACTAATAGAATATGTACATATCCTAGATACTACAATGAATCAAGATAATAAGATTGTGAAAGGAATGCTTGATTGGAGGCAAGACCTTGACAAATACCTAGCTTTTGCTAAACCATAGTTCATAATGATGGATAAAACTAAATATGTAATGAATGATCAAATGGCTACTAGAGAAACACTAAATTATGCATTTCAATAGTTTTGGGTTCTAAGGATACTGTGATGAAAAATATCCAAGTCTAGAAAAATCAGACATGTAACACATTTGTGACTATTCAATCCTAAAGGATTTCAAACAAGTTGGATGATATTATGTTAGATATCTAGCTTAAGCTATCAGTTACCAGAGACTTTCTTATCATTATATAATAAGATGTGCATAATTTGGTGGCAATTTTGATTGGACCATTCATTTTGCCTACCACGGTGTGAGAAGTAATTGATAATTAAAAAATGCTCAAGCATGAACTCTAGTAGGTTAAACTAGTTATTATACATATCATAGAGTAAACCTAAGTTAATTCCATTATAAGAACTCCAAGTAATTTTGAATAAGATAAAGTGGGATATAAAGGCATAGTTTAGGTAGCCAAAACCTATACATCCACTTGGCCAAACTTTGTCACCACCTTCATAGTAGGTAAATGCATAATTCAAGTTTTATAGTTTAAGAATATAATTATTCTTTATAACATATTCATAAGCATTTAGAACGTGTCTAGGTTGGTTAAATACCCCTAATGTATAAGGCCACTAGGTTAATATAGTCTAAGGAAAACCACAAAGGGAAGTAGGCAAGTATGTTACTTAGCTGAAAACTTGAAAGGGTGGCTAAGTAGTTTTATAGTGGTTTAATCTAGTAAATAACACCTAGAGAAATTTCTACCACTTTTATGAAAGGCTAATCTTTCCCATCTTTAGCCAAGGTCATAGTTTAGATTTTATCTCATGATGAAATAATAGTTTATGTCGAGAAAAGCATTAGATGTGGTTTACGGCCTCATAAAATATCAATTATATAATTGATGGACACATGAGCACAAGGTATCATTTTTTCGTCTATATGATCTTTTGGATGTCTTTTACCTTGTTAGCCAAGCGATAGATATAAGAATTTAATGACTCTTTTCTTTTTGGATGCTAGAAACTTGTAATGTGAAGAGATAAAACATTGTAAAAATCTAAATATAGTTCTCTGATGTAATGTAATATTATTTTGATGTGTGATAGAGACTAATAGACTAGATATGCTATGGTTTTCCTAAGATTCTTTTACATATGCCTAGTGCATAGTGTTTACTCTATTTTATTTTAGCTTGTTTTATCTTTAATTATGTTGTTTATGTTCTAGAATTATTAATTCCATGGTATTTTATCTTTATATTTTTTGTTGTGTATAAAATTAAATATTTTATAAATTCAATCATGTTATTATGATTTTTTTTGTTCCTATTTCACAAAGTATCCCTATAATTTGCATGTTTTGGATAATTTCCAAGAAAATCTACTAACATTCCTTCAACATGCATCTAATTGGAATTTTATTTCAATTTATCTCCAAGGAGATACCTTCAAGGGATTTTTATTACCTTTGAGTATACCCTAATGCATGTTTTAAAGGTATAAGGTATCTTATAGGATATACTTTCAAACATGTGTTATGGTACCCTTGAATGTACTACAAGGTCCTTCAAGGTATCTTCTAAGATATAATACCTTGAAAGAGATTATAGTACCTTTAATGGGTATATTATTAGATACCTTGAAAATAAACATGATTAGAGTTATCTTTCAAGATATCTATAATGAGATACCTTATAGGACCTTGTAATACCTTCAATGATACCTTTATACATGTTTGAAAGGTATCTCTTAGGAGATGCCTTCAAGTTAGCCATGAAGGTACTATAATTCCCTTACATTTATATTCTAGTAGATGCCTTTAAGGGTCTTGTATTTACTTCAAGGGTTCTCTTAGTAGATAGAGATGTCTTAGAGGTCCTTGTAATAACTTAAAAGATACCTTTATGCATGTTTGAGAGGTGTCTCTTATGATATACCTTCAAGGTAGTTATAGATACCTTGGAAGGTCTTGTAGTAACTTCAAGGATACCTTTATGCATGTTTGAAATTTATCTCTTAGGAGATACCTTCAAAGTAGCCTTGAAAGTACTATAATTCCCTTTAAGGTATCTTCTAGGAGATATCTTGAAGGGTCTTGTAGTACCTTCAAGGGTTATCCTAGTAGAGAGATATCTTGGAGGGCCTTGTAATACCTACAAGGATACCTTTATGCATGTTTGAAAGGTATATCATAGGAGATACCATCAAGGTAGCCTTGAAGGTACTATAATGCCCTTCAAGGTCTTTTTTAGGAGATACCATGAAGGGTCTTGTAGTATCTTTAAGGGTTATCCTAGTAGATACTATTATACCCAACATCCCCCTTTTCTTCTTCAAGAAATGGAGACTCACTTTTAAATTTTGGCCTTGTTTGTTGAACCTTTAGTCTTTTATCTAAGTGAAGTTATAATTAGATTTTTCCTTAACCTTTGCAGTTAGAAAAACAAAGCATGGTATTATACATTTTATGGACTAGCTTTATTAATTCACATGATTGGATTTTTCTTTCAAGGTATTTCCCACGAGATACCTTGAAGGGCATTGAAACACCTTCTATGTTGATTTCAAAGGTTCTAACAGTGATTTGATATAATAATGGTACTTTTTTATCTAGAAAGAACTCTAATTCCATCTAAAATTTAAGAGATACCTTCAAGGTAGCCTTGAAGGTACTACAATGCCCTTCAAGTTATCTTCTAGAAGATACCTTGAAGGCTCTTGTAGTACCTTCAATGGTTCTCCTAGAAGATAGAGATACCTTAGAGGGCCTTATAATTCCTTTAAAGATACTTGTATGCATGTTTGAAAGGTATTTCTTAAGAGATACCTTCATGTTATCTTTGAAGGTAATACAATGCCCTTTAAGGTATCTCCACCTCAACTTTAAGAGATACCTTCAAGGATTCTCCTAGTAGATAGAGATACCTTGGAGAGCCTTGTAATACCTTCAATGATACCTTTATGCATGTTTTAAACATATCTCTTAATAAATAACTTAAAGGTAGAATTAAAGGTACTACAATTCCCTTTAAGGTATATTCTAGGAGATACCTTAAAAGGTCTTGTAGTACCTATTTTAGATCTATATTGTACCCTCGTGTGAGATGAGAGTGTTTAGGTCCTACTTCCAAATCTAGATCAACATAGAACTAACCCCAAGCTATGGATATCCTATAATGGGGTCAGACCTCTATGATTTTTAATGAGTATATCTTTTTTGATGTATCATTTTAACTCATTCCACTACTAAAACCTACTAATGAATAGGGAAAAGGGAGAGAAGGATAACATAAAAATGGAAACCTAAGCTAAATATGGTGATTTACCTAGATTATGGTTATTATACCCTACTTAACTCTAAAACACCAATGAAATAATTAAAAAACCAAATCTAGGATGTTAAACATCTATCATACATCAATGTTTCATGAAGTGGTTCACCAAATGATCACAAGCTGAGGGAAATGATGGAGAGTTCTAATGAAAGACACTAACTAGTCATAATATCCATATGCAAGCTTCAATCAAAATATGTAAAACACTAAACATGACCTACATAACAAGATGAACTAGTAACTAGGTGCGATCATGACTTGATAAGGGAGAGATTTTTACCACATATGCAAATTTGACATGTACACACTATACTAAAACATTAAAATTTGAAGAGCAGTCTTGTGTTCATTTTAAGAGGTTAAAAGCTCAATCTTGGTGGAGTTTAGTCATGCCCAAGAGCGGGACATGATAAAATATATAGGGGTCTATTTTTTGTCTCAAAATAATCTATATATAGCAGAAAGAGAGAAAGAAAGATGGGAATAATGCATTGGGGAGTGGAGAAAGTGTCCTCAAGATCAAGAAGTGAGGTCTTAGCTCATTGATTACTTTATATACATGTTCTTTGATCAGTGAATGGATCTCCTTTTATCTAAGTGACCTTAAATCTCCTCTCATTGGCTAAGATATCCCATTATAATACAAGGTCTTGTTATGCATGGTGACAAAGTTTTTTTAGTACAATAAATGCCCTTAACTACTTATCCAACTACTAGATCACTACCTTGGGACCCTAGGTCCATTTGATTTGTTTATGAGGATCAAATCCTCAAATCTTGAAATTGATAGGGCCATTACATGAATAGCGGTTACTACCTTCTATATCAATGATGGCCTCCTTTGCATTAAACACATATTTTCTCTATCTTCATATCTAGATTATAGGTTCATCTATAGACATAAATATAATCTAAGGTTATTGATTTTCATATAAATTCCACATTAATATGGACCTATAGACCATATAGCCCCTTTTAGACTCTCATTAGGTCTAAAAGGACCCATTTAGTCTTTGTACAAACCAAGAACTCATGTATGCACATATCCTTCTCTAAATGGAAAACACAATTGTAAAATTTAACCTATATGATACAAAATATCAAACTAAAGGTCCATATTTAGCTCTAATAGTGGTCTCTTTATGTTCCTTATATCTTACTACATCAGTGTATCCATTTAATGGCACTAGATTAATATTCAATGGCAAAAAGACAACCCTACAAGGTTTATTTTGTCTAAAATGGTTTATTGACTTCTATCAAAATTTCTAAGCTCTTTTTTGTTCTAATTGGATGTCAAGATATAACTCAATTTATTGACATATTAAGCTTTGCTCACACCATCAATCTTGACTTGCACAATGCAATACAGTTTATTGATCTTGCCCTTGACTTATAAACTTTATCTAAGATTATGCCACATGTCATATACATGTTGATTTTTAGGATTCACTATCAATTTTAAGCCTTCTATACTTGTGCCATGTGTCAACCTCTCAAGTTTCTTGACTGATTGACTTATCTCACCCATTGGATCAATATGTATGATTGAAAGAGGACCATTATATCTATTGGGACCCACTATTTGAAATCCAATGGTTACTTCAAAAGCTTAAAAATGACATCCTCACTCCCATCAAATTATGTTCACATGAATATCATTGGTCTTCATGTGACCATCAAATTTAAGCTCAAAAGGAGTTGTTTTGTTTAAGCTTAAACTTCATCTTAGCACGAATTTCTTATATTGCAGGTCTAACTTTAGAATCTTATAACTTGAGCTAGAAATATTGTGTGGGTATAAAAATTTTAGAGGATGATCTTGGTATATATAACTATGATGGCACATGATCCACTAGCTCATATGGGATTCTTAAGTGAAGATAACAATTTACAAGCAGACTGGTCCATTTTCTCTTATATGACATCATGGTGATGATTTATTTATTAAACTTGTACAAGATCATATTTTGATCATTTTTTCAAGGTTATTATGGATTATTAAGGTTTTTACAACTTGGTAAATGCTTTTGAATGCTCAAGTACCATAAAAATTTGCTTTGATTCTCCATTTTCATTGTTGGATAATTCTCAAGCCTTTGATTCATTTATTCATCAAATTATACCAGAGATTCATATGTGGGCCAAAAATTTCCAAAATATTTAGTGACTCATAGGGTTTTCTTCCCTATCTATGAAAAATAACCTAGACCATGTGCCTAGTCTAGTCCATTAGGTATGGAGTCTCTACTTGGGTCCAACATATTGATCTAGATCTAACAATAGCTACCAATCTTATTCTATCCTCTTTTGAAATCACTAAAAAGAACATAAAAGGGACAAAGTCAAGTGCATGAAAGCACATAGAGGAAAGAAAAAAATAGCTAACACTGTTAAACAAAAATATGCATAAGGCACTTGGAAAAAACCATGAAAGCTACTCTAATATTTACAAGGTTACAATTTAACAGTACCTTCTACCTAGGTCAAATGTAAAACTTTGAGTTTCATTCACTTGTGATAAACCAAGATGAAAAATACCTTGCTTTTGAGATCTCATGATATGTGAGTTGAGATGCTTGGCTAATGATCCCTTTGACATGATCTTAAATGGATGAGATGGGATAATCATGTATCCAATATAGACATAATAGTCCATTTCTTCAAGTACTATCTCATATTGGATTATAGAATCATATGTAACCTTCTCATTTGATGTCTCAATTTTGTGCTCTAGATGAAGCACAACATGTGATGGCTTCACTTTCTCATCCTCCAAATTAGCCATGTATCTGATAGGGCATCCTCTTATTAATATGAACTTTAAGCAATTAGATTTTACCTAGCTCCTATTTTTTATGCCCCACCATTATGTTCCTTAGGCATAATTAGATCATATTTTCCTTAGATAGGAACATAGCCTACTTATATGACCTTAAACAAGTCTTTCAATGTGACCAAAGTTACAATTGTAACCTCTGATGACTCATTAAGATCATGTTCAAAAATCACATTTTGACCAACTACTTCTTGGACCTACTTATATAAAGGTATAGGTGTGTCATCCAAGTTTTAAAATAAATATTCAAGTTCATCCCAAAAGGAAGCCTCCTCTTGGTCATATGTAGGGACGTCAATCTTGACCTCATCAAGACTTAATATATATTAACTTGATTGGCCTTCTTCCTATGAAGAGAGGGGAGGTTCGTCTTTGAATTCAAGGGTTAACTAATCATAATTTTGATTCTATTTACTGGTGTGATCACCAAATTATAGCATTCAAGCACTTAAGATGTCTTCTTCATCAACCTCATTCAAGGTTTTATCTCACTCTTTAGCTACAAATGAGGGTTGATCTGACCATCCAAGGTCCAAAACATTACACTTATCTTTCTCAACTTTATGTTTAAATCTGATTTCCTCTTGTTCCAAACTATCAGGGTTATATTTAGTTGACACGTCATCTTAAAGTGTATCCACCTCATACACTTGGTCTTGATCTTGTTCTTGATCTATGGAAAATTGACCTTTAGTAATCCATTCAAAATATACTCTATTTTCATCTTGAGGGTTATCCTCACCAAGGTCTAGCTCATTAGTGTCAAAACCATGCCAAAAAGGCTAGTCCAAACCTTACTTTTCCCCTTTTGGATAAAGTAGAGTTCCTATCATGATCTCTTCATCATAGACACTTTCATTTTCCTCTTGAGGTTCACCTATGACTCCAAGCTCATCATTTATCATTTGTAGAATAGGCTCATCCTTTATAAGGAAGATGGTGAGAGGGTGAATAAGTTCACCTTTATTATAGCTTTGTAAGGTATCCTTCTAGATAGGTAATTTTAATTCTCTTTTAGGTGGATCTTGAACAAGGAAATATATCCTTGGAACTATTGTAAACCAAGCTCATTAAGTTGAGATATGGTTATTTGATTCATTTCTTACATAACTAACCCTTTCTCTACCAGGATGAGATCTTCGATAGCTTCAACTAACACATCAATTTTATACTTTTTACCCTTAGTTATTAACTCCCATGAGGGGAATGTGTGAGATTAGTCCAACTCCTTTTCTTGAATGGGTGTGGGAAAGGGTGGTTTCACAAAAGAGGGTGTGAAATAGTTAGGGTCATAGGAGATGATCCAAGATGGAATATCTTCATGCTTTTGAGTATGAATGGGCATAGGGGTAGGAGAGGTAAAATTGATTGGCTTAGAATTGACATAATCTTTCTCTCATTGCTCAAACACTTCTTCAATGGATAACACTCACCCTTTCATCTCTTGCTTCTCAATGTGTGGGTAGTCATTTTCTTTAATGGATGCCTAGATAATCTAGAACTCTTGCAAGAAGATATTTATCCCCTCCATGTTATTAATATGGAATTCTTATCTAAGTTTGACCCCTAATTTATCTTCATGATTTTTCTTCCTTGATCTAATATTTCCTCTCTAAGCTTTGGCAATGATGGAGTTTGAAGAGGCTGACTAGGGGGCTAATCAAGGACTCTTGAAGGTTGAGCTTCAAGATCTTAGAAGGGAGAGGGAACATAAGGTTATTCTAAATAAGCCTACTATTCTTCATAATATATTAATATATTATCTACATTTTGGACCATGTGCCTTATCATTATTATGTATGCATTCTTATAAGGTGACCAATATTCTCCCTCACAAACTAACCATCTATTCTTGACTAGCTGAAGAGCACTCCTTAATTTTTATAGAACATGGATAGAGATAATTGGAGAAAACTCCAAACCCTTATTAATCTCACTTATCAACTCAATATAAATTGATAATTCTTGTTTGACTTCCAAAAAGGATGTAATAAGGTAAGCTTGGTCCTAATAAGGGGAAGTAGAGGATTGATTTGAATGCAAAGGAGGTTAACCTTGGTCATATGTAGGGGTAAAAGGAGAACAAATTCTATGATATGGTTGATAGGTTGTTTGAGGTCCAATTGGGGTGAACACATAAACATTATTTGCATGATAAGTGTGATGTTGAGGTAGAGGATAGGTATATTGATTAAAAAATGATTGATTATACATACCTGATTATGACAATTAGGATTTTAGTTAAGATGCATAACCAATTGATAGATGCTTAGAGTCACCATTGATATTTGTAGAATACCTTCAAAGGCTGAAATGTAGATGAAAAACAACAAAAATCCTTCAACTACTTAAGATTTTAATCCCAGTGGGCATGCAAAAACTATTGGTAATCTAGATTGCACCCTAGCTGGAGGTAGGAGTGTTCAAGTCCTACCTCCAAATATATCTCAACATGGGACTAATAGCAGGTTATGGTTATTCTATAATGGGGTTAGACATCTAGGATTTTTAATGTGGCTAGATCCTCTAATGCATCATTTTATCTCATTCCACTACTAAAACCTACTAATGAATAGGGAAAAGGGAGAGAGGGATAAAATAAAAATGGAAACCTAAGATAAAGATGGTGATACACCTAAATTATGGTTGATCCACCCTACTTAACTCTAAAACACTAATGAAACAAATAGAATTCCAAATCTAGGATCCTAAATATCTATCATACATCAGTGTTTCATGAAGAGGTTCATCAAATGACCACAAGTTAAGGGAAATGATGGAGAGGTCTTATACAAGACCCTACTAGTTACAATGTCTAGATGTGGTCTTTAATAAAAATATACATAATACTAAACATGACTTGCATAACAAGATGAACTAGTAACTAGGTGAGATCATGACTTGACAAGGGAAATATTTTTACCACATATGCAAATCTGACATGTACACACTATACAAGAATAATAAAATTGGAAGAGTAGTCTTGTATTCATTTTAAGAGGATATAAGCTCCATCTTGTAAGATTTTAGTCAATCCTAAGATAGGAAACTAATAAAATACAAAGAGATCTATTTTTGGGTTCAAAAGCCTCTATATATAGTAGAAAGA
The DNA here is from genome assembly GCA_037957365.1 of Torreya grandis. NCBI lineage: Eukaryota > Viridiplantae > Streptophyta > Pinopsida > Cupressales > Taxaceae > Torreya > Torreya grandis. The sequence continues at coordinate 453,483 of JARHVA010006380.1, read as the reverse complement.
GAGAAAAAGAGATGGTAATAATGTATTAGGGAGTAGAAAAAGTGTCCTCGAGATCAAGAAGTAAGGTAAAAGATCATTGATTACTTTTTATATATGTGATTTTATCAATAAACATATCTCCTTTTGTCCAAGTAACCTTCAAGCTCCTCTCATTGGATGAAAGATCCCACTAGAAGACAAGACCTTGTTATACATGGCGACAGAGTTTGTTTGAGAAGAATTAATGCCCTTAATCACTTCTCCAACTACCAGCTCACCACCTTGGGAACCTAATTCCATTTATAATTTTTATGAGGATTAAATCCTTGAATTTGAAAACTAATAGTTTCATGACATGAATGATGGTTAGCACCCACTTTGTCAATGATAGGCCCATTTGCATCAAACACATATCTAGTCCATCTTCATGTCTAGATCATAGGTTCATCTATAGATCAAAAAATAATCTAAGGTTATTATTTTTCTTATTGATACCACATTAATTTGGACCTATTGACCATATAACCCCTTCTAGGTTACCATGAGGTCTAAAAAGACACATTCAATGTTTGTAAAAACCAAGAGCTCATGTTTACATGGATCCTTATTTAAATGGTGAACATAGTTATAGAAATTAACTTGCATGATATGAAATATCAAACTAGAGGTCCATATTTATCTCTAATGGTGGTCCATTTATGTTCCATATATCCTACTACATCAATGTGTCCCTTTAATGGTGTTAGATTGAGCTTCAATGTTAGAAAGATGATCCTATAAGACCCATTTACTTCTATCAAAAATGGCTTCTTGATTTCCATTGAAAGTTTTGGGCTTTCCTTTATTATAATTAGCTATCAAGATCTAATTCATCTTATTGACATATTGACCTTTGCTCACACCATCAATCTTGACTTATATGATGTAATGCAGTCCATCGACATTTCCCTTGACTTGTTAACTTTGTCCAAGATTACACCATGTTTCAAACATGCATTGATTCTTAGGATTTGTTGTCAGTATATAGCCTCACATGATTGTGCCACATGTCAACCTCTTAAGATCCTTAAATGATTAAATAATTATGTAGAGTAAATATTTACTCTACATTTCATTCTATTTTTTAGTCGTGTGCTACAAAATTTTGTTCTCACATACTTTGGTCCGAGATGGCAAAGTTTTGAGATAGAGCACGGGTTCTATTTTCTTTTTGATTAATTTTTGTCTAAATGTCAGGATCAAGTGGAAGCTGACAAGTGCCATCATTCGAGGCATCCTTTCTCAAATGGAAATTACCAAGCATCATCATCTGAGGCACATTTTATATTTTCTATGAGTTGGTCAAAATGTGCCACGTATCTCATAATGACTCAGTGAAACATGCCAAGTGTCATCATCCATGATTTCATATCGGCACCTACATTTCAACTATTTTTAGCAAAAGGTTTTAACAAGCTAAGTATTAGGATAAAGTGGAAAGCACCAAGTGGTAGTCGTGGAAGGTCTCAATTTTGCTTTTCTAAAAGCAATGGAAGATGCCATGTACCCCAGCAAAAGAGAGTGGAATCCACCACGTGTCATGATTTGAATTATCTTCATTTTTGCTTCACTGATATAGCAAAGACCATGGTGGGTCTTAAGTGTTGTTTCTAAAGCAAGCAAAAGCCGCCAAGTGTCACTGTCTATGTATATATGAAATGAGACCCATTTGTTTCTATGGTATAAATAGAGTAAAGTGAATACCACCATGTGTCAAATTCCATAGGTTTTAGAAAAGGTAGCTAAAAGAAGTAGAGACTACCACGTAACCCCAGATAAGTAAAGTAGATATTGCCATGTGTCCTTTAGTGAAGCAGTAGAGATTGACACTTGTTCCTGTATCCCTTTTAAAATTACTTGGGTAAGAAATGTTGTGGGTCTTATTTTATTTTAAGCTATTGAAGTTTTGAGGAAGCGGATTGCGACAAGTGTCAAAGGTGGAATACTCCTGAGCAAAGACACAAAAGAGTATAAGTTATGCAAAAAGTACTGCATGTCTTCGATAGGTGCTATGGAACACACCAAGTTTCATCCTCTGATGTCTCCTAAAGTAATAAGAAGGTTTTCAAGAAACTGGATAAGTGTTACCTAGTGTTGAAGAGAAGGGAGCATCCTATAATTTGTTTTAGCCAATGAACTACCAGAAGACAAAGCATTCCAAAATCTATAAAATATCTTTTGTTATACATTTCTAGTTTGGTTAGATTTCAGTTGGGCCGTTAGATTGGGAATAAGTAGAAAATCTAGAGTGAATCCAAGGCTATAAATAAGGGTCCAGAGATCACCAAAAGAGGATCAGATACCAGAGAGAATTTTTTGAGAGAATTATTGTCAAGAGTTTAGACTTGTAGAGCTGTGACTAGGAATATCATTTGCTTTTGTTCTATCTTCTTAAGGTTGGAAGGTTTATGTAATTGTGCATGTTTTTGTGCCTCTTATGTGATTGGAAAATTAATGATAGGATTGAATTGTATGCCTTTGTTGATATTTGTTGTGTCATTGCTAAAGTAGTCTAGGATGTGTTGTCAAGAGTTTAGACTTTCTAGAGCTATGATTAGGAATGTCATTTTCTTTTGTCTCATTTTATTAAATTGAAAAGTTTATATAACTTTTTGTGTTTTTGTGCCTCTGATGTGACTGGAAAATTCAAATAAGAAGATTGAACCCTATGCCTTGGTTGACATTTTCTATATCACTGCAAAAGTAGTCTATGATGTGAACCTTTGTTTCTATTATTTCCATCTTTTACATTGATCATGCACTTGTTTGCTCATAAATGTAAATGAATCCTACATATAGTCTCACTATGCTCAGGATTAAGGTCAAATTACGTTCAGGCACATTGCCATAGTTAGATTTTCTCTCTTGCATTTGTGTTTTTATTAAAATTCTTGTCCCTTATCCCAGTATACACTTAATATACAGAAGAACCAGCTTTTCAAAAATATAGAGGTTGTTTCAAGTCACAAGTCCCACATCTTGAAACTTCCCATTGTTGGTGTTAGAAAAAGCACAATTTTAAATCATCAAAAGTTTTTGGCACACTCAGTGGGACCAATTTTAATGTTTCTTTCAAGATCATATGAACCAGAGAGCTATGAGGAGTTATAGCTATGGACTAGTAACTAGATCACAATCTGCTACAAATTTAGGTATTCTTTTGCCACCTTTTGTAACTAGTCCAAGGAGAAGAGTCAACTAGTTTATACCAATACCAAGATTAAATATGGGAGCCCCTATTCCCCTAAGAAATTATGTGAGCTAGAACACTAGTTGTCCCTTGATTCTCCAAATACCACCAGCCACTTGGGACCCTATCCTAGTGAATGCCCTAAAATATCTACTCAAATTTAGTGGGCAAGACTTTAAAACACCTAAGGAACATCTTTAGGATGTATCAGATGTCTGTGTTATACATGTTGTCACATAGCAAAATGTGGCCATAAGATTATTAGCAGCTTCTTTTAAAGGGAAGGCTCTAGAATGGTATCGGTCTTTGACCCCAAATACCATATCTACATGGGATCAGCTTGGAGATCTTTTCTTTGAAAGATTTAAAGAGAAGGGTGATAAGTCTTCTTTCTTATAGTAATTAATTACCATTCAAAGGGCACCACAAGAAGCCATGACTAACTTTAATTCTAGATTTCAAAAGACTTGGGAAAGAATCCCTACTATAGCTAGACCATTACCAGGTATGGCTATAGTATTTTATCTTAAGGCTTTGAATTCAGATATATCTATTATGTTTCAGTCACTTGGAGGACACAATTTGCCAGAGGCTTATGACTATGTGGTCAGAGCTGAGAACAATTTAATAGATTCTGGAAAGTTACCCCTAAGGCCTCCCATGCCCATGTTCCTAGAAATTTCCTTACCATTACCTCAAGAAGCCCCTAAATCTATAGCCCCACCTGTGTCTATGTACACCTATCCTCAACCATATACTAAAGAAATTATCCCTACTCAGTCATCTAAGTTGGATGATATCAATAATATCCTAAGGACATTTTCTAATGAGTTGATCAATATAAAAAGACAACAAAATACTTTCCATAAGCCTCCATATCAAGGCTATCAAGGAAACAAATTTTCATCTCAGCCAAACTAATACCAGGGTCCTCCAAGACAAACTAACCATCAACCAGCAAACCAATTAGTTGCAGTCCCCACACCCTCATAGACTATTCCTCCCAATTCAAATAGGGAGATTGTTCCAAGGCAAAATAACTATGAGGATAACACTAATGCCTAGTGTTTCCCTTGAAATAATGCTCATACACATAGAGATTATCATATGGGTAATCTACAACAAAAAGTGGCAGAGCAAAGAAGAATGGATGGTCAGTTTACAAGTTCCAGTGACAATCAAGCCTACCAGTCTTCTGGTATGCAAAATTCAATCCTAATGGCTTAGATGCAAGGGATGTCCTTACAACAAGAGGAGGAAATAGCCCCAAAACATGCTTTGTTCTCATGGGTTGAAGATGAATAATCAATTTTCTTGAACGAAGCATCTACCTCCAAAAAACTAGTGGTGTAATCTCATTATTACACCAGATCAAAGAGAAGGATGGTGGAATAGCTTGAGGTTATAAATAGTCAAGTCATGGAGAATCATCCATTTCAAGGACAAAGAAACATAGCTGTTAGACAAGAAGTGCCTTAGCTAGTGCAGAATCAAGGGATTCTTTCACAAATTCAAGAAAAAATAAGATATCTTTATTTTCAAAGAACTTAGACTCTAAGACCAATAAATGTGGTCGATCAATTGAAAAATAATCTAGCACAAGTATCAATATGGGATATATTGGCTATTCCTAAACAAAAGACACTACTACAAGAAGCTCTACAAGGCCAAGTAGTTACTAAAGGTATTGTTATCAAAGAAGGACCTGCTGAAAAAAAAAGCTCAAAGATATAGTTCATCTACAGACAACAGCCCTAGTGAATAATACAATAGAGGTAAGCAAATCCAAATTGGATCCCTTTTATTTAACTTTGATAGTGGGTAATAAACTACTACATAATACAATGATTGATTCAGGGGCTAGTACTACAGTAATGCCCAAGTAGATAGTTGATGCTTTAGAAATTAAGTATGAACCACTCACTAAAGGGGTCATATAGCTAGATGGCAAAGCAGTATAAATAATAGGTAGAATTAAACAACTCCAATTACAATTATATTCTTGCCTTAATATAATTCTAAATCAAGTTGTAGTAGTGATAGATATACCTCCTATTTTTGGCTTATGTTTATCAAGATACTTTATAGCCAAGATAGGAGGATATATGTCCCTTGATTGGTCTCACCTCATTTTAAGAACCAAATATGGTTCAAAGATGAAGATATTATCTAAGCCATTATATAAGGATCATATCACTAATGAACCAAGTGCAAAGTCAGAGGCAGCCCATGCTATGATGAATAAAGAAGAAAGGGTTTTTGTCAAGGAGCTAGGTGAATGGACTGGATATAATCAAGAAGAAGAAAATGATCATTTATCATCTATGATTCAAAGTGACCCATATGGAAATTATGATTCTATTGGTATGGGCACTTATATTATACTTGATGAAGATCATAAAATCCCAAATGTTCTAGGGGAAGAAAAGTCAACAGATGCCTCTTTTATCGATCCTCGGGTCTCTCAACATGAATTCAACATTCTGAGTGAGAAGGCACAAGCGTATGCCTTAATCTCTGATGAAGAAGAAATAATTTCTGATTTTCTTCTTACTTTGCAAGATGATGAGGAAGAGCATGAACATTTCTTGGATCATGATTTGAATGGTTTGTTTGAAATCATTGGATCAAGTTATACTATTTTTTAGGGAAGCTGTGAGTTGATTGTAGAGGAACAAGATAGTATTGAGACTCAATTACATATGCAAAATTATTACACTCTTTCAAAATTATCCTTTCAAAAAGCTAGTGATTTTGAAGTCATTAAAGAATATGATCATGTAATAGAATCAGAGTTTGAATCAAAAGGAGTTAAGTTGATAAATGGTATATGTCAAAAGGCTTCTGTTGATGAGCAAATAGACATGAACTTCTTGATAAGACATACCAATATCAAGAGCCAGCATTCGGTGAGCTTCCAAGAATAAGAAGAGTCTATATATGTTGGAAGCAGGTTTGACTCAGACTCACCCAAATGTAGACCAGACACCATGGCATACAAAGAAAGCAAGTCATCAAAGCTATATCAAATTCAAACACTTGTCTGGCAATATAAGCTGGCTTGTCATGAAAGAATTTTTAGAAATTCTTTTGATCTAGGAGGGAGATAAAGATACTATGTATTATAGTTAGATAGTTTCCCCTTTCCGTATTGCTTTTATTTTCCCATTTAGTTTTCCTGATTTTCTTTTAAATAAGTGTTCTTTGAACACATACTTGGTAGCTCATAATTTTCAAAATTTTCAAAATTCTCGAATACATTGAATGTCTCCCAAATCTTTAGAAATCCCTAAGGTACCTTGCACTGCCACTTGCATAACATGTCTATCTTGTTGTTCCATAAAGATTGAGTAGGATCTGCTAATGGTTATATGAGTTTAATGCCATTTCAAGACTTGATAGGTCAATAAATACCTCTTAACAAGAGACAAAGCTTACAAGATTTCAAACATTCCTGCATCTACAAAAATATCCTGCTACTTGCATTTTTTGTGCCTAGTAAACTTGCTTCAGTGAAAGCATTTCTGTTTTGAAAAAGTTAATACAGGTTATCATAGAGAAGATATAGAGATGGAGGGGGAACAATATTCACAACAAGGAGTTGGGATGTATGAGTCCCTTGACAAGTTTCTTGCGAGCAAGTCATATGCTTTAGCTCCCACACAGCCATTGAAGACTTATCCATGGACCAGGATTCCTGAAGTTGGTCAAGCAAGTGACCCAACAAAAATAAAAGATTATGCAGATGGCATCATGGACCCAATTATTTAGAGAGATAGTAGCAAAACTCTTAGAGAAGGGGCACATCAAAGGTGTCTATAGAGGACTAGAGTGGGGCACTATGAAACATTTGCCATGAGGATATGGACTTCATAACTGACATAATTCATTGTCCCAGCTATCCATCCATGCCCTGACTTGGTTGAATTATGTGAAGATTTATTCCATGCACCCTCATGCACCATTCAATAAGGTCCATTTTCAATACAAATCACACCACAGGTTGTCAGGGATATGTTAGCCCTGTATCATGATACTATAGCTACATTTCCCACTATTGCTAAAATGCAAAGAATGTGGGCAAACATCAACACTCAATTAAGGTTCTTGAGATCCAAATTACAAATGGGTGATGATGACACTATGGTGCCACACTCCCTGCACCAAGAGCCCAATTTGCACAAGCTAGTCAAGACACACTGTCTATGATGGATTTCATCTTTGGAATGAAAGATGATATGGCAATGTATGCAAAACAAATGGCTATCCTTTTCAAGCTGAAGGCCATTGACAAAACCCAAGAATATTGGCTCAACTTTTCTAAACAAATTGCTTTCTCAATGGTAGAACAATTGGCCCATTTCAAATCAAAAACATTGTTCAGGTATTCTTCCTATTTGTTCCACCTCATGCTTTTTTAGAACTCTGATCTCTTTGCCCAAAATATGTATCTTGATATGTATGACCTAAATTTTGATCTCCAAAGGACCATTCCTATGTCTACATGGACACATATTTTGTCAAAGACTAGTGACCCATATGAATTTTGGGAATTATTTTTTACCCCTGCTTTTTACCACCTCAGCCCCGAACCAGTTATGAATAGATTATTCCCAAGTGTTTCAAATCTTCTAGATAGTTTCCCAATTCCTTGTGATTTCTATTTTTTATCCCACCATACCATTATAAGAGTCCATGGTTTTTGTGGGGAACCAATAATGCTACCTAAGATTTTGACTCTTAGGTTAGCATTCATAGAGGTGACTAGGTAGGTATCCATAGTTGAAAATGAATTTGGCTCTAGGAAGAGGAAAAGAAAAATGTATGACCTCCCATGGATGACAACCAACATGGTTTTGGAAACCAAAGATGCTGAAGTTGTGTTGCTCAGAAAGCTAGCCTTTCTGGGTTTCCTTTTAATAGAGGATAAATGGGTTTATGACCCAAATGATTTCATAGCTTCCTGGATAAGAACTAATAGAGTCACAACTAGAATTGCACATGAAGGCTACCCTTTTTGGGAAAATAGGAAAAATCCTAGGGAAGACACTCTTGGATTTTATGTTGAGTTAATAGACTTGCCCCTTCCACAAAATAAACCCTGGGAAACATTCTATGTTAACAGAGGGATTATGATCCTAAAGTCAGAATGACTTTTGGCTTAAGGAGGACATTAAAGAATAAATATTGGGATACTGAGAAAATAGAGCCTTATTGGAAATATGGGCAAGAAATTTGTCAAATAACCCATTCTTTCAAGAACATAGACACAGATGAGAGATGGGAAGAACTATGGGATGAGTGCCATCTCTCCCTTGTATCTAGCCCAGAGACAAGTAATTTGCTGACACTAGGTGAAGAGCAAGAAGCTAGGGCCGGGTCAAGCCAAGAGTCACAAGCCTCAAAGCAAGCTATAGCTTTAGCAACTATATCAGTTTGGCCCCAATCTCTCAGTGTTGCGGAAAAGCAAAAAAAGTGTGGTGCCTACACCACAACCAGCTTCCCCATCAATAGCGGTTATAGACATTCCCAGTTCTCCACAAGAAGTAGATGTGGAAGGAAAACTAACACAACCAGAAGAAGAGACACCTAAGAAATGAAAGAGGGTGCAGTTTCAATTTAATTTAGAAGAGGAGACAGACACATCACAGTGCCAATTATAGGGTACTATAATTGCTCCTCAGGTAAGTATTATTCCTCCTTCTCTTTCTCAGTCTATTTCTTCTCCTATTGGCATGATGATTTCATCTAGCCAGATGACATCTACTGCCACTTCTATCATTCCCATTTCTCACTTCACCCCATCTGTGCCACTTTAGGCTTTAACATTACCTCATTTCTCCCCCTCTATTCCTAAGAAACTATCCCCTCAGATTACTCCTAGCCAACAATTGGCTATTCAATATGGTTTACCACAGGGACATCCTTTTGTGGGTGGGCACATTACCTCTCCTTCTACCTTCCAGACCCAAGAAGATGCTACTAGGAAGGTAAGGGAATCTTGAAGAGAGAAAAATAAGATCAAGGAAAATAAATCATTGGCTACACCCCATCTATGGTCAAAATTTGACCCCATCCAGCAACAATTGACAGTGACTCATTTATCACCAAATGTAATAAAGCCAATTGAATAGATGTAGCTAGAGGATTACATGATGAATGTGGTGGCCATCAACATGTCCCTCTTCAGGCCACAGGTCAAAATTGAGCTATTGATTGAATCCACTTTTGAAGTTACTGAAGACTACTTGAAGATATCAAGGATGCTACAAAAGATGGAAACTAAGCTACCCAAGGAAAAGGCAAATTGTAATAGTTTGACCTTAGAGATCAATAGAAGAGATAATGTAATAGAGAATCTGAATAAATAGTTGCAAGATATTGTTTCTCTTCAGACTCACCAGGCAGTTCAGGCCCAAAATGATTCCTTAAAAGTAGGGCTCACACAGGTAAAAGATGTGATGACAACCCTAAGGCATGAAAAGGTAGCATTGTAAGGAAAATGTGAGGAACACCCATTGCAAGTTACCCAATTACAACAAAAGCTACTAGTCGAATAGAATAATACTATGGCCATACAAACCCAATTTCAAGTAGAGCAATAGAGAGCAGCACAATTGACACTAGAGTTGGCCAATAGGCCAAGGAATGCCAGAGTATTAAGTCTGGTAAAGGAGCTATATGAATCCATGTGGAAGAGAATCTCTTCAGAGATTATTCAGCTCAGGCCTTCTCTCACCTTCCTACTAAATGCACAGAAATTGTGCAAAAAGGTGGAAATTTTAGTTGTAAATACTCTAGCTACAGTCTCTACGAGAGTAATGGACTCACAAACATTACTACAAAAGCTTTATGATGCAACATATGTAATGTTTTTAGTAGCAAGAATCAATGATAAAATGGTCACTACAAAGTGAGTAAATGAGATTCTTAGTTGCAATTCTATAGCCATCAATTGTAGAGAGCTTCTAGATGTCATGAAGGAAGGAATCAATGAAATGAAATAGCATGTTGAAGATCTAGTACAATTAGGTCTTCCTTCTCTATTTCTTGATGACAACACCGTGTTGATGGTAGTTGAAATTAAACCTTTGTTGTTAGCCAAACAGAATGATCAGATAGTTTTATAGGATCTAAGTGATGATTCATCAGTCCCTGAACTAAAAGCTATCTTGGTCCTTATTTCTTAGCTCGAATTCAAATTGAAGGCTGTGGTTCAAATTTTGCAAAATTTTTCACACAAGGATATTATTAACCTTGATCTAGCCTTTAATGAATTGCAAAATAAGCAAGGATTATCTGATGATGAGTGGACTGCCTACCAAATAGCATTTTTGAAGATGTGATTTTGAAAATTTGATCTCGTGGGAGTTATGGTTTCTTTTTGAGCAGGCTCAAAAATTCTTTGGGGTCACCAATAACTATAGAGTAAAGATTTAATCTACGTTTAATTTTATTTTTCATTCACGTGTAGCAAAATTTTGTTCCTGCATACTTTGGTCTAAGATGGCAGAGTTTTGAAATAGAGCACGGGCTCTATTTTCTTTTTGATTCATTTTTGTCTAAATTTTAAGATCATGCAGAAGCTGACAAGTGTCATCATCTGAGGCATCCTTTCTCAAATGGAAACTGCCAAGTGTCATCATCTGAGGCACCTTTTATATTTTCTATGAGTTGGTTAGAATGTGCCATGTATCTCATAGTGACTCAGTAGAACATGCCAAGTGTCATCATCTATGATTTCATATCAGCACTCGTGTCTCATCTCTTTTCACCAAAAGGTTTTAACAAGCTAATTTTTAGGATAAAGCAGAAATTGCCAAGTGGTAGTCATAAAAGGTCTCAGTTTTGCTTTTCTAAAAGCAACAAAAGATGCCACATACCCCAACAAAAGAGAGTAGAAGCCACCACATGTCGTGATCTGAATTATCTTCATTTTTTCTTCACTGATATAGCAAAGACTGTGTTGGGTCTTAAGTGTTGTTTTTAAAGCAAGCAGAAGCTGCCAGGTGTCATTATCCATGTAAATATGAAATGAGACCCATTTGTTTCTATGGTATAAATAGAGTAAAGTAGAGACCACCATGTTTCATCTTTTGTAGGTTTCTAAAAAGGTAGCTAAAAGAAGCAGAGACTACCACGTAACCCTAGATAAGTAAAGTAGATATTTCCATGTGTCCTTTAATGAAGCAGCAGAGATTGACACCTATTCTTGCATCTCTTTTAAAATCACTTGGGTAAGAAATGATATGGGTCTTATTTTCTTTTAAGCTATTGAAGTTGTGAGGAAGCGGATTTTGACAAGTGTCAAAGGCAGAACACTCCTAAGCAAAGACACAAAAGAGTATAAGTTACGTGGAAAGTGCCACGTGTCCTCGATAGGTGCTACGAAACACACCAAGTGTCATCCTCTAGTGTCTCCTAAAGTAATAAGAATGTTTTTAAGAAAATTTCTAAGTGTTACCTAGTGTTGAAGAGAAGGTAGCATCCTGAAATCTATTTTAGCCAATGAACTGCCAGAAGACAGCATTCTAAAATCTATAAAATATCTTTTGTTAGACATTTCTAGTTCGGTTAGATTTCAGTTGGGTTGTTAGATTGGGAACAAGCATAAAATCTAGAGTGAATTCGAGGCTATAAATAGTGGTGTAGAGATCACCAAAAGAGGATCAGATACCAGAGAGAATTTTCTGAGAGAATTATTGTCAAGAGTTTAGACTTTCTAGAGCTGTGACCAGGAATATCATTTGCTTTTGTTTTATCTTCTTAAGGTTGGAAGGTTTATCTAATTGTGTATTTTTTTGTGCCTCTTATGTGAATGGAAAATTAGTGAGAAGATTTAATCCTATGCCTTTGTTGATATTTGATGTGTCATTGCAAAAGTAGTCTAGGCTGTGTTGTCAAGAGTTTAGACTTTCTAGAGCTATGATTAGGAATGTCATTTGCTTTTGTTTGATTTTATTGAATTGAAAAGTTTATATAACTATGTGTGTTTCTGTGCCTCTTATGTGACTGGAAAATTCAAATAAGAAGATTGAACCCTATGCCTTCGTTGACATTTTTTTTATCATTGCAAAAGTAGTCTATGTTGTGAACCTCTATTTCTATTGTTTCCATCATTTACATTGATCATGCACTTGTTTGCTCTTAAATTTAAATGAATCCTACATATAGTCTCATTGTGCTCAAGATTAAGGTCAAATTACATTTAGGTGCATAACCATAGTTAGATTTTCTTTCTTGCATTTGTGTTTCTATTAAAATTATTGTCGCTTTTCCCAGTATACACTTAATATATAGAAGAACTAGCTTCTTAAAAATCTAGAGGTTATTTCAAGTCACAAGTCCCACATCTTGAAACTTCCCATTTTTGGTGTTAGAACAAGCACAATTTTAAATCATCAACAAATTACACACTATTGGATCAAGATGTTGGGTCGAGTGAGGACCACTAGATCTACTAACACCCATTATTTTAAATCTAATGGTTACTTCACGAGCTTCAAAAATGACATCCTCATTCTTATCAAATGATTTTCACATGACCATCATTAATGTTCATGTAACCATAAAATTTAAGCTCAAAATGATTTGTTTTTTTCAAGATTAAACTTGATGTTAACATGAAAATATTATGTTGTAGGTCCAAATTTAAAATCTTATAACTTGAGCTAAAAAGCTCATGTAGGCATGAAAATTTTAGAGGATGATCTTGGTATGTATAACTATAATTGAATGTGATCCACTAGATTTTGAGGGATTCCTGATTGAAGATAAAAATTGCACAAGTAGACTAGCCCATTTCCTCTTGGATGATGTCTTAGTAATGGTCTAGTTATTAAAATTTCACAAATAATATTTTGATCATTATTTAAAGGTCTTGATGGATTCTTAAGGTTTTTTCATCCTATTCCATGCTTTTAAATTATCAATCATCATGAAAATTTGATTATATTTTCCATTTGTATTACTAGACTCATTCATAAGCCTTTGATCCACTACTTCATCTAATTATTCAAGAGCTTCATATGTGGGCCAAAATGGCCAATAGTACCTTCAAGTGTTCTCCTATTAGATACCTTGAACATGTGAATGATTGGAATTTTCTTTCAAATTATATCCTAGGAGATTACCTTGAAAGGATTTTTAATAATTATAAAGGATCTGCTCATAGATACCTTGAACATGCACACAATTGGAATTTTATTTCTAGGTACTTCCTAAGAGATACCTTGAAAATACTCATGTTTAAATTTTTTATTGTGAGGTACCTCTTAAGAGATACATAGAACCTTCACATGATTGGAATTTTCTTTTGAGGTATCTCCTAAGAGATACCTTAAACATGCACATGATTGGAATTTTCTTTCAAGGTATCTCCTAGGAGATACCTCCAAGGGCCTTGAAATACCTTCAATGTTGATTATAAAGGTCCTTGCAAGGGATTTGATATAACCATGGCACCTTTTTATTTTACAAGAACCTTGATGCACAAAATTGGAATTTTATTTCAAGGTATCTCCTAGGAGATACCTTAAACATGCATAGGATTGGAATTTTATTTCAAGGGGTCTCCTAAGAGCTACTTCTAAGGGCCTTAAAAAACCTTCCATATGGATTCAAAAGGTCCTTACAAGGGATTTGATATAATTATGGCACCTTTTTATTTAGTAAGAAGCCTAATACCAACTCTAATTACTTCTAAGAATGACGTGTGGCACTCCTACAACCAACCGAAATTAAAGGGCCCCACCCAAGAGCTCAATATGAATAGAAATATGCCACATGGTATAGTACAAAAAATTCATCACTAAGATGAATTTTGAGAGACCCTAAGAGGAATCAAAAGGTACCATGTGTTAAAAGGTGTAAAAATTTAGCTTTAATGCTAAAATTGATGATGAATCAAAGGTAAATCAATGTTAAATTTTAATTCTAATGCAATTTAATGACAAAATCAATATCTTGAAGATATACAAAGTTGATGAACTTGCAACTAATGTGACATGAACTAGAATTACCATCAAAACTTATATTAATCAAATCAATTTTCAAAAAGATACTCAGCTTGGATATTATAACCTACATTTGCATTCAAATCTCTAAGTAGTTTCTCTTTACCACCTACAACCCCAATTCAATCAAGCTTGAGATCTTCATATATTTTACCTAACCACCATTATTTGATCTCAAAAATGATAGAGAATTATAATAAGACATTAGTTTCTACTCAAGATATTACAAAAATGGTACAATTAGGACCTTCCACTCTAGGTAAGAGAATTGCATTTAGAAATAATAATTTTTTATTTCAATACTACAATTTAGTTACATTCAAAGACATAGAGTTCATCATCGAGGCCATAGACTTAGGGGACATGAATTAAAACAACATATATTACAATTTTAAAGGAGATAGGGATCCTTATGAAACTAAAACCATGCCCCACATTATTCAATTGGCTTCAAACATCATTACAATGCAAACGGTTGGTCTCCATAAAGCCCTAGCCAAACCAGAGGTCATGCTATGTACTAACCTAGTATATGGCATCTTTGAGAATTTTAGATGTAAATATGGATTTTTTAAGTCGATGAAATCAAGACTTCACATTTCCTTTATTACAGATCCCAACATTAAAAAATATTATGACCTACCCCTACCATAGCTGGACTATAACCAGAGCATCAATGATAACTAGTATGAGACACACAAACTAGAGATAGTCTTAGCTTTATGGGTAACAAACCCAACTGGAGTGGTCTTAGATTAAAATTGGTGATCATATCTCTTCTATTTTTTCTATTTCTAGTATTTTTTATATAAACAACTCAATCTCTAAGGCTTTTAAGACTTAAAATTGAGTTTCTTACTTTCCCCTTATTCCTTGGTGACATAGGGAGCACAATAAGTGCATCAAAAAACCTAATAAATCAGCCTTTAAAAAATCAATAAAGTGTTATTGAGATACCTACAATCTTGTTTTCAAGTCAAAATATGATATAGTTAGTGTATGGTAGTCTTAAAACCTTATCTAGGCTTGTGGAGACTATTTATACCATTAAATGCATGAACTATTGAGATGAATAACTTCAATATAGAGATAAATAAGCATACATGTGAGGTTGAAATAGGGATAAAAAACACAAATGTACATTTATAGCTATATTTAAGAGCACTTCTATAGTCAAGTGGGTGAACCATGCTTAATGGACACTTCAAGGGTATAGACTTTCATGCAGGGTAATGAGATTGTTAAGAGATCATCACATAGAGATCAAATCATGGGTGTTTTTTGTATTGTCAAAAATCCCAATGCAACTTTATACCCTATCATATTATATACAAAATGCATCATATCATGCATAGTGGTCTATATAGGAGATATTTTATTATAATGAAATAATGGTGAACATGTGAAGAAGATAATAGTGTAAAAAGAATGCATTAAGATATAGACTTTGGAGGAGAACTCAAGGAGCCAAACTAATTTGAATATTTAATTCCATTAAATCTTTACCTATAGTTGCTTAATGGAATAAAAAAATATGTTGACAGTCAAGACATTGAAGCCATCACAAAACAAGTAAGCCATCACATAAAGTTATCTCTAGAGCACCAGAGAATAACCCAAGTATGTCACATGTCTATATTTATGCCAACTAAGCAACCTAGTCACACTCAAGACCCACATGCACCCATTCAAATCTGATGTAGTAGGCCACATGTCAAACAATGGTAGCCTTTAGCTTTAAAGCTAGAATTGATGGTGAATCAAAAGAGAATCAATACTAAGATTTGAATACAAAGGTGACAATCTTTCCATTAATGTGACACAAACCGAAATTAACATCAAAAATAAATTATTCAAATCAACCTTTAAAATGCTACTCAACTTGACTATAGCTACACAAAATTGCATTCAAAGCCTTAATTATTCACCCCCTCTACTATATATGTTCTCAAAGTTGATGAATCTTGAACTCTTCATGAATTACACCCAGATCACCATTGGTAGAGTTATAAAGTTGCAGAAAACTATAAAACAAATTCAATTTCTACCCATAATACTAAAAAATGACTTGATAACGACACCCCACCTTTGGTAAGGGAGTTAGTTATGGAAATGGTGATTTTCTATTTTAGTTCAGGAATTCAGTTATTTTTAAGGATACAAAGTTTATCCCTGATGCCATAGACATAAGGGACAAACATTATAGTAGTGTGTATTATAATTTTGAAGAGGATAAACACTCAAATTATTTTGAGACCATGACCAAGTCATTTATCTTTCTTTTGATATCTTAGCAATCCAAGTTGCCAATCTTCACAAGGTTATAATATAGCAAGAGGTCATACCATGCAAAAACCTATTATATGGCATCTTCAAAATGTCAAGATGTGAGGATGGACTAATTAAATTCATTCACAAAGGATTACCCATTGCCTTCATTTTTGGGCCATGTTTTGAATGATATTATGGCTTAAATATACCATAGAAGGAGTATAACTAGAGCATCATAAAAAATTTGTATGAGGTAAACACTCTAGATAAAGTCCTAGCCTCATGGATAGTATACCCCAAAGGGATTATTTATATGAATGACTAGGGAGGCCTACCAATTTAAAAATTTAGAAAAGGTGTAATAGTTGGCGTGGATTTACTAAATAGGGTCTATAGCAATGTGCATATTAGATATGTGGACATAAGGATAATCCCACTACTGTAGTTGATCTTCAAGGATCAATATATTCCCCCACTTATGGATATTATTAGTGAAAACATGATCATTGATATGGAAGACACATGTAGGTATGGAACTCCATTTTATATGATGAATTAATTGTTGGATGCCATTTATGCATTGACATAATTAGGGATAAATAAATGGACTCCTGAGTGAGATGAAGTCATGTCTCAAACATATTATATAATGCATATTCACCATTTTAGGCACCATATCAAAATAATTGTAGAATATTTATATCCCTTGGTCTATAAGTCAATCACAAAATGTCTTATGCAGAGGGTTTCATTGGAGGTTAGATAGGCATTGAGGAACATTGATAGCTTTTGTCTCTACCCCAATTATATATTCATCTAAGTGGAAGGGATAATGGTAGATCCCCTTAGACTACTAAAGTATGTGTCAATAAATTTGGTTGAATAAGAGATATCCTACCAGATACTCCATGGAATTGATGGCCTCTTCAAAAGGAAGAAGAAGACAACTCCCCACAAGGATCCCTACCAATTAGGGAAAGTTGAGGTGAAGCAATGGAAAGATGTGATAATGGAAGCATGGTATAGGGATTCATACCTATTTCCCAAGGATGACCTTAGAGCTTGGGATCCAAATCAAGTCATTACTAGGCACCTCACCAAATTCAAAAGGGATGTGTTTATTGAATACAAGCATCATAATGAAATACATGACTAGATATACCTGAATATGATGAATGATGATGAGGTCTTAAGAAAATATTCTAGGAAGAATGTATTGCTCAAAATGAGACTCGACTAAGAGAGGAGAAAAGAAGATATATCAAGAACATAGTTCCTACAAACTCATGAGAACATTTTTAATGTAGATTATAATAAAGAAGAGGAAGAATAAGAGGATGTCACTCTTCTCATTAGAAATAGACCATGCAGGCCCCCACTTCAGGGTACTCGAAGTGGGCATGATATGCCTCTAAAATTTAAGTGAGGAAACTCAAGTGGCTAACGTACCGCTTCACCGGAACCTACAATTTCCACTGTACCTACTAAAGAAGCTATCATAGAATACTTGGACCAACTAGGTCCTAATATTATTGACCTTAAGGAGTAGTAACAACGAGTTAATATTTCATTAGGTAGACTATAGGTGTTAGTTGCGAGGATAGTTGAGAAATTCCATGCAAGGAACAAATCACCCATAAATAAAATATGTTGAGCAATGTCACCTCCATCATCCTCACAAAGTCCATTAGTAACTAAAATGCCATTGCCTTCATTTTTAGTTGTTAGTACATTCATAACTACACCTATTGTTATTTCGCATTCCACTCCTATGTTCATATCCAAAACCACTACTTCCTTTTGAAGCACCATTCCATAATTTATCTCCCTTATCATAAAAAAATTTACACCTCCACTTAGATCTCATAGAACCAATACTAGCCAAGTTGATGTTTCCATTCCTTTTTAGGCTACTATGAGTGCATTCCTCAACCTTGGATCCATTGTACCCACCAAGCCATTGAGGCTAATTTCACCATTGTTTACTTGGTGTAAACTATCTTACATCACTACAATAGTAAAAATGATTGGGCTTGAAACACTATCTTCATTTATTTTATAAAATCCATAGCCAAGTCTTTGTTCAATTTAATAGGTAAATTATACCTAGATAACTTATATATCCCTATGTTTGACTTAGCTTCTTCCTCCTTCCAAGCACTCCCATTTTAACCACCTCCTACTCAACCATCATCTTTCATTGACCTAAATTAGGTATAGGACATGATGTAAATAATAATATAGGGAAGGAATTATATATGCCAAGACACATCCCAAGTTAGCATGAGATTTGATACAACCAATGGGACCATGAAGAGGGTTATAGGGAGACAATTATAAAAACCTCAATCGATCTTGGCAGTGGTATGTGCAAGTGAAGAGACAATCTTCACTCTAACTTAGAAGTATAAATCAAGCCTTAGAGAGTTTTAAGAGTATGAGGAGGAACCCATATCCTTTGTGAAATTACAAGGTGAATCAAATATTACCATTATGTAAGGGATACAATAGGAGCTAAAGAGGCTAAAAGAGCAAATGCTACCTACTATGCTAGAAGGCAAATTGATTTCAATAATAAATGTTGTAATTAATGTATTCAACCTATAAAAGGTTATGAAGAATAGACAAGGTGGTGAAATCCATTAAGCTAAGGTGATCAAAAATATTGACCAAAGTCTTTCCCACTATGACACCAAGTTGTCAAACTTGACAAGAGTGGTATGAAGTAACAAATTCCCTGATCTCAAAGTTTTGCCTCTTGAGGACATAGTGCCTATATAAACCATCCTCATAAATAGGAGGAGGATTTTAAAGACATGGTTTTATAAAATCAAGGATGCAAACACATCATTCAATAAAATTGAGTTTAAAATAGCCCACCTGTTGAAGGATGCCATGATTATTAAAATGACCAAGCTTGATGTCTTCTTCATGGAAAAATAATAGTTTAGGGTGAAGATGAATGTATTCATTTCAAAGTTCCAATAGGATGTGGAAAGTTATAATATATAATCATAAGTGATATAAATTATGGAATGTACCAACCAAAGGATGCATAAGGCTAAGGTAATTAAAGAGGCATTAAGGCCCATACTCAAAGAACATAAAATGATTATCTAGAATATAGTAGACCTATTCAGACCAATAATCCTAGACTTCACTAATAATATAAAAGATTATCAATATTACATAGAAGTGTGGAACCATGAGGATAATTAGAGGAATTAGAATAAGCAACAATAATATTAGGATAGCCAACAGTCACCCCAGGCCCATAAGGATATTCACTTATATCTTGTAAATTTTGAATTTAGAAAATTCCTTTGAAATGTAAACATTCCAGCCACTTGGATATATTTGGGACCGATATATGGGACCTATTGAACTAATATTTGGAATATATGAACCTATAATTAATGGCCTCCCCTCATTTTGTAAAGCAAAAAAACACTTATTACAAAAATTAATACAAAGAACCAAAGAATCGAGAGTTTGTTTGTAGTGTTCTTTTGTGTGGTTTTTTGAATTTTGAATTCTCATGATTTAGACATTTTATCATTTCCTTTCTATAAATTAATTTGTAGATTACATTTTATACATGCATTAGTTAGTTTTAACTTAATTTTAGGCTAACTAATTTAGTGGTATACTTACTCTATTTTCTATCATTAGAAACTAAACGTGTTGTGTAATTTATTTCAAGTGAGTTATCTTTACTATATGCATTCTCATTCCTTATAATATTCAAATATATTTATTAATTTTTTAGTGTTATTCTAGGGCTGGTAGATTTTAGTTTCATGTGATTTATTTTACAAGTTAGTATAAATGGTATCTTCTTTCATTTAAAGCACAACTTATTTTTGCCCTACCTTACTCTCTCTTGGATCTACCCATTAATAACGTTAGTTAAAGTCATTTTGTATATATACATTACTATTTTATATTTTGGGAATTAATTGGAAAACATCAAGATAATTCATAAAGATTAGTAAGAAGTTGTGTCACTATATAACATTTGTTGTCCCTACAACCATGTCTGCTTGCCAAATTTTAAAGTGGTGATTACATCACTACTATTTGTGTTATTCCCAACAATATTTGTATTAAAAAATCAAGCCCAAATTAATTCTAGTAATTTAAATTGAGTTTCTTCCTTACTCTTTTCATCCCAATATCTAATAGGTTTAATAATTGATCCTAAATTCACATATTTAGAGGTAGCCTCACAACTAGAGGTCTAGTCTAGATACAGGCATCCCATAGCCTTACATCATTACAATGTTAGTCCAGAAGTAAATCATATCTAAGTAGTCTAATTTCAATTTGGTACTATTTGATTTTCTAACATAAATCAAAGGAGACTTGTTTGTCTTTACTTTTGCAAGGAAACTTTATTTTTTGCCCTACCTTACTCTTTTTGAATTTTTTAACATGAATCACTTTAGATTAATGCTTATTATGTTTATATATTTGTTTGTTTAAGATTTTTGTCTTATATTTGAAAATATAAATCAATTTACATCATAAAAAACTGAGTTAGATTGTGTCACTACCATTTTATTATTGCCTTTATAGTAGGGTCTACTTGCAAACTAAAAGGTGGTAAGTTGTAACCACATAATATATCCAACAAAAATGAGTGAATCCCCAAAGTTTTCTAGGACCCACACTATAATATTATAAATGTTATTATGTTGTTTGCAATATGTACTTGACATAGACACACATCAATAGTCTAGAAGAACTTGAGGACAAATCTAAATATTCACAACCTACTATTAGGTATTAGTACTCCTCTAAATATTAAGGTGGTCATTTTCCTTAAGAAATATAAGTATACTATATTTATTTACTCTAGGAGTACACATAAATTCATCAATAATAAGTTGACTACTCAATTGAACTATTTCATTTACCAAGCTCTAGAATTTCAAATCCTAATTAGAGGTGGGGTTATAGTCAATTATTCTAGTAAATGCCATAGTATAAAGCTATGGGAGACTACTTATTATATCATCTTATGTTTTCTATTATCATGGATGGGAATAATTTTTTTTTATTGTAATGGCTCACCACTTTATGCACAATTGAGATGAAATTTGAGTAACTATTCATGCTCATTCATTTATAACAAAGGACATTTGAACTATGATTTATTGCCTAAATCTATGCAATTGGTTAGTTTTCACCAAATGATGAAGATGAACAAAAAAGGTGAAAATTAATTGTTGTATGAATATTTTCCATAAAATTTAAAGCAAATAAGGAGTCTACCCATATTTAATTATAACTAGTGGAGTCTACCCATTTAAATCTAAATCTTAGTGATTTCATAACATAAAATGCTAAACAATGAATAAAAGGGACAAGTCAACACAAATAAATCACACATTTTAGATAGAGAAAAAATATATATTAGACACTATTAAGATTAAATACTTGAAAATAAGGATCTAAAGAAATGATAGTAAAAAAATGGTCAATGCTTCATACACTATAATTTTCTCTATTCTAATTTGTTAGCACTCTATAGTGTATGTTCATAAAAAACTAGGAATGTGCAGGAATAGGAATGTATCTAGTCAGACATGTTCCATGGTTTTTCTTTCTATTAAAAATGTGTGAAATTTAAATGGACCCCATTTTATAAAGTAAATTTTTACTTCAAATGCATTGGGGATTCCCACCTATTTCTAAATGCAAATGCACCTCGGGAGTAGTCAAGTCAAATTGAAAGCAAGTGATATGTTTGATATATTAAAATGATATTTATATATATTATATTAAAATATATAATATTTAGTTAAAATATATACTAAAAATATATATTATATAATTTAATATATTATTATAATATTATATATTATATAATATATTTTATTATTATTATTAGTATTAGTATTATTATTATTATTATTATAAATGTTAATAAAGTTTTAAATCAAATTATAAATTATTATATATTATATATATCAATATTATATATTTAATATAAAATATATAATTTATATATAATATTACTTAGCTATATATACATACACACATTCACACACATATATCATAACATATAATGCATGTATATGTCTATTGGTGAGAGAGGCTATGTAAAAAAAAGAGTGTAAAATTATAATTGATAGTTAAACCTAGTAATTACAAACCCTTGACAATGTCAAAATATTAAAGTTCATCTTTAAAGATAATTATGGGTGCAAATCGATCAAGATCTAAATTACCATGCAATGATTTTGTCTATGGTGGCTTGCATTCTTCATGTAAAGAGATAGAATCTTAGCATGTAATCTCTACATCAAAACTGTAACTCCCTTGGTTTCAATTGGGTAACATCTATATTCATTGGATAAAGAGCTCAATTGTGGATGATCACATTTTGTCTTTGTGATTACAATAGAGAAATTGCTTTTGTTACAAAGGTACAAACAAAATTAAAAGTGACCAAGAGGAATTTTGGGTTTATAAAATGGATAAAAAATTTAAGTGGACATCTATGTTCAAAAGGCACCATCTATTCCATATATGCCTACTATTCCTAGTGATGATGCCTTCTCAAACATACACCATAGTCTTGTTTCTCCTAAGGATACTATTATTAATGTTAAATCTTAAAAAAATGTGGATGAAACTCACTTAATATTATGCAAGAGCCTATTTTTAAATCATTATTATTGGTTTCAAAGTTCCATGATGATAATTTTATGTCTATTTCCATATTTTAACTTCTATAATTTTCATTATAATATATTCTTGTAATGGATTATTAAACATTTTCTAATTCTTATGATCCCATAGATGTGATCCAAACCCCATGGTAGGAGACCCATCAAGTTTAGGTTTTTTATACTCATATAAGTCTTGAAGCTTATATCACAAGGAAAAACATATGTTTGTAGAATGCATATGGCCTTGGTGAAAACCACAATATGCATTATCTTCATATTAATATCCCTATAGAAGATGTTTACTCATATCAACCTATAATAATACCTTAGTGTAGAGAGAGATATGTGTTTACACTCGACTAACTTCTTAATAAGAACCACCAAAGGTTTTATGAATCTAGTAATTTTTTTGTGTTGCATTCTATAATACAGCTTGATGTGGCATTACCATGTTCATAGTTTGATTGGTATCAAATTTTGGTTTATTTAGATTAACTTTGTAAGATGGATTGATCTTAAATTTTTTATTAGATGAGAATAATGTAGTCGCCCCATACTTTAATATCTTGTTTAATGCAAGGATTTTCATTTCTTGGTCATGCCCAGGGTCACCCTTCATGTTTCTCATAAGTAGGAAATTTTAGTGCCACAAAGTGTGGTAACAAGGGTTGAAATGATACCTCTAACACAAGATGGTTATGAAAGACATAATTATGAGTCAAGTGGTACATATTTGGATGCCTTTTAGGTTTTCTTCTCAATGAGATAATTGTTTCCTCTAATGCTTTAATCATTTTTAATGAGGATTATGAAAAAGCCCTACCTTGGTTTAAATTATTTTATTAAAGTTGACATCAAAAGGGATGAATATGTATTTCCACTCAATGTATTCTCAACATTTGATGTGATTAATGGTTATGAAAGAGGGACATCCTCTGTATTGGTCTCTATCATATTTGATATTTAACCATGCCAGATGTTTCTTGTGTTATTAAATTATTTAAATTAACTAATTAAGTCATAAATATAAATGTTGTCACTTGAACATGTACCCCTTGAGGAGATGACAAGTATCTCCTCATTAAAGAGGAAAAGTGAAACCACCTTAGGACTGTGGGTGACCCAAATTCATGGTGAATCTCTAGATTGGACGTACCACTATAGATCAAACCTATTACTAACTTTTGGGGGGTGAAAAGGGACAAGGATAACTAAAAGGAATATAATATAGGGGAGGAAATAAACTAAATATATGGTTTACTCATACCACTTACAATTCACTTGGAACCAAAGATAATCCTACACATACACTTCATCCAATTGAATACTCCTCTTTTACATCAATGTTACAAGCATGGGGTCTTGAAGAGAGCCTAGGTTAGGAGGACTTAAAAAATAGGCCTTATAGAAACACTAATGAATAAACTACTCATTACACCTATAATCTACATTAGACACTTCTTGTTGACCTATAAAAGAGAGATTTCAAACTACACAAGGAACTAAGAAGGATAACATGTCAAGGTAAGCAAAACACACTTGCACAAGACCGAAAACCATAACATGAACTTAATGAAATCATAAATGAGGTAAAACTAACATTATTTACTATTTAAAGGAAAAAAATAAGCAAATATTCACCATACTCAGGTGGATATATGTTTACAATAACCAAAAATGCTAGAATATATAACAATTGTGAAAGGAGAGAGAGATGGTGAAGTTCAAGAGTCACTAAGAAACTTGTCAAGAAATGAGAATGAGTTAAAAAACATGGAATCAATAATTAAATAGGTTATATAAGGAATATAAGGTAAAAGGTCCTTCAAACTTATCTAACTCTTCCATATGTGGCATAGATGTTCTTTTGCTTGCACATGAGATTGCCCTCATGATTTTCCTTGACAAAACTACCTCATCACTAAATAGGGTCAGGTATGATCATTGATAAAAAGGGTATGGGTACTAAAAATACCCTATATACATTATAATGGTCCCTAATCATACACATTCTTTTGTCCATGAGAAATCATATTTAATAGTTACAAATGACTCATTCTCATGCACCTCTCACACTTGGCATTAAAAATATTTCCAATTATACATTTTTAACAATGAAAAAGGAGTAAATAACCTATAAATAGTGCATAATTCATCAAATTCATGAATTAATCCTTAAAAGGCTTTCCAATTGAAGCTTCACCATTTTCACTAAGTGTTCACTACTTGTTCACTATGACTGGCTGAGATGAAGGATATTGTAAGCATAATTAGGAGATTATATATCTCAATATATGGACATAGGGACTTATAAAAATTCCTAATATCTCTACTAAATGTAATCACATCCTTTTAAGTTTCTCCATGCCTATAAAACACATAAATCTATTAATAAAATCCCTATTTTACACCATATATATAGGTAGAGTACACTTAAATCACATGTGATAGGGCCCTAGAGATTCATATACCACCTATAATTAGTTTCATGGTCACTTTACCCCATTTTGATGTTCCATTTTCAATATTTTCTCCATCAAGTTTGAGTTGGGTTTTATGAGGGTTTTAAAGAGGTTTTAGGTCTTAGCATTTGTTCATGAAGAATCCAATTTTAAGTCTTAAAATAATGCCACTAATGGATTATTATGGGCCCTACATAACACCTCTAAAAATTTTTATGTTTCATGCAAAGATTCATGAAAGTTCTAAGCATTCCAAGTTATCCATTCATATCCTTTCTATACATTCTACAGGGTCTGAGTACCTTCATGCCAATAAATGGATTATTGGTGCAAATATATACAATAAAAGGCTTTAAAACTTCCATATATACTCAAAAAATGTGATCCAATAGGTCTCAATGTTTATTTAGTCTAAAAGGTGATCAAACTGCTTCTAGGCATTAGGCCTCATAATAGGCCTAGTTATGTTTGCCTGCAACCTAGGTTCAACCTAAACTTATAATGGATTACATTTCATTATAATGGTTCAAAAACCTCACTTATACCCCAATATACATGATATAAATCATTATAATTCTTGTCAAATGCTAGAACTGAAAGTGGTTTATCTTTTGGGGTTATTATTATACCTTGCCTAACTATCCTACCTACAAACCTTATTGCATGGAGTACCTTATTTGAACTTGGACCTTATATCTTGGAATTTAATATTTTTATAGGTTTATTTCAACTTCAACAATATTACTACAAGGTTCCATCAAATTTAGGATAATGTTCCATCTTCATGTTCCAAGTTTGTAGGGTCTATGCATGGGTACAGTGCCCCCTATCTGAGATAAAATAGGGTAAATTCACCTATTTTATCACCAAAAATAAATGTTTTTTGGGATTATATATCTCCCAAGGATTATCTATACTAAATTTTAGATCCTTAGTTAGCTATTTGATGCTCTAAAGACCTTAAAAACCAAGACTGAGTTTTCTAAGGTAGACTATGCAGGGAATTAGACCATGGACTATGTAAGTGTTATTTAAGCTCCTTATTTGATCAAGATGTATCATGATATATTCATGAGTTTATTTTAAGAAACATTAATATTTTATAATATTTAATAATCTCTCCAAAATTCATATGCTACTCACATTCTTACACTCCAAGACTGACCTTTCAATCCTTGACTGTGACTATATTGACATCCATATTCACACCTGTAAGTGTCTATTTCATGATATTTTGCCTAATACTAGTGTTAAAAACTCCATTTAAAATATTATAATTTTATACATCCATTATATAAGTTACTAATCATGTTTATTCCCTTTGGTGCACCCTTAATGCTCTAGAATCTTAAGCATGTTTCCAACATGACTGATTTTCTTATTTGAAAGGCTATTTCCTATAGGTGGAAGTGGTCTCATGAGATGTATAATATGTGTATGCATATTATAAAAATATCCTCAGGTCATAATATTTTAATTTGAGTTAGTCCATACCTTGAATACCCTTCATCACCATCAGACATCAAAGTCCATTGTTTACTTGCTTGTGTGTAGATGAACTGAAACACTTTATTTTACTGACATATAGTTGTATTTGCATGATTTTAGACTTTGTATTAGGTTTTTTAGAATTTTTTATTAATTCCTCTTCATCCAAATGTGATTTATTGGATTATATTTCTCTAATAAAAACCCTAGACACTAATCATGCATCAAATTTATAGGTCACTATCAACTTACTCTACCTATAGGTTGCGATTTGATATTATACAGATAGGAAGGGAGTGAAGTGAGCCAAACCTAATGTAACATCATCCCCAAGTGTAATTTAGGTTACCCATACTATCATAGGTTATATGAAGCTAATAAAGTGGTTTATAATGTAACTTTGAAAGGGAACAACACCTTGGTGCCTAAGGCCTATAAATGTTGTTGCATACTTTCAGTGTTTTCAAGGGCACTTTTGGACATTTAATTCACCACATTATATTATTATTCCCATCTCAAAACATTTCATAATTGTTTTCCCTACTAATGATTACAATATGATCATACTTAGGTGTTATAATTCTCTAAGAAAATGAAGTATATGACATCTATAAAACCTCCTTGACCTCTATTTGGTTCTTTTAGGGATAAAGGCCCTAAAAACTTATACTTTGTTATTGGATGATTATTTAACCCTTATTAGGATATAAGGGGTCATAAACATGATCCATAAGATATAAAAAAATTCATAGACCTTAGGGAGATTTAACCCTATCAATTATCCATATGTACAATACCTCTAAAACTTTGTAAATGGCACTTGTAGGTGTATACTTCTGAGTGTAAGCTAGTGAGGGTGATAATAAACCAAAACAATCCTAAAAGAGGCTCTATTAGGAATTTGAATCAATATTTTACAATTTTAAGCAATTAGATCAAATGTAAATCTATCTATATATCAACATGATGGCATTAGGTCATATAGGTGCAAAATGAACTAGTTTACAAGCATACACAAGCCTAGAAGAGGCTTCTTGAACCTTTGAGACCTCAAAATCCAAAATAAAATGAAAAAAATATTGATAGGTCCTTGAAAATCTTTAAAAACACTTGAAAATAACTAACATGTCAAATCAAAGCAAAATATTCTGAAACAAGCTCAAACAGGGACCCCTCATGGATGTGATAACATAAAAACCTACCTAGCTTCTTAATTATGGCTCATAAAGGAGGAGCCATGAAACTAAAAAAAAAATCCATGAATTTGAAGTAGACTAAGGCCCCTCTCGAACCCCAAGAGAACCCCCAACTCCATCTTATGAACTTTATTATGCATCCAAAGTAACTATCCTTGGCTTGCAAAGGCAAGAAAGAAGAAATAAAAGTAAAATAATAAACTTTCTGACCTTTTATCTATAAAAAAATCATGGTAAAGACCTCAAGGAGATGAAAAGATAGTATTCCTATGTTTTAAGTTGAAGGTGGACTTCCTAAGTCCATACAAGTGTTATTAAGGGGCTGATTTTGAGGAGTTTTCTCTATTTTCATGCATCAAACTTATTCCTAAATACCTCTCACTAATTATTGACATGTTATAATATCTTCCATGTTGAAAAAATTTGTGACAAATTTCACCCTTGACAATTCTATACAAGTCATTTAATGAACTGAAAAAATTGACCAAAAGGCATTTTTTGCATATGAAACGTAGTAAAGGGAAAATTTACGACATAAGAACAATTTAAAACACCTAAATGACCATATTAGGACATTTTAAAGATAATTTTATCCTTTGACCATGTTTTACTAGAGTTGATCAGAGTTGACTTTGGTTGCCTAGACAAATACAAGGAAGCTAGGCTTAGACCAAGGTTAGAGCAGCAATGGGTGAGGTGTTTAGACACACATGAGACCCTTTTAGACATATATGAACCTTTGGAAAAGTTTTAGTATGTATAATTTGACCCAATTTGACTAAAAGTAAAATTTGGTCAACACATTTAGCAAATCCTAGGGGTAACATGCTTAACTATGTTAAGGACTAGTAGCCTTCTCCCATCCATTGGGTAAAGGGTGTCCAATGTACTCTAAAATATCAATATCAAACCTTGAATTGACTAATAAGACAACTTATTAATATAAAAACACATAAAGGAAAAACACCACATAACAAGACCAAGTAAATACACAAATCAAAGGCACACTTGTGCTATGAAGCACTTAGGGAACATGTAAAAAAAATAAACTAATTATTTACATATAATGAGACAAACCTACGTTATTAGATCAAAAGGAAAGTACCTTGAATCTCCTTCTTAATTATATCAATGAGGATGCCAACCATGCTTGTTTTTGGATGTAGTATTAGATGACTCATGCTTCTCTCTTATTCCTTGTGTTTGCATGTCTTTTGATAGGGTCATCTCAAAAACGTCTCCAAGGTAGATGAACTCTTCTTGACCTTGGAAAGATACCTCATATTGTTTTCCCTTTATGTCATTATTTCACATTGACATTTCTATGAATGGGACAACCTCTTACAAGTATATGTCTTCTTGAAAGGTTTCATTTCTCTTATCTTTTATTATAACCTCTTGAAACCCTCAAGAAGTCTTATATCATGTCATTCTAGGAGTGTTTCTTCTTCCAATGCTTTATTCATGTTTGTAAGAGTATATTCCCATGAGATTCTAGAATAAAAATTCAAACCATCTTCAAAAGACTCATAGTCATCATGGATTACTCTATCATGATTTAAACTCTCTTGATGATGATACCTCTCAAAACCTAATTGCTATTTAACATATTGGTCTGGTTTTCTTAAAATTCTTGCCTTCTCACTATCTTCATATTCTTTGAACATTTTCATAAAAGTATGCCACATGTCTTCTTCTTGAAACATTCCATGTTGCTTACCATCTCTTGTGGTCAATTACACAAGGAATTATAGGCCCCTTAAGGCTTTCAAATTCATTTCAAATGTCTTCAAATATCTACTATAAGTCATCATCCTCTTTTTTGTCACCATCATGAAGGTGAAAAACAATAGAAACTTCTTCTTCTTTGGAATCCAAAAGAACTTCTTCCAAAGCTTCTTCTTCACTACAAGTAAGTTCCTCTTCCTCATCATCACAATCTGATGTTTCCTCACAAGAAGTCAACTCCTCTTCATTCTCAATCCAATCTAAAATTTCCATCTCCTTCTCCCTCTTAATAATGCTAATTCTAGGCATCTCAAAACTAGGAACTTCAGCCCAATAAGGAGGCCAAGGAGAAATATATTCTTCACTACTAGAATATAATTTATCCTCAATGAAATAATCCATGTTAGCTTTAATGAATTAATTTTATTCAAATTTTCCTTTTATAGATGAGATATTATACATTTTGAGTTCCAATTCCTCCATTATTTTGGCAAGGTTTTCTTGGAATAACTTCTCTTAGGGGAAATAGGATCTTCATTAGGAAAGGAAGCAGGAGGGAGTTGAGATAAAGGGTAAAAATATTATATAGGAAGGGTGGGAGGGATTTGAGTAGGTTCAAATTTTTTCTCACTTCCAACTTCTCAACTTATACATTATTTATACTTTTTTCACATGTTGTCACTACTTCTTTGCACCTTGGGATGCTAGGCTTAGAGGGTTCTTCATGGGGTTGAAATACAAATGGAGAGGTAAATGATAGAATTAGTAAACTTGGGATTTCCTTGGGATTATCATATTATCTCCAACTTTGATAGGTAGTATTATGAGCCTCACTTTTTACTACCATGATGGATTGTGTCAAATGTTGGTTATGAAGATGGGCCTCCAACATCAGCTTTCTTCTCTCAAAATATTCTCCAATCATGTTATGATATGGATCATCTTGCTCAAAAATGGTGTCCTACTTCATTTGGCTAAGCTCTTAGATAGGCTTCTAGGAAGGGAAACTTTGGGGAATGCATAATGGACTTGGGGCATTTGGAAGCAAGATTGGATCAACATTTTGAATGGGTATAGTTGACATACTTGAAGGCTGATGTGGGTGTATTAGATCTTCTAAGAATAACATAGTTCATGAAATTTCAACCTATTTTATATATGGAAAATTACACCGTAAACATTATTCATTTCACCTGTAAGGCCTTTTAAATTATCTCTCTTAATGGCCATCCATTCTCTCTTGACTTGATCTAAAGAATCCTTCACACTCTTGATACAAACACTAGGGATGACTTGACCATAACCATTTATAGTATCAAGTTCTAACATATAGTATTTATTTCTAATGAATGTCTTCTTAAAACATGCAATGGATTGACTTGGAGAATGACTAGGTGGACTAGGTGAAGCACAAGCTTGATAGAGTTAATTATAGGTAACATAGGATTGATAGGATCACGACAAGATTGGCCAAGGACTTTTTCATGTTGAGAGGGAATGGGAAATGATGGATATGTCTCACCAACTTGTGCTAAGAAAATTTAATATGAAAATAATCCATGAATTATTCATGAAAAGTGTATAGAAAAAGAAAATAACTTCAATTAGAGTATCTAGACTCTAACCAGTAAATTTATTCTTGGAGTCACCATTAGTGTTTAGTGAAATAGCTCCAAATGTTGATATATTGAGGAGAACACCAAAATTCATTAAGGAATGGGCTATTATATCCCACTAGGCATGACAAAAACTATTGTCACTTGAACTTGCACCCCATGAAGAGATGAAAAGGCTCTCCTCATTCAAGTGGCACAAAGGAACCACCTCAGGGCCATGAGTAACCCAAATTTGAGGTGGATCTCTAGATTAGGGCAAGTTACCTTAATGTACCACCATAGATCAAACATACTACTAATGTTTAGCAAGTGAAAAGGGATAAGGATAATTGAAAACAAATCTAATATAGGGGAGGTGATATACCAAATAGATGGTCTATGCACACCACTTATAAAGAACTTGGAAATAAAGATAAGCCTACAAATACACTTCATCCCATTGAACACTCCTCTTCTACATCAATGTTTCAAGCATGGGGTCTTGAAGATATCCTTGGTTAGTAAGACTTAGATAATAGGACTTATAGAAACCCTAATTAATAATCTAATCACTACACCTATAATCTGCATTAGGCACTTCTTGTTGACTTAGAAAAGAGAGATTTTAAACTACACGAGTCACTAGGATGGATAACAAGTGAAGGTAAGAAAAATACACTTGAAAAATACCAATAACCATCACATGCACTTGATGAAATCATGAAATAATTAAAAAAAACATTCTTTATTAGTTTGAGCCAAAAAATTGAGCATGGATTCACCATACTCCAGTGGAGAGATGTTTATCACAACCAAAAAGGCTAGAATATATAACAATTGTGAGAAGAGAGAGAGAGAGAGATGGTGAAGTTAAAGAGTCACTAAGACACTTGTCAACTAAAGAGAATGAGTCAAAACAACATGAATCAAGAATTAAATAGGTCTTTCAATGAATATAAGGACAAACATTTGTCTAACTTATCTAACTCCTTCATATGTGGCATAGATGATGTTTTAATTACACATGAAATTGCCTCATGATTTGCATTCACAACTACCTCATCACTAAATAGGGTCAATTGTAATGATTGGTCTAAGGGGGAGGGGTTACTAACAATACCCTATATGAATTATAATGGTCCTTAATCATAAAAATTATTTTATCCATAAGGATTCATCTCCAATAGTTACAAATGATTCATTATCATGCAGCTCTCACACTTCGCATTCAAAATCTTTCCAATTCTATAATCTAGTCCATATAAAAGGAGGAGTGAAACCCATTAAGAGTTTCCAAGTCATCAAATTCATGAATCAAGCCTTAAAAGGCTTCCCAATTGGAGTTTAACCATTTTCACAAGGTGTTCACTACTTGTTCACTATGACTAGATGAGATGAAGGAGATGGTAAGCACACTTTCGAGATTAGATAACTTAATATATGGACATGGGGACTTAGAACAAGTCATAATATTTCTAGTAAATGTGGTTCCATCCTTTGAAGCTTTTCCATACCTAAATAACACATAATCTTTTAGGAAAATCCCTATTGTACATTGTATATAGGTATATTCTACCTGAGTTACATGTGATAGGGCCTTAGAGATTCCTCTATAACCTCTAATTAGTTACATGGTCACTTTACCCCATTTGGATGCTCTATTTTCAATCTTTTATCATAAGGTTTGAGTTAGGGTTTGTGAGGATTTTAGAGACTTTTTATGTATTATAATTTATTTATGAAGATCCCATGTTGAAGTCTTGAACTAATGCAACTCAAGGATTCTTAAGGACCCTCCTTAATACCTCTGAATACCTTGATGTTCCATGAAAATATTCATGGAACTTCTAATCATTCTAAGTTAGCCATTTGCATCCCTTTTACACATTCTATAGGGTTTGAGTATCTTTGTGCCAAGAAATGGCTTCTTGGTGCACCTATCTATGAAAAAAATTCTCAAACACTTCCATAGACACTCAAATAATGTGATCTAATATGTCTCAATGTCTATTTAATCCTAAAGGTGATAAGATTACTTCTAAGCATTAGGCCTCATATTAGGTCTAGCTAAGTCTACCTAAAACCTAATCATAACCTGACCTTATAATGGATTACACTACCTTATGATGGTTCAAAACCCTCATTTATACCCCCAAGGAAATTATATAAATCATTATAATTCATTTCAAATGCTATAATTGAAAGTGGTTTCTCCTTTGGGGTTATGATTACACCTTGCCTAACTACCCTACCTATAAACCTTATTGCATGGAGTACCTTATCTGACCTTAAACTTTACAACTTGTCTTTTAATATTTTTATAGGTCTATTTGAACTTCACCAATCTTATTACAAGGTTCCCTCAAATTTTATCTAATGTTACATCTTCGTTTTCCAGGTTTGTAGGGTCTATGCATAGGGAAAGTTCTCCCTATCTGAGATAAAATAGGTGAACTTACCCTATTTTATCACATAAAATATATGTTATAGGGGATTATAAAATTCAAAATTATTTTTCTAACCAATTTTAAGCTCTTGAATTATCCATTTGACCCTCTAAATACCTAAAAAACCAACACTAAGTTTTCTAAGGTATACTATGTAGGGAATTAGACCATGGACTATGTGAGTGTGATTTAAGATATTTGTATGCTCAATATGTATCATTATATTTTCATTAGGTTTTTTTAAGAAACATTAATATTTTATAATTCTCAATAATCTCTCCAAACTTCATATGGTCCTCACGTTCTTACACTCCAAGACTGACCTTCCAATCCTTGACTGTATTGACCTCCACAGTCATACCTGTAGGTGTCTATTACATGATTTGAGTCATAATAATAGTGTTAAAAAAATACATTAAAAATATTAAATTTTATCCATCCATTATATAAGTTACCCATCATGTTTATGTTGCACCCTTCATGCTCTAGAATCTTAGCCTGTTTCCTACATGACTGTGTTACCTATTTGAAAGGCTCCTACTTGTAGGTGGAGGTGGTACCATGAGATTATATCTAGGGTTTATATGAATCATATAAAAATATAATCAGGTTATAATATTTTAATTTTACCTAATTCATATCTTTAATACCCTTTAACACCATTAGACATTAAATCACATTATTTACTTGCCTAATGGTAGATGAACTAAGACACTTTATTTTACTAACTTGTAGGTGTATTTTCATGATTTTAGACTTTTTATTATGTGTGTTAGGGTTTTATATGAAATAATATTTGTCAAAATTTTATTTATTGGATTGTTTTTCTCCAATAATAACCCTAGACACCAATCATGCATCAAATTTATAAGTCACTATCTACTTACCTTGCCTATAGGTTGCAATTTGACATTGTACAGACAAGGAATGAGTGAAGTGAGCCAAACTTAATGTAACATCATAATTAAGTGGACTCAAGGTTACCCATAGTACCCTAGGTTATATAAATCTAGTAAAGTAGTTTTAAATGTAACTTTGAAAGGGAACAACACCTTGGTGCCTAAGTCCTATAGATTTTACTACATACTTTCAGTGCTTTCAAGGGAAATTTTGAACCTTTCAATCTTGGATATGGGATGATTAATCAACCCTTATTAGGTTACCAAGGGTCATAAAAAATTGTCTAAAATATATCAAATTATTTCATAGACCTCAGAGAGACTCAACCCTATCAATCATCCATTTTTAAAACACCTCTAAAACATTACAAATAACACCTGTAGGAGTATACTTCTAAATGTAAGGTAGTGAGGGTGATATAAGAGAAAAAAAAATCCTATGAGAGGATATTTTATGAATTTTAATTAATTTTAGATAATTTTAAACAATTTTATCATAAATACATCTCTCTAAACATCTACATTATGTCATCAGGGATTGTATGTATAAAATGAACCAATTTGTAAGCATACACAAGCCTAGAAGAGGCTTCTTGAACCTTTGAGACATAAAAAGACAAAATAAAATAAAAAAATTTGGGGAGGTATTTGAAAACCTTTATAAATACTTAAAAATAACAAACATGTCAAATTGAAGCAAAATATTTTGAAACAAGCTCAAACAGGGACCCCTCCTGGATGTGAGAGCATAAAAAACTATCTAATTTATTAGTTATGGTTCATAAAGGATGAGACATGAAAATAAAAATTCTTGACATGAATTTTAATTATAATAATTCCCCTCTTAATCCCCAAGATCAATCCACCCAACTCAACATGTATGGTTTGTACTATTCATCTAAAGTTGACGCTCCTTGGCTTACAAAGGCAATAAAGAAGAAACAAAAGTGAAAACTAAATTTTCTTACCTTCTCTCTACAAACCAAGCATGGTAAATACCTCAAGGATATTTAGATACACTATTACCATGTCTTAATCTAAAGGTGGACCTCCCATGGCCACACAAGAGCCATTAAGGGGTTGATTTTGAGGAGTTTTCCCTATTTTCATGCATCAAACTACTTCATAACTACCTCTATCTGATTCCTAACATGTGATAACCTCATCCACATTTAAATCAAACTTGGTGACAAATTTCTCCCTTGAAAATTCCATACAAGTCATTCAATGAACCCAAAAAGGTGGCCAAAATGCATGTTTTGCATTTGAAACATAACAAGGGGCAAATTTATGACATTGAAATAATTTAAAATACCTAAATTACCATATTAGTACATTTTAAATATAATTTTAACCTTTTACCATGTTTGAATAGAGTTTATTAGAGTTTAAGTTTGTTTCCTAAACAAGTACAAGGAATATAGGCTTAGACCAAGGCTAAAGCAGGGATGGGTGAGGTGTTTAGACACACATGAGACCCTTTTAGATATATAAGAACCTTTTAAATTTTTTATATATGTATGGGTTGACCCAATTTGAATAAAAATCAAATTTGGTCAACATTTTTAGTAATTCCTATGGGCAACATGCCTACCTATGTTAAGGACCAGTAGCCTTACCCCATCTGTTGGGCAAAGGGAGTCAAATGCACTCTAAAATAGTAGGATCATAACTTGAATTAACTAAAAAGACAAATAATTAACCTCAAAACTCAAAAATTAAAAACTAAACACCACAAAACCAAACAAACACACAAATCAAAGCCACACTTATCCTACTAAGCACTTAAGGAACACAAGACACAATATAAAATAAACTAATTATATACATCTAATAAGACATACCTTTAGTTTTGGATCAAAAGGAAAGTACCTTAAATATCCTTCTTCATGAGATGAATGACGATTCTAAGCATGATTTATTTTGGATGTAGTATTAGATGACTCATGTTTCTCTCTTGTTTCTTGGCTTGGCATGCCTTTTGATGGGGTCAACTCAAACAAGTCTGCAAGGTAGATGAAATCTTCTTGACCTTGGAAAGATACCTCATAATATTATCCATTTATCTCATTATGGTAGATTTTTAGATCTATGAATGGGATATCCTCTTTTAATTATATGTCTTCTTGAAAGGTTTCATTGCTCTTCTCTTTTGTTGCAACCTCTTCAAACCCTTCAAAAATTCTTATATCATGGCACTCTAAGAGTGTTTCTTATTCTAAATTTTTCTTCATGTTTTTAGGAGTAGATTCACATGAGATTATAGAATCAAACATTAATCCATATTCAAAAGACTCATAGTCATCATGGATTACTCCGTCACGATTTAAACTCTCTTAATGGTGATACCTCTCAACACCTAATTGATCCTTAACATCTTGGGCTTGTTTTCTTAGAATTCTTGGCTTCTCACTATATTCATATTCTTTAAACATTTTCATATAAGTATTCCACTTGGGGAATTTTTAAGCATGATTGGATTAAAATTTTGAATGGGCATGGTTGACACACTTGAAGTCTGATGTGGGGTGTATTGGAGCTACCAAGACTAAGTTGGTTCATGAGATTTCAACATCTCTTCTATGTTTAAAATAAGAACAAAAACATCAATAATTTCACTTGTAATGCCTTTCCAATTATCTCTCTCAATGGGAATCCATTCTCTCTTGACTTGCTCTAAAGAATCCTTCATAGTCTTGATATCAACACTAGGTATGGCCTAACCACAACCATTTCTAGTATCAAGGTCTAACATATAGTCTTTTTATCCAATGAGAATAATATTGAAACTTGCAATGGAATAAATTTGAGAGGAAATACATGGACTAGGTGAAGCATAAACTTGAAATGGATGATTATATGAAACATAATATTGATAGGGATCATAACAAGATTGGCTGAGGACTTGTTAATATTGAGAGGGAATGGTTAATGATGGATATGTATCACCAACTACTATTAAGATAAAGTTAATATCAAAATAATTGATGAATAATTTTTGAGAAGTGTATATAACAAGAAAACAACTTTAATTAGAGTACATAGACTTCTTAACTGATAGATTTTTGCCTAGATTCACCACTGGTGCTTAGTGGCATTACCTCCAAAGCTTGATATCTTGAGGAGAACACCAAAAATCCTCAAAGAATGGACTATTTAACCCCACTAGGCATGAAAAAAAAAATCACTTGAACTTTAACCCCTTGAGGATATGACAAGTCTCTCCTCATTCAAGTGGAACAATGGAACCACCTCAGGGTTGTGGGTGACTCAAATTTGAGGTGTATCTCTATATTAGGGCTAGTTCCCTTGATGTACCACTATAGATCAAACCTAATAATAAATTTTGGGGGGTGAAAAAGGAGAAGGAAAAATGAAAACAAATATAATATATGGGGGGTGATGCACTAAATATATGGTATAATCACACCACTTACAATGCACTTGGAACCAAAGAGAAGCCTACACTTACACTTCATCTAATTGCACACTATTCTTCTACATTAATGTATCAATCATGGGTTCTTAAAGATATCCTAGGTTAGGATGAATTATACAATAGACCTTATATAAACACTAATTCATAAGATACTCACTACACCTACAATCCATAATAGACACTTCTTGTTGACTTACAAAAGAGAGATTTCAAACTACATAAGGCACTAGGAAGGATAACATGTTAAGGTAAGCAAAATACACTTGCATAAGACCAAAAACCATAACATGAACTTTATGAAATCATGAATGAGGTAAAAATATCATTCTTTATTAGTTAAATAAAAAAATTGAGTAGGGATTTACCATACTCAAGTGGAAAGATGTCTACCATAGCCAAAAAGGCTAGAATATATAGCAATTATGAGAGGAGATAGATAAGGTGAAGTTAAAGAGTCACTAAGACACTTTTAACATATAAAGAATAATTTAAAACAACATGTAATCAAGAATTAAATATGTATTTTAAGGAATATAAGGAAAAATTTCCCTCCAACTTGTCTAAATCTTCCATATGTGGCATATATGCTATTGTTTTTGCACATGATATTGTCCTCATGATTCACCATCACAAAACTACCTCATAAATAAATAGGGTTAGGTCTAATTATTTATCTATGGGGTAGGGGTTACTAAAAATTCTCTAAATTAATGAGAATGGTCCCTAATCATACACATTCTTTTGTCCATGAGTAATCATCTCTAATAGTTACAAATTTCTCATTTTCATGCACCTCTCACAGTTGGCATCAAAAATATTTCCAATTATACAATCTAATCCATCAAAAATTAGGAATGAAACCTATAAAGAGGGTTCAAGTCATTATATTTATGAACCAAGCCTTAAAAGGCTTCCTAATTAGAGTTTTACCATTTTCACTAAGTGTTCACTACTTATTCACTATGATAGGTTGAGATGAAGGAGATGGTAAGCACACTTAGGAGATTATATATCTCAATATATGGACATGAATACTTATAAAAAGTCCTAATATTTATCCTAAAGGTATTTTAATCCTTTGAATCTTCTCCATACATGTAAATCACATAAATATTTGAAGAAAATCCATGTTGCACACCATCTATATATGTAGAGTACACCTCAGTCATATGTAATAGGGCCTAGGATATTCCTCTTCCACCTCAAATTAGTTTCATGGTCACTTTACCCAAATTGGATTCTCCATTTGTAATCTTTTCTCCATCAAATCTGAGTTGGAGTTTGTGAGGGTTTTAAAGAGGTTTTAGGACTTAGCATTTATTCATGAAGATCCCAAATTGAAATATTGAAATAATGAAATTTAGTACTTCTTAGGGACCCTCCCTAACAACTATTAACACTATGAGTCTCCATACAAAGATTAATGGAAGTTATAAACATCCTAAATTAGCCATTCATATCCTTTTTGTACATTGTATAGAGTTTGAGTACCTTTAATCAAATAATTTGATTAGTGGCACACCTATCTATGAGAAAATGCTCAAAAACTTTCATATATACTCAAATAATGTGATCCAATAGTTATCAACATATATTTAATCCAAAAGGTGATAGGATTGCTTCTAGGCATTAGGTTTCATATTCAGTCTAACTTAGTCTACTTGTAACCTAGGCTCAATCTGACCTTGTAATGGATTCCCATACCTTATTATTGTTCAAAGACCTTATTTATACCCCCATTTACATGAGATAAATCATTATAATTCATATCAAATTCTATAATTGAAAGTGGTTTCTCTTTTGGGGTTAGGATTACACCTTGCCTAACTACCCTACCTACAAACCTTATTACATGGAGTACCCTATTTGAACTCAAACATTCTAGCTTATACTTTCATATTGTACTAGGTGTATTTTAACATCACTAATATTTTTACAATGTTCCCTTAACTTTTGGCTAATTTTCCATCTTTATTTTCTAGGTTTGTAGTGCTTATGCATGGGGAAAGTGCCCCATGTTTGAGAAAAAATAAGGAAACTTCCCTTATTTTATCACATAAAATTAATATTTGAGTGGATTATAAAACTACCAAGGATACTCTATATCATTTAAAAGCTCCTCAATCATCCATTTGACCCCCTAAATACCTCAAACATATATACTAGGTTTTCTAAGGTATATTGTGCAGGGAATTAGACCATGGATTATGTAAGTGTGATTTAAGATCCTTGTATACTCAAGATGTATAATTATATATTCATGAGTTTTTTTTAAGAAACATTAATATTTACTACTAATCAATAATCTCTCCAAACTTCATATGTTCCTCACATTCTTACACTCCAAGACTGACCTTCCAATCCTTGACTATATTGACCTCCATAGTCACAACTATAGGTGTCTAGTAAATGATTTGAGGCATAATACTAGTATTTAAAAACTCCATTTGAAATATTATAAGGTGATCCATCCATTATACAAGTTACCCATCATGTTTATTCGCTTAGGTGCATCCTTCATACTCTAGAATCTCAAGCATGTTTCCTACATGACTATGTTTCCTATTTGAAAGGCTCCTACCTGTAGGTGGAGGTGGTCCCATGAGATTATATTTAGGGTGTGTATACATCCTATCAAAATATACTAAGTTCATAATATTTTCCTTTGACCTAGTTCATACCTTGAATACCCTTCAACACCATTAGACATTAAAGCCCACTATTTACTTGCCTGGCTATAAATGAACTAAGATACTTTAGTTTACTAACCTATAGCTGTATTTGCATGATTTTTAACTTTGTATTAGGTTTTTTAGGATTTTATATGAACTCTAGTCTAAATGCGCTTGATTATATTAGCTTTCTCTAATAATAACCTTAGAAATTAATCATGCATCAAATTTATAGGTCACTATCAACTTACCCTTCCTATAGGTTGAAATTTGACATTATATGGATAAGGAGTGAGTGAAGTGATCCAAACCTAATGTAACATCCTACTCAAGTTACCTTAATGTTACCCATACTTTGCTAGGTTATATGAAGCTAGTAAAGTGGATTGTAATGTAGCTTTGAAAGGGAACAAAACCTTGGTGCCTAAGGCCTATAGATGTTACTATATACTTTTAGTGATTTTAAAGGCACTTTTTGACCTTTAAATCACCACCTTATATTAGTCTTCCCCTCTCCAAAATTTTCATATCTAATATCCCTACCAAGGATTATAAGATTATCATACTTAGGTGTTACAATTCTCTTATCAAACAAAGTATGGGACATCTATAAAACCTCCTTGAGCTTTGTTTGGGTCCTTTAGGGACAAAGGCCCTGAAAACTTAGACTTCTCTAGAGGATGATTACTCAACCCTTAGTAGGCTACCAAGGGTGATAAATAGTATCCACAAGATATCAACTTGTTTCATATACCTCAGGGATATTTAACCCTGTCAATCATCCATCCATACAACACCTCTAAAACTCTAAAAATGGCACCTATAGGTGTATACTTCTGAGTGTAAGATAGTGAGGGTGATACAAGACCAAAACAAGCCTAGGAGAGGCTCTCTTAGGCATGTTAATGCATATTATAAAATGTTAATAAATTAGAATACAAGTACATCTCTCCAAACATCATCATGATCTCATCAGGGCATGTAGGTGCAAAATGAACCAATTTTCAAGCATAGACAAGCCTAGAAGAGGCTTCTTGAACCATTGAGACCTAAAAAGACAAAATATAGTGAGTAAACTATGTAAAGTTCTTTTAAAACCTTGATAAACTCTTGAAAACAACTAACACATCAAATAAAATCAAAATATTATGAAATGAGCTCAAATAGCGACCCATCATGGATGTAAGAGCATAAAAAAATGCTTAGATTCTTAGTGATGGTTCATAAAGGAGGATCCATGAAACTAAAAATTATCACTCCTCCCAACTCTACCTGTATGGATTGTACTATGCATCCAAAGTTGACTCTACTTGGCTTGTAAAGGAAAGAAAGAAGAAACAAAAGTAAAAAATGAATTTTCTGACCTTTTATATACAAAAAAATTGTGGTAAAGACCTCAAAAAGATGAAGAGGCACTATTCCCATGTTTTAAGCTAAATATGGACTTCCTAAGTTTGTATAAGTGCCATTAAGGAGTTGATTTTGAGAAGTTTTCCCTATTTTCATGCATGAAAATTATTCCTAACTACCTATGACTGATTCCTAAAATTTTCTGACCTAATACACATTTAAATAAAACTTGGTGATAAATTTATCCCTTGACAACTTCGTACAAGTCATTTAAGGAACCCAAAAAAGTTACTAAAAGGCATTTTTTACATATGAAACATAACAAAGGGAAAATTTATGAAATAAGAATAATTTAGAACACCTGAATGATCATATTAAGAAATTTCTAATATAATTTTATAATTTTACCATGTTTGACTAGAGTTAACTAGAGTTGACTTTGGATGCCTAGACAACTACAAGGAAGCTAGGCTTAAACCAAGGCTAGAGAAGG
This sequence comes from Torreya grandis, assembly GCA_037957365.1. NCBI lineage: Eukaryota > Viridiplantae > Streptophyta > Pinopsida > Cupressales > Taxaceae > Torreya > Torreya grandis. The sequence continues at coordinate 410,540 of JARHVA010006380.1, read as the reverse complement.
GATGGGTGAGGTGCTTAGACACACATGAGACCATTTTAGACATATAGGAACGTTTTTATAAGTTTCAATATGTATTATTTTACCCAATTTGACTAAAATTCAAATTAGGTCAACAATAAATTCAAGAAATGTGAATCGCTACCACAGGGATTTGAATTAGTGAATTTTATCTCAAAAGTATTCCATGGGGGATAAAAACAAAGGAGTCAAATCCCTTTTTAAAAATTTCATCATGTAAATTAAAAAATATAAATAAATTTATCTAATAAGAATAATTATAATAAATGATAAAAAATTAATTATTTATGTATTTAAAAACATGTTTATTATTCAATTTTATTTATCATGTTTAAATCTTTAAATATTTTTACTAAATAATTTATGTTTAAATGTTTTTCTAGAGTGGTTAGGTTTTGCCTCCACATAAAATTAAACATTTTTCAACTTAATGTTATTTTACTAAATTCCTTATTTTTATTTAAGTGGTGATAAATAGAAGCAAATCCATACTGATAAAAAGATTTAAACATTGTTAAAATTCAATTACAACTATTTTGACTATTTTCTACTAGTCTAAATTTCTTTGAATCTAGATAAGGTTCTATCTTACAACCATAGGAATAAAAAGAATCCCTCTACCATTTTAAAAAATGAACCATGCCAAATTTTTTATTTAAGTCCACCTCTAAATAAATTTCAATGACTTGGCATGCATGTTAAGAGTTATTTATATATTCCAATTGAACTACAATCAAATGTTTAGAAACACATTTCATACTTAATATAATTTTAACAACTTCATTTTCCCATAATATTAAATCAAACAACCATAAACCATTAAGATAGTTTTGGTTATCTACGTTTCATCTAAGAATTCCTAAAAATGTCAATATCTAACTATGGCTTGTAAATATGATTTATTTTATTTGACTAAGACTCAAAATATCAAAAACTACTAGATGGTTGCGTAACATTGACTAATTAATATTTTTAGTAAACTTCATCCATATGCATATTATAATACAATAATGAACTAATTATACATCACATAAATTATAAATATCATAGTGTCACTCCATGGTATATCCATACAATTTCCGTTCCTCTCCATAAATGTTAATACAAGAAACTAACACACCTATAAGTATATGAAGTACAACATAGCTAGTTATTTAGAATTATAATAAGAAGCTATAATTTAGCTAGGAATTAAAAATATTATTGTAGCTATTCAATACTACCACAACAAGATATTATGGACATATTATGAATCTAGTAATTTTTTTGTGTGGTACATTCTATAATACAGCTTGATGTGGTGTTGTCATGTTCATTATTTGATTGGTATCATACTTTGTTTCATTCATATTAACTTTTTAAGATTAATTGATCTTAAATTTTGTGTTGGATGAAGCCAACGTAGTGGCCCTATAATTTATCTTTTTTAATGCAAGGAGTTTCATTTCTCAGTCATGCTCAAGGTCACCCTTCATGTTTCTCATAAGTAGGAAATTTCAGTGCCATAAAGTGTGGTGGCAAGGGTTGAAATGATACCTATAATGTAAGAGGGTTATGAAAGACATATTGTGAATCAAAAATGCCATATTTAGATGCCTTTTAGGTATTATTCTCAATGAAAGAATATTTTTCCTCTAATGCTTTAATGATTTGTAATGAGGATTGTGAAAAATATCCACCGTGGTTCAAAGTATTCATTTAAGTTAACATCAAGGGAATGAATATATATCCCCACGTGATGTATGCTCAATGTTTGATGTGATCAATGGAAGTGAAAGAGTAATATCCTTATTCATACTCAAGTGGTGATAAATTATAGAAGTAATCCATATTGATAGTTTAAGATTTAAACACTATCACAATTCCATTACAAATATTTTGACTATTTTCTAAAAGTCTAAATCTCTCTAAATCTAGATAAGGTTCTATCCTCTAGTCATAGGAATAACAATAATCCCTCTGCCATTTACCAAAATGAATCATGCCAACTTTTATATACAATTCCACCTCTAAATCAATTTTAAAATAGCAACTGTCAGATGGTTGTGTAGCATTAACTAATTAATTTTTTTAGTAAACCTCATCCATATGTATTATTATTATATTAAAATGAACTAATACATCACATAATATAAAATTATTAATAATCATAGTGTTAATCCATGGTGCATCCATTCAATTTCCATGCCTCTACATAAATACAAATACAAGAAATTAACACACCTATAAATTACATATGAAGTAAAACATCACTAGTTATTTAAAAGTTATGATAGGAAGCCATTAGTTTGGCATTGAAAATATTAATTTAACTACTCAATACTACTAGAACAATATTGGTGGATATATGTGACCCATAAAAATTATCTATAATCAACTAAAGGCCAACCATATTGTATATGATTAGTGATATAGTGAGATAGAAATATTGAAGGATGTGATCAACTTATTTTGATGACATGTGCCTTATGATCAAATAGTTTGAGGCTGTGATTATATCTATGTGTAGAGTTTCAATAAAATAATGAAATTCAAATAATAATATGTAAAAAATAATTAAAACAAGGTCAAATTTATGTATGTGCATATTTACGTATATAATTCTTAAAGGAATATAAAATGTGAACATGGAGTTTTTTTTAAGAAATTTACTAGAACAAATCCATATTTACATTTAAACAAAATTTACAAGTTCGACTCACACCTCAATAAGTTGTTGCACAAATCAAATCACACTAGCCTATGTCTACTCATACCCATATAGATAGAAAAGTATCAAATGAGGACAATAATGAAACAAATAAAATATCATCACTATTCAATAATATATATAAAATTACATACATCTATATAAATGAAAACTTATAAAATTCAAAATTACCTATGTATATGTAAATATCAACCAATTAGCTATAGAAATATATGAGCTACAGATGGTTCACAATCTAGATAGGAAAAAGATGGTATTGTCTTCTATTACAACCTAAAAAATTACACACACACACACACACACACACACACACATTATTGTAATTTATTATTATGTAAAATAATTATTATCTTTTAAACACTATTTATAATTTAGTAGGTCCAAAAAATATTACATGTCAAAATTAAAAGATACTTGTAAATGTCCAAGAAAGATTTCCAAACCAAATGTATATTTAAAAAAATAAAAAATTAGTAGTAAAGGAAATTATAATATGAAGTTATCCCATTTAAAATTATAGTCAACAAAAATCTTAAAATACTGATTAAGCCCCATATATCTTCCATTACTAAATACTAAAAATTGTACAAGATGAGCTTATGATATTGGGTAATGTGTTAATGTGGCTTTCACTAACATCCTAGAAACACTGTATGAGTGATTAACCCTCCAAAAATGGCCCCAAAATGTATTCTTAGTAATAAATCCATCAAAGATAGACCTACAATACCATTTCTATGGCATCCATGTTTTGGGCCATGAAAACATGTAATGACATTTAGCCATCATTATTTTACAATAAGGGTCAAAACCATAATATCATCTATCCAATTAGAAATACCATCATAATTTGCTTACATAAATTGCTTCTCCTCATCTAATTTAATCTCCATTTCATAGAGGACCAAAAAATTTGCATCATTGTGGTCCAGTAGCCGTGTTAGTTGGACCATCTCCATGTCCACTCTCATAAGCAATAGTATGGGAAAATTGGCTTGTATGTTACATGAGGGTCTTATTAAGTGCCTTAAGTGTATGCAAACTACTAATATATAAAACATCCTTCACTATAGAGGGGATTGCCTCAAGATAAAGTGGTTATTTGATAGATATTCTCATAGGTTGATTACGCACATGATATGCAACCAAACTATCCTATCAAAAGCCTTTTTATTGGCCCAAAAAACTCTTAATAATAAAATTAATAAATAATTTCATTTAAGATATTAAACTTGCACTAAATTTTCTTCAAAAAATATGAAAAACCTCATTATTTTTAGAAGATGAGACATCATATCCATCCACCATTAGTCCCAAATATTATTTCTCATCAATGAATGGTGGCAGTAGTGGATTGCAAAATGTTTGAATTATATTAGAAGTGGCACATTGGTTTTGGGATTACTGAATAATGAGCAATTTTTTCTTTTTAATTTTTTATCTCTCAAACTAACCACTAAAAATTTGACATTATCATATTATGAATTACAAATATCTTTATAAGATTCCCATATGTCAATTTGACATTTTACCATTTAATCAAATTCACCTATAGTAAGGTAGGGGTCCTGTGCTTAGGGATTACTGATTACTTTTTAGTGGGTGTTTTTGAGAAATTTTAGGATTATTTTTCCTAATTTGAAGTCCTACATTCTTTAAAAATTTATGAAATATACATTTCTCAAAAAAATTAATATTATTTTACTTTAAAAAAAATTGTTTGAAAATAAATAAATAAATATGATTGGATACAAAACTATAGATGAAAACAATGAATTTATATTATATGAAATAAAGACTTTTTGACATTATATTACAAAAAATTCAGTTGATTATAGGTGAATGAATGCATTCATATTAGTAACTATGCATTACAAAAAACTACCAACAAAGCCATGGTATACAAAAGTAAAAAATGCTAACCAGTCTTGTCTGTGGAAATTGATGAACACATCTCCAACTCACTTTATAGAATATGTAGTTAGAAACACCAAGAAACACATCTTAATAAACTGAAGCAATAAATAAAAGTATTTAAGTGGAGAAATAAACTCATCAGGATAGATATTCATTGGCACTGAATAAATTTTAGCTTAATTTGATTTTGTTCAATATAAAATTGTGTATCACTAATTGAAATTGCAACTTCAAAGCCCTAGTGGTTAAGTAAAGATGGTCATTTTTTAAAGTAGAACAAAGATTCCTTGTATAATTTTTATATAATTTAATAGGTTGTATACTTTTTATAACCAAGTTTAAATGGATATAAATTTAATCATTCACATTACTTGAATCTAATTGATTATTTATCTGTTTTAATATCAACTATTATGTGCCAAGTGTCATATGCAACATAAAAATTAATGTTTGTGATAAATGATTTAAATTTCATGATATGTGATTTCAAATTTTAATCTATATCCTACCAAACATTAATATTTGATATAATTACTATTCAAAGTAATCTACCTCATCTATTGCACACATGGTGAAGCATCATAAAGTTTTAAATTCATACATGTGATCACATTTTTGATCCCATAATGTTAAATACTCTTAATTTTTTTGAGGATTAATGCTATATAATACCACATAACATGATAATTACTTATAAAAGTAATTATGGGTGAAAACCTATTGAGATCTAAATCACCATTCAATGTTTTAGGATATGATGGCTTACATTTTTTTGAAAAGAGATTGCCTCTTAACAAAATATCTACGTAAAAATTGTAACTCCCTTGGTTTCAATTAGGGGTATCTGTATTCACTAGATAAGGAGCTTAGTTATGGGCAATTAGGTTTTATCTTGGTGATTGTAATGGATAAATTACTTTTGTTCCAATCGCACTAGATAAATTATAAGTGACCAAAAAGAATCATGGGTTTAGAAATATGATAAAAATTTGAAGTGGACATATGTGTTTTAAGGACACCATCTATTCCAATGTGCATACCTACTATTTTACCACCACCACTAGTTTCTCTGAAAGATATTAATAATTAATAATGTTACATCTTCAAAAAATGTGGATGAAGTTCCACTTATTATGGAAGAGCCTATTATTTATAAATCATTACCATCAATTTCAAAGTTCCATAATGATAATTTTACTTTTATTTCCATATTTAAACTTTTATAATTTTCATTATATGGTCTTATAGTGGATTATTGAATGTTTTCTAATTATGATGATCTTTTGAATGTGATCAAAAACCCATGGTAGGAGATCCATCAAGTGTAATTTATTTTGACAAGTCTGTTGCTATTTTATGGCAATGAAATTCACTAAATTATACAAATCTACATTTAGATGCAATATATAAATTTAAATTCTATATATGGAAAAACTATATATTATAAGTTTTCTAAGGTAGACTATTTATGCCTTCACATAACCATAATTTAGATAAGTATATAAAATCCTTTTTGAAGAGGATTTTGATTTACTAGTTACAATTTTGTCCCACTTATTTTAATTACCATTTTTGGGTTGAATTCATCTCCAAATATTAGTTTGTAAATTCAAGAAAGGTGATTTACCCTCACATGAATTTGAATTGGTTAATTAAATTATCTCAAAGGTATTTCAAAGGGACTAAAAGTTAAGGATTCAAATACCTATTAGACAATTGGCTTATGTTACATCTTCAAAAAATGTGGATGAAATTCCACTTATTATGTAAGAGCCTATTATTTCTAAATCATTAACATCAGTTTGAAAGTTCCATAATGATAATTTTACTTCTATTTCCATATTTGAACTTCTATAATTTTCATTGTATGTATTATAGAAAATTATTAAACATTTTTTAATTATGATGATCCCCTGTATGTGATCTAAAACACATGGTAGGAGACCCATCAAGTGTAATTTATGGGGACTCATATAAGTTGGGAATTGGCCAAATATAATTAGGGGTTGCTTATAGGTTTAGGGAGGGATAAGAGTTAAAACTTAGCTAAATTCATAATAAGAAGCACTGGAGGCTTTGTGAATCTATTAATTTTTTTGTGTGATGCATTTTTTAACATATCTCATTATGGGACTATCATGTTCATTATTTGATAAGTATCACAATTTGGTTCATTTAGATTAACATTGTAAGATGTATTGATCTTAAATTTTCATGTATTGGATGAGGCTAATATAGTGGCCCCAAACTTTACTAGCTTTTTTAATGCAAGGAGTTTCATTTCTCGATCATGCTCAGGGTCACCCAATTGTTTCTCATAAGTAGTAAATTACAATGCAAAAAAGTGTGATAGCAAGGGATAAAATGATACCTCTAATGCAAGAGGGTTATGCAACACATATTATGAATCAAGCACATGAATCATAATTTGGATGCTTTTTAGGTGCTCTTCTCAATGAGAGAATTTTTTTCCTTCAATGCTTTAATAATTTGGAATGAGGACTGTGAAAAAGCCCCACATTGGTTCTTTTACCCTAAATTACAAGGTTTTTATTTAAATATAAATCTATATTTAAATACATATATAAAAGGATTAAAGTCTAGTATATAATAATTATATATGGAAATCTATTAAGAGACATACTATATAAATTTAAAGTGTTCTTGTGATATCTAAAAATAAGTTTAAATCTTGGTCATCATAGAATGGACCAATCAGTGATCAAAATGCCTTCAAAATTATTTCTAAATGATTTGATAGCTCTAAATGGAATTGATGATCTTGGGATGTACTAGTTAATCATCAAAATTCTCTTGAAAAGCTTCCCAAACAAGTATGTTGCTATTTTATTGGAATGAAATTCCCTAAATCATATAAATCTACATTTAGATTCAATCTATAAATGGAAATTCTATATATATAAATACTATATAAAGTAAGTTTTTTGAGGTAGCTAAAAATAGAATTAATCATCTTAGGATGTACCACTTATATTCATCTAAACCTACTCAAACATCAAACTACTTAAGAAAGATATAGAGCCATTAGAACTAAATATAACTAAGATTAATTCACAATTAAAATCAGTATTATAATCCTAAATATAAATGATCTAAATTATGATTAAAAATAATATGAAAACAAGTGGATTGGATTGATTACCTTAGACTTAGAATTTTGACATTATGTTGGCATGATCATGGACTATTGATGATGGATTAGATTTGTATGGAGACTCTTAATTGATTTAATATTTGGACATGGATTTTCTAGATTATTTTTAGTTAGCTCCAATGGAGGAATGGAGTTATTTAAGTATAAATAGGAGGGAAGGATCAATGGTTAAGATTCAAAGTTGGATTGGGGAGATGAAGGGTTGGGTATTATTCTTGAAAGCCTCTAGATTTAGAGGCTTCTAGAGAGAAGAAGTGAGAATATAGAGGATTTTAGAATTGGAGAATTATAAAATCCTTTTAGGGACTAATTAAGATTAGGTATGGGATTAGATAGGGATAAGGTGGGTGATTAGGGACTAGGGGTGTAAGAGAGCCTACTAATAGGCTAGTATAGGTGGGTAGCTGAGCCATGGAAATTTAAAATTATCAAATAATAGATACATTAAGATTAGGATAAGATAATGGAGATTTAGGATATTAATTAATTTATTTTTGGGGATGGATAAGGTTAGTAAATGATAAATATTAAAGGGGAAAATTAGATAAATAATTAGGAAAGGGTGATAAATTAGTGGGATGAAAAGGGATAAATTATATAAGCAGAATTAGTGTCAACTAATAATAATATTAGTGACATGAAATAAAGTGAGATAATATAGATGCATACATATTGAGATGTAATATTTAATGTTCAAAATTCCTTTGAAAAGCTTCCCAATGGATATAATTAAAGCTTATGTTTCATCAATAATATAATTTATATAATCTTGATAAATGAAGGTTTTATGATACTTGTATTTAAATATTTTTTTCAAGAGGAGTAAATTTGATTTGATTATAGTTTTCTATTTAAATTTAATTTATTTTACATGGATGTGATTTTTCCATGTATTTTTTACCACAATATTGGGATTCAAAATTGAGGTACTTGTGTCGTTGGCCAAAATGTTTAACCTTGACTCTGCATTCAGATATCGCATAGATTGTTGTGATGAATGAAAATTTAATGTTTATAGATTGGTATGGTGTATATTTATTATGCCTTCACATAAAAATAATGTAGGTAACCCCACAAAATCCTTTCCCAAGACTAGGTCTTTGAGTTACTAGGTATGATTTTTGTCACTTATTTTAATTACCATTTTGGGGTTGAATTCAAATCAAAATATTAGTTTGTAAATTCAATAAAGGTGACTCACTCTCACAAATATTTGAATTGGATAATTAAATTATCTCAAAGGTATTCTATGGGCACTAAAAATTAAGGATTCAAATCCCTATTAGATAATTCAATCATGTAATTTCATGAACAAATATAAATAAACTTTTTTAATTTGAATAATTATAATAAACAATAAATATTTTTATATTCAAAAAATATATGATTTTATTATGTATTTTTTATTTATGTTTAAATATTTAAATATTTTTATTAAATAATGTACATTGTTTAAATGTTTAGTATGTTTAAATATATAAATATTTTTTTAAACTAATTTTACATGTTACAAATTTTTATATAAACTTTTAACCTATTATAGAATTAAATTATCATATGCTTTGAAATTAGGTTTAAGTCTATATTTTTCTCTTTCCATTATTTTCTCTCAATTTTTCTCTCTTCCTTTAGAAGGTTGAAAAACATTCTTTAATTGACTGTTAGGTTAACTATGGTGTTAGTGGTGAAAGCATTGAACCCATTTTTCATTATAATTTATATAGTTTCTTCTTTTCATGTATTCAATTTATTTAACGTATAATTTTATTGTATCTAAAATGTGTGATTTATTTTTCTTCACATTACCCTTTTATTCATTTTTTACTGGTTTAAGTTATGAAATCACTAAGATTAGGATAGACCTGTATTGTTATTATGAAATCAGTAAGATAATTAAATGATGGAGATTAGAATTGTTTAGTGACTACTAGTGCTCAATAAGGACCCAAATGGTTAATGTGAGGGTAAAGATTTTTTTTATTAATTTTAAGCAAATAATAAAATGGTTGAGATAATTAAATTGTGAAGATTAGGATTATTTAGTGATTAGTTGTATTCAATAGGGACCTAAATGTTGAATGTGAGGGGAAAGTAGACATTTTTATTAACTATAAGCAAATAATGAAATGGTAGAGATAATGAAATGGTGAATATTAGGATTGTTTAACACTTACTCAAATTTAATAGAGACTTGAATGGTGAATGTGAGGGGAAAGAAGATATTCTTTATTAACTATAAGAAAATAATGAAATGGCAAAGATAATGAAATGGCATAGATTAGGATTGTTCAGTGCTTGTATTCAATAGGGACCCAAATGGTGAATGTGAGGGAAAAGTAGACATTATTTTATTAACTATAAGTAAATAATCATAGTTAGAATGTGCCATGATTTAAAATGTTTTTAATGGCTCCACCCTATCTCTATCTCCTTGCATCATTCACCAGTTAGCTCTGTTCGGGATACTATGAATTATTTCCATTTTAGACTGAGTTAAAAATTCATTTTTTTGCATGTTCTAAGTTATTATTATTTGAGTTGAATTTTTTCCATTTTAAGCTGAGTTGAAAAGTTTTTTTTGGGGGTGGTAAACCTTTCCGTCATTCAGCCTCATAAACTTTATGAATGAATGATTGAATAACACTTAGCATTATTATTTGAAGTGGCTAATATTTTCCTCATGATTCAATATTCTAGGGTAGAGGGTTCCCATGCATCATTATACATTAAACAAATAATAAAAAATATTTTCACCTTAAAAATAGGAGTAGCTATTATTTAGGGAGAAATTTTTGAGGGGTAGGAAGTAGTAGGGGGCTGAATATTTGTATAGCTGCTCCTTTCTTTTGGTTAACACCTATCATTTGCATTCAACTAATTTTTTTATTTTTTTTCAAATAAATTTTTTCTAGTAAAATTCTCCTCATTTCTTTTAGCATCATGTATTACACATAATTTTTTCAGTCTTTGGAGCACATCTAGGTATCCTTAAAACATCTTGCATAGGAATTTGAATCACCCCATATATGTCTTAAGAGAATTCGTAGACTTCTTCAGAGCATCCTGTGTATGTCTTCAAATAATCTTGTGTATGTATGTGTATTAATTACTATAATTTTCAACTAAGTCAATATCTAATGGCTATTTTCAATGAGATCATTTGGTATTGGAGCTATACAACTCACTATTTATGGGGTTTTACTTTTTCTATACTTTCTAAACCCTAAAAATAGTAAATGGAACTCTAACTTTAGTTTGTAGAGTGGTAAATCTAAATTTTTTGTTAATTATTCAATATACCAATATATAGAACTTAGACATCTAAAAATTAAATGTCCAAAATTCAAACTAGGAACTTAACAACTCCCTCGAATGAGAAGGAGATGTGTAATTAAACTCACCTCAACATCTATTCACAAGATACAAAATCTTTATGATCTTAATGCCCAGATATATTTATTCAAAATATAAAAAATCTAGGAGTTAGATCTCATTGTTTTAGGAAAGATTTAGAAATGACTCAACTAATCATTGATAAGAAATAACTAATCTAAACTGAAGATACTTATTTGGTTTAAAAAATAAAGATACAAATATATCTAGACTATTTTAAACCATTATCATGAATGGTAATGTTTAAAATAAGACATTTAAATATAGAGTCTATTTATATATATCTATAGAACTACTATTTTGAGCAGTATGATCCAACTAGTCTTTACATCACATCCAAGTATCTTTAGAGCATCTTCTATAGGTTTCAGTGTACCATGTATAGGTCTTTGAAGCATTCCTATAATTCTTTGAATCATCTTGTGTATGTTTTTAAGGTACACCCAAAGATTCATCAGAATAATTCTAGAGCATCTTTGGAGTGTCTTCAAAGCATTCAATCTATATAACTCACTTGTCAAATCCTCAAAATTGTAGATAAAAGAGTTGTCAAAACTATGTGTTGCCTTCTAAAAATTACCCCATCATTGGGATGTGTTGTTATACTCAAAATTACCACATCCTTGGGATGTTTTTTTGTACTCAAAATTACCCCATCCTTTGGATGTGTTGATGTACTCAAAAATATTCTATTCATCTAAGTTAGACACACTAACAAGGTAAATAATCAATAATAAATTACATATGAATAGAAAAAATTGCATTCATATCCTACTTATTTCACACTTTAATTATAAAATGTAATAGAATATATAACCAAAGGCATCACTTAATGGACAATTTATATAAATATGATGAGCTATATGAAATTCCCATCATTTATCCCCTAAAATTTACCTTTTATAATTCTTCTTGTAAATAAGTGGGATGACTGATCCTTAATCCAAATTTCATGATTCAAACATCTGAATCATAGCATAAACTTCAAAATGATGGTCCTAGTCATAGTTTTCCCTTGGCATGAATGTAATATCTCTAACAATTGTATGCATTCATACTTCAAATTCAACATCTAATTGAGAATGCCAACATTGTGATGGAGATATAGGACACAAAATGATAGGATAGATAAACCTCATCCCAATATAGATATCTAAACCTCTTTCCTTTAAGAGTTGAGTGATTATCTAAAAAAATAATTTGGATCTTCTTAGATTATATCTAATATTGGTGGGGCTCAAGACTTCCCTGTGCTTCAAATCAATAGGTAATGTCTCCACCTAGAAAGATTTAAATTGAAAATAGTGTCATAATGATGGTTTAGAAAACCTCTAAAAGCAATAATATTAGATCTCAATAGATCATGATACTCATTATTCATATACATATGATACAATGGTCGTAAATAATAAATAAGTTTCTTTTCTTCTAAAAATCGTGGTCTCATGCATAACCAAGTGGTGCTTTGTAATTTCATAAATCTATTTTTGGCTTGATGCCATACTATTTGGTTCCTTAGATTGGAGAGAAAGGCACACAATTGTCTCTCTCCAACAAATAAATTTATCAAAAAACTAGATTTATATCCTAACAACAAATTGAAATCATTAAACTAATAAATGACATCTTGCCTTTCTTCTGTGCTCTTTACAAAAATGTCGATAAATACATGCTCATTTTCAATAATATGTGAAAAATCAAGGGAAATTAACTAAATCTACCATTATAAAACTAATCATGTAAGAAAAAACATAAACTAATAAAGGTTTCTTGCATGTTAATAGTTTCTCAAAAATAGCACAAATGTGTTGGATAAAACCTTGTGCTTTCTATAATTGTAGTTCAAATTTTGCCAATTGCTTCTCAGATTCCTCCTTAAGTTTGGCATTTTCATCTTTCAATTTTTGAATTTTCTTCTGGGTGTTATTCTGGATAGAGATTATTTCATGTAATGAAATAAGGAAAGAGGGAACATCTATTATTGGACCCTCTATCTGAACTATAATTTCTCATGTTTATCTTTGTATTGCATGAATAGAGGCTTCTAACTCAAAATTCTGAGTGGTGAGCTCTGTCATTATATTAATATGTTGGGCAAGCATTGTATTTTTATCTTAAATAATTTCTCTTATATTATTAATTAGATTACACTTATCAACATTGACATTTTGTAAACTAGTAATTTGAGTATCATTAATAGTAAGAGAATTCTACAAATTACTCAATTATTAGATCTATGAAAACATTACATTTTGGACCCTAGTCTATTCATCTTGTATTATTTGAAGAATTATATCTTGTTCACTAACTCTAGTAAAATATTCTTCCCACCTTTGTTTTAAATTAGAAATCATTAAGTCCTTGCCTTTCAAATTTGAACAAAGAACATCTAACTTTATTTATTTTAGTCTAATTATTTCATCATGGCATGTTGGATTTATTTTTCTTAATTAAGGAAATGTGGATAATATTGATCTTCTTCAATCAAGGAAGGCTTACACTTATTAGTAAGAAAGGGCATAAGACACTCTGCATATTGATGTACAACTTCTTCTACTAGGGTTCCGTCTACAAAGACTTTTTTTTATGGCCTTCACATCTTTTTATTCTTCATACAAGACAATTCAATGAATGCACTAGAGTTTAGTTAGAAGAGGATGAAGGGGGTCTAAATAAATTCCCATTTATCACTTTGATCTATGATGCAATATCTTTATAACTAATGGTAGTGGAGATGGTTGTTCTATAATTTGAAATATGGGTTCTTCAATCCAAATTTTAGTGTAAGGAGGAGATGAAAGGTGTGGTGTATTTTTGGCAGGAATTGTAAAAAAATTTCAAATGAAAGAGGACCAAGCCTTTTCACCCCATGGTTTACTTAGAAAATAATGGTGGTAAATTAGTGTAACCAACCCATAATAGCAAGTAAACCTAGTACCTCATCTTATCTTTTGAGAAACATTAATTAGATCATTATGAATGAAATAGGGAAGATTAATCTTATATTATTCTCAAACACATCCTTTCCTCAAGTGAAGGAGTCTCATAACATCTCCACCCATTACTATAAATTGACCATCATAAGTGATATGTTTCATTATCCAGATATAATGTTTTTCCAAGGTTGAAGACAACTTTCTTTTAGAATTCCCTTGGCCACTCCTTGGGTGGATTTGGCTAGTCTGGGGTGTGTCTCATTTCCTTTAACAAAAATATAAATTAGGTTAGAAAAAATGATCTTTTCAATGTCCACTACTCCATCATTAGGAATCATAGATAGAGAATTTATTAAAAAGGGATTGATTAGAATGTTCTTCTCTTTGATAATAAAATGATCTTCATAAAAATTCTCATAGAATTATTTCACAATTTCTTCATGGAATCCCTATAACATTTTTAAGAAATTCACCCAACTTGCTATTTCAAAGACATCTCTAGTTTCTTCATCTTGTAACATTACATTAAAGGATTCTAGTTCACTATTTTTCTTTCTCCCACCCATCTTCAAAGAAATTTCTATTAAATTGTAAATATAACTACACTATAAATACATAGATCTTAAATTTGCATAGGGAATAGGGGAAGCAAGAGTTAGAGATATGACACAGTAGTTAATGGTGGTAACAATGCAAAAATGAATAGTAAAGAAAGTTATATGATGTTATTATAATAATAATAATAATAATAATAATAAGGTTGATATTTATGGTTATATCTTCATACCATGTGAGATATAATGGGAATGCACTTTTCCTGGTTAAACACTAACGATGTGTCATAAAGATTATTATTGGCAGTACTGGAAGCAATAATCCCAATTAATTATGCATCATACCAAATATTTTTGAAATATCCTCTATTTAAAACATAGTCACATCAATCTTGTTTGAAAAGACAATTTGTAAACATCATCACATCAAATATATTGGAGGAGATATTTTGAAAATACCATCACATCTAATTTATTAGAGATCTTTAGAAAACACCATCACATCAAATTATGGATTGTAGCATTGGGGGTCTAATGACATTGTCTTGATTATTAATGATGGAGGTGGATTCTTGCCATTCATGATTTTTCATCTTAGTAACATAGCTATTAGTCTTTGGATCATAGCTTCCATTCTTTGGATCTAAGCCACTAGTCTTCAGAGCTAAACCTTCATTCTTTGGAGAAAAACTGTAGTCAATTCAGACTTTGTTTATATATATATATATATATATATATATATATATATATATAAATCACCCTATATATAAATTACCTAATTTATTAAAACAAACCTTATATATATCTACTTAATCCATGTCTTATTTGAAGAACCAGTTAAGGTCTCTATTGATAGAGGCAATGGATGAGTTGGAGTTATCTATTACAAGGCAGACATCTGGGGAGGAAACCTCTCCACATAGTATAATAAGTCATTATAGTGTTTATCATCCATGGCCAATGTAATGGTATTAAAACTAGTTTCTTAAAAGATTATGTTTGTCTTATATGAATAGGTAAATTAGACCTATTATGACCTGGTGCTTCTATATTTTCCTACTTCAGCCATGGCTTTTGAATTTTGATTAATGATATCATATATTGTCTTAATGTTAGATGAATGCACAAAAGTCTTTTTTAGCAGGCTTGATTAATGTAATACTGATGGAAATCTTGATTTGTCCTATATTAATAGAAAGATTTTTAAACTTTGAACTATTAATTTTAGTAATTAATTACACCAACATTCAATTTATCTTTAATTTGGTTTTGATTTTCCATAAATTTTAGCTTTAAATCTAAACAATGCCACCTTTTAACACATGTCTATCACCTTAGATCTTATTAAGTAATTGCATGGCCTTAATATGACCAAGATGCATAGTTGGACTAAAATATAGACATGTGGCACCTTTTGATTTCCTCATAGATTCTAAAAATGTAGCCCTTTGTGATTACTTATTTGTATCTCACCTTGTGGTGACTCTCAATTAATCATGAGCTCTTGGGTGATGAATTTTAATTATGATACCTTGAAGGGTAAATCCACTCTTATGCATGTTTAAAATGTATCTCCTAAGAGATACCTTGAATGCATTACAAAAACCTTCAAAATATCACCTTATTTCTTAAAGGAAAATTCCACTTATTTCTTGAAGGATAAATCCACTTATGTGCCTCTTTGTATGCCATATCCTAGGAGATATCTTGAAGGGGGAATACAATCTTGTGAATGTTTGAAAGGTATCTCCTAATATACCTTGAAGTTATTACAAGGGCCTTTAAAATATCTATCAGTAGTGCCTTCTGTGTAATGTAAAATTCCACTTGTTTCTTGAATGAGAAATCCAATCTTGTGTTTGTTTGAAAGGTATCTCCTAGGAGATAGCTTGAAGGGGAAATCCAAACTTGTGCATGTTTGAAATTTATATCTTAGGAAATAAATTTAAGGTATTATAAGGGCCTTAAAAATATCACCTATTAGTTCTTTCCATGTAAATGAAAATTACACTTGTTCCTTGAAGGATAAATCCACTCTTGTGCATGTTTGAAAGGTATATCCTTAGAGATACCTTGAAGGAGAAATACACTCTTGTGAATGTTTGAAATTTATATCCTATGAGACACATTGAAGGTATTACAAGGGCCTTTAAAATATCACCTAGTAGTGCCTTTTGTGTAATGGAAAATTACACTTGTTCTTTGAAGGAGAAATCCACTCTTGTGCCTATTTGAAAGGTATCTCTTAGGAGATAACCTGAAGGGGAAATCCATTCTTGTGCATGTTTTAAAGGTATCCCATAGGAGATTCATTTAAGGCTAAATATAATCTTATTCATATTTAAAATGTATCTCCTAGGAGATATCTTGAAGGTATCAAAAGGGCCTTCAGAATATCACTTAGTAGTGTCTTTCATATAAAGGAAAATTCCACTTGTTCATTGATGGAGAAACTCGTTTATGTGAATCTTTGAAAGGTATATCCTTAGAGATAAATTAAAGGGTAAATCCACTCTTTTTAATGTTTTAAAGGTATATCCTAGTAGATACATTTAATATATTATAAGGACCTTTATAATATCACCTAGTAGTGCCTTCTATGTAATGAAAAAATCCACCTATTCTTTGAAGGAACAATCCACTCTTGTGCCTGTTTGAAAGGTATCTCCTAGGAGATACCTTAAGGGGAAGCCCCACTCCTCTGCATATTTTAAAGGTATCTCCTATGAGATACCTTGAAGGTATTATAAGGTCCTTCAAAATATAACCCACTTGTGCCTTTTATGTAAAGGAAAATTCCACTTGTTCCTTAAAGGAAAAATCCACTATTGTAACTATTTGAAAGGTATCTCCTAAGAGATACCTTGAAAGGGAAATACATTATTGTGAATGTTTGAAAGGCATCTCCTAGGAGATACATTGAAGGTTAAATCCAATCTTGTGCATATTTGAAAGGTATTTCCTAAGAGATACCTTGAAGGAATTACAAGGGTTTTCAAAATATCACCTAATAGTGCCTTCCATGTAAAGGAAAATTCAACTTATTATTTAAAGGGGAAATCCACTCTCATGCCTATTTGAAAGGTATATCATATGAGATACATTGAATGGGAACTCCACTCTTGTGCAATTTTGAAAGGTATCTTCTAGGAGATATCTTGAATCTATTTGAAGGGCCTTCAAAATATCACCTAGTAGTATCTTTTGTGTAAAGGAAAATTTCACCAATTCCTTAAAGGAGAAATCCACTCTTGTGTATGTTTGAAAGGTATATACTAGGAGATATATTTAAAGGTGAATCCAATCTTCTGAATTTTTTATAGGTATCTCATAAATTATACCTTAAATGTATTATAAGGCCCTTTAATATATCACCTAGTAGTGTCTTTTGTGTAAAGGAAAAATCTACTTGTTCATTCAAGGAGAAATCCACTCTAACACCTATTTGAAAGGTATCTCCTATGCGGTAAATTAAAGGGGAAATCCACAATTTTTCATGTTTGAAAGGTATATCCTAGGAGATACCATGAATATATTACAAGGGCCTTAAAAATATCACCTAGTAGTGTCTTCTATGTAAAATAAAATTCCACTTATTCCTTGAAAGAGACATCCACTCTTGTTCCTATTTGAAAGGTATATCCTAAGAGATACCTTAAAGAGTAAATAAAATATTATGCATGTTTGAAATGTATATCCTAAGAGATACCTTGAATCAATTACAAGGGCCTTAAAAATATCACCCATTAGTGCCTTTTGTGTAAAGTAAAATTCCACTTATTCTTTGAAGGAGAAATCCACTCGTGTGCCTATTTGAAAGGTATCTCTTATGAGATACCTTAAAGGGGAAATAAAATATTGTGCATGTTTTAGATGTATCTCCTATAAGATACCTTGAAGTTATTATAAGGGAATTCAAAATATCACCTAGTAGTGACTTTCATGTAAAATAAAATTCCACTTGTTCCTTAAAGGAGAAATTTACTCTTGTGCCTATCTGAAAGGTATCTCCTAGAAGATAAATTGAAGGGGAAATTAAATCTTGTTCATGTTTGAATGGTGTATCCTAAGATATACCTTGAATTTATTAAAAGGGCCTTCAAAATATCACCTAGTAGTTCCTTTTGTATAAAGTAAAGTTCCATTTATTATTTAAATGAGAAATCCAATCTTGTGCCTATTTGAAAGGTATATCTTAGGAGATACCTTGAAGGGAGAATTCACTTTTGTGATTTTTTTAAAAGTATCTCCTAGGAGATACCTTGAATTTATTACAAGGGAATTCAAAATATCACCCAGTAGTGCCTTCCATGTAAAGAAAAATTCCACTTGTTGCCTAAAGGACAAATCCACTTTTGTGCCTATTTGAAAGGTATCTCTTAGGAGATACCTTAAAGTGGAAATAAAATATTGTGCATGTTTTTGATGCCTAAAACTCTCTCTCTCTCTCTCTCTCTCTCTCTCTCTCTCTCTCTCTCTCTCTCTCTCTCTCTCTCTCTCCACTTGTTGCCTAAAGGACAAATCCACTTTTGTGCCTATTTAAAAGGTATCTCTTAGGAGATACCTTAAAGTGGAAATACAATATTGTGCATGTTTTTGATGCCTAAAAATCTCTCTCTCTCTCTCTCTCAAAAAAAAAAAAAAAAAAAAAAAAAAAAAAAAAACCCTATGGGAAGCTTTATATACATGGGATGAAATTTTGGCCTGTAGAGCAACCTCTAAGATTTTATAAATTGGCTCTTTAAATTGATGAGGGAAGAAAAGGGCAAGAGGGGATGAAAGTAAAATTAAAACAACTAAGGAAATATGATAAATTTCTTAAGGTGTTTATTCCTAAATTTTCATAAAATAGCTTTTAACTTCTAAACATCATAGACAATTGAAAGAGCGTATGCATGATTTAAAGCCTATCACATAAGCAAAATCCAACACTATATAAGTAGAGAATTAAAAATAATAGATGTTAGTATATTCCAGTCAATTTGACAAAGAACACCACATCTTCTTAATTATTGGGTAGAAAACAAAATATAAAAGGCCTTAAAGGCTTAGTATACAATATTTAATCCTATCAGTGAGGAGTACCTTCTAAGGTCATGAAATGGAGAAATAATAACTGCTACTACTCATATTCATAAACTAAAACTTATTACAATGGCTGATCACTAGTATAGTAAAAATAATTAATCAAATACAAGATAACCTTTAAACAAAAGAAAATATCCATAAATATATAAGCATAGAGGCCTCATGAGTAATTGACACTTGTAACTTGTCACTTGTACTCATGATGAGGCCATCACAACTGAATGGGGAGTTTCAGCTCATAAGTACAATTAGTCTTGAAGAACCTAGATATGGCACTACTATTAATGCTTCATGATACCCTATGATGCTTATAAGGAACACCATGGTGACATGAATCTATCTCTAAAACTACCTATGGAATTCTTTCTATAAAATTAGGGCACACTATCCTTGACCAATGGAAATACTTAAAGTTTTGATAAAAGAAACTTGCCTTGGACAAGCATTGTAATGCCATGTGTTAAGCTGACATTACTCCTAATAAATTTGGGAATATTTTTATAAAAAATGAGCACTAAGAATCCATGTGGTATTAGTGAGAAGTACAAATATAGCCAAAAATAAACAAAGAGAACTTAGAAAAGAGGAGGCTAACATGTCATCCACCAAACTCACCAAGAAAATCCATGATAAAAAGGCTAACTACCTCAAAACTTCAAAACATGCATTATGATCCACAGTTCCTAGTGACTTGTGGGGGAATTTTCCTATGGATGGAGGAACCAATTATTTTTTTCTTTTGTAAACTAGTCAAGGTAAAAATACAAAAGGGGTGAGGCCTACCAGACTTAAAACCTTAGAATATATCATCAAAGGCATACACTCTTCTTCTTTAGTTCAAGTGTTTTTAAATATCTTAGAAGGCTTTATCTACATCAATCATCTCCTTGAAGGAGATTCTACTCAATCCCTATACTATTTATAACATCTAAAATTATAGATAGGCAAGGGGTTGTAAAATGGTCTCCACCTTAGGGATAATTGGAATTTGACTGAGAGTTGTAAAGATGGTCTCATCATTCTACTTCTTTTCTAATATCTTTTTTATTTTGTCCTCTAAGAGGACCATGTCATCTACAAGGAATGGGTAAGGGAATCCAAATTAGACTAGCTATTTGATGTGCTCTTTCATATCTTAGACCACTTTATCTAAAGTATCTAAAGATGACTTATATTTTAATGCTACCTTATTACAACTCAAAAAATCATTCACTTTCACTACCACTTAATTTCAGTTAGCCACCCATAATGCTTCAAGCATCATGTCCATCACATTATAAATATTATAGATAAATAACTATAAATATTTATACTTTGGGGACATGAAGGTGATAAATTGGTATACAAATGTGCTCACTCATGATCTCAAATGATGTGAGTTCATGATAAACCCAAACACTAGCTTCAAGTTTGCAACCAAATTTTTTATCCTCTACCAATAGAATACACATAATTTTGGACCATGGGGAGGATACCTATAGTTTGGGAGTGGGTGGAAAGTTAATTCTTTAGATGAAATATTTATTTGTCATTGGCCAAGGACTCCTACTACATATGCTACTGTAGTCATAGATACACATGTATAGAGTCCAAGAAATGCATATGGATATATGTGAGTTCAAGCTCTTTATTGTGTAGCTTATTATCTATGGTCTACTTCTCTTTCTTCAAGCTATCCATCTTGGCCTCCAATTTAGATAATTGAATTCATAGTTGGGCCTTTTGACTAGCTTACACATGGAAGCTCTCATTGGTAACATGGATCTATAAGTTAAATTTCATTTTAATGAGCTTCACATATTTTTCCTTAGCCTCTATATTGAGGTGGTTGATATTATATTTCACTCTCATAATTTCTAGATTCTTCTTTTCCAAACATTAACCTACCTTGATATAGTCTATGGTGATAGACTTATGAATTTTTTCCATCAAATCAACCCTATTAATCAGTATAACATGGTTTATTTTAATGCCATTAATGTGTATTGACTAATCCTATAGTTTCATATATTTTTGGGGATTGATTACTTTTGGAATCATGTGTGCAATCATCAGAGATTGCTACATCAGGTTTAAGAATGACTACATGTGAATCACCACTAGGAGCTTGGCCAATTTTCCTCTCATTTTCTCCACCCAAGAATCTTGGGATTTTATAGTAGTCTCTAACTACTAGTGGAACTATTCTTGAGATTTAATTAATTCCCTCATGAAGGAGGTCCTTGTGGTAGGTTGATAATAATAGTTAATTATTTTTTGTGAAGAATTAGAAACTATTCCCCTAGAGAAGAGTGAGTAAAGGGTTATGATGGAAGGTGAGAAAAGTGTAAGGATATAGAAAGGGGTAGTGGGTGATTTTACCATAATGGATTTTCATATGGTTGATAAAGTTGGGGGAATGAAAAGTGACATAAGGGAGGTGATTAGATGGGTAGAAAAAAGAGGTGTAAAATTTATACAAAATATAGATGGTGAAGATGAAGTGAATAATGTAGTATAAGTGGGAAGAAAGGGGTGAGAAAAATATACCTTCTTTTGTGAGGGCTCTGGTGGAGGGATGGAAGTTTGTGTCTCAGAGCTAGATTGAGATGTTTCTACCTTGTGTTTCCCTAAAGAGCCTATTGTTGTTAGCTAGCTAGATGTGGATACATATGAGGTGGTCAGTTTGTAGACCTTTGTGTTATATAATTTTTTTACTTATTCACTATAGGTGTATCCTCTTCTTCTTCTTCCTCAACTGAGACCTTTCCTTATTCTTGAGATTCTTCCTCTTGGTGTTCATCCTAGAGTTCCTCAAATTACTCATTTATGTCCAAGTGTCCAAAATTTAGCTCATAATTGTTGATTTCCTACCTATATTTCTAATAGGCATCTATTTTTTCCATGCTCCATCCCCTCTTTATGAGATGAAGTTTTAGACCCCTTGACACTTTCTTTATGGGGTGGAACTCCTGAACTACTTTATAAAATGACTCCTGCAGTTGATGGGTATCTAACAAGATCTTAGATAGATCCACACAATACTTTATATCATCCTCTAATAATGACCTTTGATCTTTTAAGTATGGTTAGGGATCATGATTGAATGGGGTGGTAGTCTTCAAAGTGGCTATGTGGCAAATCGGGTCATAGTTTCATTGGCCATCGATTTGGTTGAAGTTGAACCCTACAAGCTTGAGTGAAAGTATGTACTCTTATGAGATCTTCACCACTATGATGCTTCCAATTAAAAATGGGGTGTTATATATGGCCTTATTATTTTATCCCATACCATATATTGAGTCTACCACATCAAGTTGGTAGGCTAGTTCTAAGGCTAAGGTTCTATTTGTGAGAAAGCATGGGAGCTGGTATGATTCTTTTTTGAATATATGGACTTTGATGAATGTGAAATGGACCCCAAAGAACCAATTGATTGGAATTATAGTACCCGTGAGCCATGACCTTTGGTGGTCCATTATTTTGAAAGTGTTATCCTCTTGTCTAAGTTCAATCAAAGTTAGGGATAGGAAATACTCTAAAAATTTGTACTAATATTTCATGGCTAACAAGATATGGGTCCATGTAGAGAAGGGGATCACCATGTTAGGATGGGTTCCCATTTTAATATCATTGATAATGAAATATGAAGAGAATAATGTGGATTTCTAGTACATGATTAGATGGAAGAGGAAGGGGGACTAGGTAAAGATATTCTAGGTTAAGAAATTCACTAGCTCATTATAAATGTTTGTGATAATGGCATCTACAAAGACCATCTTGTAAGAGTTTTATTTGATTACTATCTTCGAAAGGGAGACTACACCTAATTGGAACCATCTCAAATATGAATGCCATCATGGAAAGGGCATCCTTCATATCTTGTGTCATAAAGATCAAAAGAGAAATGGGTAGAGGAGGAATCTCCACATAATTAATGTAGAGGGATATTTTCATGAATTTTTTATTTAGGGTATGGGTGTCTCATACACTCTATAATCTATCCATACTGTATATGTTGGCACTAGGGTTACTTGAGGGTCAGAGCATCTCACATAGTGCATTATCACTTATATCTACTCTTAGGTGGTTATTTCCTCTAATTATGCTAGTGTTAGCATCATATATTTTTTCACACAAGGTAATAATTTTGATGTATGAGTGCACATAATGTACCATGTATTGAGCCAGTATGGAGTTATAAAGCATATACTAGAAGGACTCAAAGTCATTATTTTGAATCTTCTAGTGTAATTGAGCATGGGTACCCTCCTATAGGCTCTTTGGGTTCTTCAAAAAATTTAGATAAAAGATCCCATTTGAATAATCAAGAACCAATGAGGGGTCCTTATAGTACCCTTTGGTGATACTCTTGACATTTGGAACTTTAGGCCTTGGCTATGTGGGGGTGGAAACATACAATTTGCTTTCAACAAATTATGGTGGAGGGTCTTCATGACCACCTAATCCATTAGTTCTCCACCTCCTATAGTTCCCTCCTGTATCGGATGAGCACGTATAAGTCTCCATCTTTCAATATTTACAATAATATTTTATTTTCTCCAAGCAAAATATTTAATATTGGTTTTTTACTCATGATTCAGTACCCAATTTTGCACAATCCTACACATATTTCTTTTGCCAAACACTCTTCAATCATATAATCTCACTACTCTTTAGAATTATTAATGTATTTAATTGATTGGCTCATTGAGGAGAGTGGTTTTTATAGGCCCATAATTTTAGTGTGATCATCATGAAACCTTCTAGAAATTAGGTGCCCATAAATTTGAAAGGTGACAAACATGCTAGGGGAATGCCTTCATAAGATTTTTACAGTGATCCTTATAGGAGATCATGAAATATGAATCACCTTAATATTAAGTTCAAGGGGAATGGCGCAGATTACCATCTATTAGTATATGATTCAAAATTAAGGAGAGCTAAGGAGTGGACACCTGGCATGGATCGGTAGTAACTTCTACCAATGGTACTTATTTCAAGGGAAATAATAACAAAGAAATGGAAACAAACTAACAAAAAGGGAAGATGACTAACTATATACAAAGGAAATCAAAAATGTAGTTAAAGTGATTTAAATATAATTAATTAATTGAAATATCCAAGGCATTACCTTCTTCATCCTCCCACTTGAATGCCTTACCCTACATGTTGTTAATGATGCAAAAAGTTCCTCTCCACAATGAATCAAACTTCTCATATTGACCTAACTTTGTGGATCTTTCATCATAATTTAGAACCAATTCTTCCAACTTGAAACCTAAGTTGGATCCCTTCTTTTTGAACCATCACTTGAATGCCTATTGTTGGGTGACACAAGTATCACTATCCTATTCAAATGCTTCCTAGAGTCTAAGATATTTTTCCAACCTAACCTCCATCATAGAGAACCCCACTTTACATATTTTGAAATCTATTGAGATCCATGCATGTTTGAAAGGTATATCCTAGAATATACCTTGAAGTTATTACAAGGTCCTTCAAAATATCACTCATTAGTGCCTTCTATGTAAAGGAAAATTTAACTTTTTACTTTAAGGAGAAATCCACTCTTGTGCCTATTTGAAAGGTATCTCTTAAGGGATAATTTAAAAGGGAAACCCACTCTTGTGCATATTTTAAAGGTATATCCTAGGATATACCTTGAAGGTATTACAAGGGCCTTCAAAATATCACCAAGTAGTGATTTTCATGTAAAGGAAAATTACACTTATTCCATGAAGGATAAATCCACTCTTTTTTTTTATTGAAATGTATCTCTTAGGAGATACCTTGAAGGGTAAACCCACTCTTATGAAATTTTAAAGGTATCTCCTAGGAGTTACATTGAAATTGGTACAAGGGCCTTAAAAATATCACTCAGTAGTGCCAAAATAGTAGATTACACTTGTTGATGCACTTAATGTACTCCTTGTGTCACTATGGAATGAGGGGAATGTAAGAAAATCAATTTTAAGTCCTAAAAGATTCATAGATTGAGTTGTTTATACAACTACCACTATGAAGAGTGTAGAGATAAGGTAATTACTTTCAATTTTTTCCAATTATTTCAATAAATATAAAAAAATAATGGATATTTATAGAATGTACTAAGTTAAAATGATTTATGGGTGGTTTGAATGGATAGAAAGGCAAGGTAGAAAAGAGAATTTGCTTAAGATGATCAAAAGTGCCAGTTATTCTAAATTCTATGACAAAAACACATAAAAATAACATTCACCAACTTTAGTATATTAATTAAATCTAAATAAATGCATATATTTAAAATCATATATTACATAAAATTACTCATTCACAATAACTTGCTTAGCACATTAGTTTCAAATAAGATGAAAATAGAGAAAATTTACTAATATATTTTTTAGCTTAGTGTTAAAATCAAGAGAGCAGATGCATATATTGAGTTTTATTTCCAAATTAATTAATAAGAAATAAACTATCATTCATCTAAAAGCATGAGTAACAAAAAATATAGAAATACACAATCAAGCACTTCAGATAAAATTTTAAATTCTTGGATCTCTTGTAATAATTATTATAACAAAAATTTCTATTTACAAATGAGAGGGGAAAAGAATACACTTCTTGGTTCTTATATTACATTATGACATCATTCTTGAACTTGAACAGATGCTTGGAAATGACATTATTTGGGTACTAAGGTTTGAAATAATCCCTACATAATAGGTATGAGTCCATATGCCTTATATCCAAAATGATATCAACCCACTTTATTATATTAGTCCTCCCCAATTTATAATGATTCTTCTAGGTGATTTTCTTCTTATTTTTGAAGATGCAATCAACTCCATGTATTAGTTGATAAGCCATCTCTTCCTCTGCCAATTTCATAGGTACATATCTTAGTAAATTAAGGGGAGTCACCATTACTCCTTCCATTTGGATGACTATGCAATCTCATCCTCGCATCTCATCCTTCCAAATACACCATATACTAGGTTAACACATGGCATGACCTTTGGCTTTACTACATCCTTATGGAGATAAACTGCATTGATTGCATGAATGTCTAAAGCCAATTGGATTATGTCACATATTGTCTTGACCTCATCAACTACCCTAGTTGCTTCTACATTGAATTAAATGTTTTTGTAATGTATGTCCCTTAATTTTATGCCCTTATGGATGAATTTTGTGTCTTTAAAAATAATTGAATTTCCATACTAGAATAGGAAGTCATCATTTTTGAAAGAGGTGCTCTTACCCATGGTGGAGGGACATACTTGCGACATTTTTACAATATTCTAGGTAGCAACCAGTGTATTTCTATATATCTCTACAATTTTTGATCTCCAATAATGGCAGCTAGGATGTAACCTATGAATAGCTCAAGTCTTTGTCATATTGGGATAAGGTATCTAGTAGAGAGAGAAAAAATGTGTATAGCTTTAAAGGCAAATATAGGTAATAATATCCAAGTTGAGTAACCTTTTGAGACATTAATTTGATTAATGTAGTGTATATGGTGATTTTGGTTTGTGTTGTATTAATGGTGAGATCATCAACTTTGCATGTATTTGGAATGACTTTGAGCTATTATTTTTAACATTTAATTACATTATAATTCAAATTTAGTTCTAATCTGAATTTGATCTACCATCCAAGATTTATTTTATATGTGTCACCTTCAGATGCTCTCTCAAAAGTTTTTAAAAGATTTCCTTGATAGGTGCTACCTTTAGAAGGATATCAGAGCTTTTCTTGATAGGTGTCACCTTTTGAAGGATCTTGGATAACTATTGAAAAGTTAGTGTTAATCATGTGTCTCAAATAGAGACACACATCTCTTTCAAAGTTGATCTCATAGATATTAGGATTTAGCTTCATGGGAATGACATGTGGCATCATCATGTGGGCCCAAAGGGTGAATGTGTCCCTCTCACAAGAAACAAGACATAAGTATACCTATAATTTGGCATGTGTTCCATTTAGGTCTATTTTATATTGATGTGTGTCCACACCATGTTGTATCTATATAAATATCATAAGAGCTTGAAATAAAAACATCTAGCATCACCTAAGCCATCTGATCAAATCTTTATGGTAAAATGTATCTCTTAAGAGATACCTTGAAGGGTAAATCCATTATTTTACATGTTTGAATGGTATCTCCTAGGAGATACCTTCAAGGTATTACAAGGGCCTTTATAATATTTCCTAGTAGTGCCTTCCATGTAAAGGAAAATTAATTTTTTTTTCTTGGAGAAATCCACTCTTGTGCCTATTTGAAAGGTATCTCCAAGGAGATTCTTTGAAGAAAAAATCTACTCTTGATTTCAAAACTTGATGATAAACATACTCAACAATCCTCACCATATTATATGTATAAGCATAGATATGTTGAAATTGAAAATGATCATAAATGAGATTTTTAATATAGTTAGTGAACGAGATCTATAGCTCACTAAGGAATTTATACACTATTCCCATTATAACATCCTAAAGATATGACATCATATAGAAGTGGCCCACAAGACTAAGTTACTTATCCTTATGAATGATATTCTCTCTTATCTTGTAGCTTATAATTTCACCCAAGTTAAACATTGCATCACTGGTCAACATCATATACAATAATTATACCTAGTACAAATTGAAAAAATGGATGTTGGGCATTATATAGAGCCTATTGACCAGTGCCATGCCAATCCATAATCCCATACTAAACTTATTGATTGGATTCAAATTATTTCCTTTATATGTCATGGTTTTATTAGGGAGAAACCATGAATTCAACACCTTTTGCATAGTATTATCCTGATTCCATGAAACTAGCCTATGTTTGTCAAAATAAGTGAGAGTTTTAGGCATCAATAGTATCCACTAAGATATTCCTTCATGGGTAACTTGAAGGTATCCATGAGGAGACACCTTGTACATATTATAAACCTCAATAACACTAGGCATGTTCAATCTTGAGGTTTCTAATAGGATATTCCTTTGATGGATTTGTAATACCTTCATGGGTAATTTGAAGGAATATCCTAAGAAATATCTTGAAGATATTAAAAGGACCTTCAAGGTAAAGTAAAATTTTAGAGGTATAATAAGGTAATTATTTAGATCTAAAATTATTAACGTAATATTTTAACTTGTTAAACTGAACTGAGGTGGAAAGAGCATGTGTGTAGGAAGACCTATAATGCATGATCTTATGTTCAACCTATCATCAGTAATGTGCACTCTCCTAAGCATTATAAGGTAATTAAAGTTATTAAGTTATAAACTAATAGTACTTTTAAGGTGAATTAAATTCTAATGGGAGATACATTCGACATCCCTTTGAATGTATGACACTACCCTTCAAGGTGTCTACTAGGATATTCATTCAAGGTCCTTGAAATACACTTGTAATACCATCATGGTTAACTTGAAGGTATCTCCTATGAGATGTCTTATAATAAATATTAACTTTTGTGCATCATTAAAATGTATCTCTTAGCAGATACCTTAAAGGTACCTATTGATGGGAATTTTGAGACATATTAGAAACATACTTCCCCCTCATATTTATCCTTTGAAACAAATGTTTATGGATTAATTTTCCCATTAGATTATATTGGTTTGTGCACATATAATTTATTTTTATTTTGTTCATACCTTATTAATTTAAGTGTACGTTAATATATATATATATATATATATATATATTATGAATATTTAATATGCATTTTTTATTTTAATTAATCACAAAACAATATAATGAATGATGCAATATGCATCTTGAATTTTAAAAAGGATCAATATTTAAATACTTTCAATTTTTTTGTAGAATGTCTTTGAGCAATAAAGGAATTACCACACTTATAAGGTAGAATAGGGCCTCACTCATAGATAATTTTGATATAGTACCATTTAAACTATGAAAACTAAAATTAAATCCACATCAACATCTTACATATTATGGTGGTGACAAAATTCCTCTTGCTGATTAGATTTTGAGTTTAATCTACCAAACATGCATGTAGATATATACTTATTTAGAACTACATCAGGAAAAAATATTATCCAATTGGAATAATCCTTTCCTATGACAAGGATGAACTTGAATATTCCATTCAATTATAACTGGAAGTATGTAACATATAAGAGGGAATTCTATCTTGAGATATAACTAATTTCAATAAACTTACACCCAAAAAAATGGAATTGACAAAAAACATTTTTTCTCCTTCTTGTGAAACACCTGGGTTTCATTTTAATAGATATAAGAACCTTTAAATGTATAGGTTTATAGATAAAGATAATTTTGTTATTAGAATACCAAATATGTTGAAATAAAAACATGAACAAGGGGAAATAACTTCTTCTACTTGCCACCATGCAAACGTGTATCTAAGATAACCTTTAGTCATAACAAAAAAAACATTGAATAAAACAAGATAAGAAAGAGAAATATATTTGTATGTAGGTTTGAAAGAGGCCATATAAGTACTCACATTAGTGGATAAAAATAAGATCAAATAAAAGGTTAGAACACTTTTGTTTACACAAACTTCTGATTAGACACATAGTGAGTTCTCTACATGGTATATTTCCTCTAGAAATTATGCCTTGAACATTTTTGTAGAGCTCTATGAATTGGGGGATGCTAATATAAAAATAATAAATCTAAATGAAAGAGGCGTGAATGATATCATTCATCAATTTTTTTAAACATAATGAGGTTCCAATGAAGGATGCTTTATTAATTTATTTTGATCCAAACAACCCTAAATATATTTTCAAATCAAAGGAAGTCATAGTAGATATGATGGAGAAAAAATGTAAGGTTGAAAATTATAGATGGAAAATACATAGTTACAGTACAATAGAGAATTCTTTTAGAGGCAAAATAAAATTCAATATCATTGAGAAATAAATGTTCTATTAGAAGGGAAAGATTTTTGAAAACTTGTACTCCATTCGATATTTTTCACAAAATATGTAACCAATATAATGAAGACAATGAAATAATTTATAAGGATTAATTTGTAGAAAGAGTTTGATCTGCATGTGACCTTATCAAATTGAGAGGTTGGAAGAATTTTGACATAGGGAAAAAATAGAAGAAATACATGAACAAGATAGACACTTGTTCACACAAATGAACTATTGAGCACAATAACTACAGGAGAGAAAATGCCTTCTTGTCATGGAACAACCTAGTTGATATTGTTTTGATATGGCATTTAATTTATTTGAAGTTGTTACTTTACCTAATTTAGATAAACAAGATATAAATTTGATTGGTATAATAGTACTTAGATGTATTCAAGGGCTTTTAGATAAATAAAAATTAGAACTAGTAGATTTATTTGAAAAATGATCTATTTCCTTTTTGAAAACCCCTAGGTACAATAGCATGGATACGTGTTATAAAAAGGTGAATCTAGAAAGAACATATTATAAAAAATTGTAGATTATTTTAGTAACCATGATTCAACATTACCACTAGACAAAATAATCACATCTAAAGAGGTAATGGAACATTATATAATTTTTATGAAAAGGTTTCATGATTTATGTGTCTTGAATGAAGTTGAAAAAATATCTACATTATGATGGAGGTCATCTTCCTGGGATAGATATATAAACATTCATCTACCATTATGGGGCCCTGTGTCTTTGGCCATCCATTTTAGAAGATTTCAATGAGATGTTCATTCTTGGTCTGCACACTGATTTGATAATTATTGATCTTTACAATCTCATTAAAGTTTTTAAGGAAGAACATCTTCTCCTATTTATTTAGGAATTTATTGATAAAAGTATTGTTGGGGTCTTGAATGTATTCATCATCTAAAAACTATAACTTTTTTCTTGCATTCAAACCTCTATCAAGAATCTATAGGTTGGTGATTTCCATTCCATGTAGTAATGGGTGTCATACTATGGGGTCTAGATAGTGATGGATTCAATTGGACTCATATTACAAGTATCAATATTTTTTTAGGATCTTACTAATTTTTAGCTTCAATATTTCATCCTCCATTCCCAACAAAGTAAATTAGAGGAAGGTTTTGATATCTACAAAGACGTACCAAAATTTCAAATGATTGGTTCACACAAAATAGGAAGCCCATTCAGAAATGAACTAGATAACTATTTTTAGGAGAAATTATCTATACTTTCAATAATTTAGATATATGTGATGGACTCAAGGTATATATAGGAGTTGGATTGGTGTATGCTTGTATAGAATTACAAATAAATTTATCTTTCATTCTAGAACTAAAGCACAAACTATTTTTAATGTTCTATTTCAAAATTATTTGTAAAATTCAAAGCAACCAATATAAGAACAACCGCTTCAATCAATACCAGGTGCATACAATTTTTAATTTATTTTATAATAATGTTTCATTTTACAAATATAACATCTTAATAATCTTTTGATGTGTATGCTTTATTTTTCAAACCTAATATATTAGCAATCTTTAGGTGTGCAAAACTAATGAAATTGCATTCAAGTGAAGAAACACTAATAATAGAAAATCATATCAATGAACATGAAACATTACAAGTTGAATAAGGTAAGATAATATCATGAATATTTTTTCAATTATATATATTTTTATTTATCAACTATTTTTAATGCTGAAAAAATATTTCTTTAGCTATTTGTGTCTCAATTAAAATAGTTCACAATGTAGCTCTAGAACTCCATGTCTCTCACACAAAAACCCATGCCATAGGTTTGGAGGTTGTTGCCTTCACAAAAAAAACACTAGGTAAAACTCTAAAGAAAGACACATTTTTAAAATACAAATGTTAAATCAATTGATAATGAGAATTTTTAATGACTACATTATATAATACCTTGCAAGGAATAAAGAACCAAAGGTTCAACGAAAGAGTGCACCCATACAAACTATAAAAAGTTAAAAAAAAGGTGAAAACCCCTTTCAATAAATTTGTAATTATATAATTTAATAAAATTTTATAATATATGAATTATATTTATTTATTTATTTGAACACATTACAATTTAATTTTTCCTCATGGACAAGAGATTGTAGAAGACAATAAAATATAGACTTGCATCAACTTGGGATTTGGATGTGTGTGTTCATTTCATTCTTGTGTATACTTGAATGTAGTTGTATTTATCCATTAAAATGTTGTTTACATGTTTCATTTAACCAATTTAAAATAAAATAATATGTGTTATACTATGTCTTTAATACAATAAATTTTGATGCAGAGTATCCATGTGTTCTTTATCAATAAAAAGACAATAAAGTATATTGGGCTAGAAACAATTATATTTCTATTGATTTTTTAAAAAAAAAATTATGTGTCTTGTTGTAAGTATATGAATGGGTTTCAACTATTAATATGTGTATTCATTTGAAATTATTGATAGCTAACTTTGTCTTAGAAGCGTAAATCCTATTTTATTTGTTGTGATGGGTTGTATAAATATATAAATATGTATTGGTATGCATAACAACATCTGATATCTTCATTACTATAAGAATACAAATTTTGTTTGATAAATGTTAAATTCCTATCAACATATATGAGAAATGAATTATGTAAAAATGGGATTATTTTAAAATATGATAAAGTTATGGTCAAGTTATAAGGATTCAATACGAACATTTACATGTATACGTATGTTATAATATTGGTAATAAAAATGGTACATTCATGTCTAATGAGTATAGTTAAAATGTGTCTAATCATGTATTTATTTTTATATATATCTATATGAATCTTTATAAGATTTACGGAAATTCAAAAAAAATTAATCAAATGAAATGCATTATGTTTATATGTTACAATAAGAAATACAAATCAAAAGTTCATCAATGAACAAGCTAGTAAAATGTAAAACATTTTTTATAATTTTTTCATGATATATTTATTATAATATAATATTGTTAATAAATTATTCATTTATTTTTTAACAAATTACAGACATTTTAAAGGAGGATCTAAAATTGACTTCTAAAAAACTATTGATTCTATGGTTGGATGACTTATTATTTATTATACACAACAAAAGATATGAAAATGAATGATATGGGGAAAAAATAATATTATAAAATATAAAATATGTCCTACTACATTTAAGATCATTAGAAATAAATTTTGAGGGTGGCACTACAGACTTTTTCTCACGTTGGCATTTGGTCAATGATAGAGAAAAATAATTTAAGGATACTCATTCAAGCCATGGGTTACGAAAGTTTAAATTTCAGGTTTATTTGGGGGGAAATATATTTTAATCCATTCAATATAAGCATAAATAAATTAGATGAATTTATTTTTAAAGGGACCTTTGGAGATGATTTTTCAATTATCCACATGTCATTCATTGATTTTAGTTATTAGAATTGTGTTACAAATCAAAAATTAAAAATGAGTTATGTTACATCAAGTATATATACTATAAATGTAATTAAAAAATATGAAAAGGATTGGAGAATCAAAATGACATCTATCATCACATTCTTGGGAGAAATAAAAAAATCCATGCCAACAACTATGAACCATTGTTTAGAAAGATGTAACTTTACCATATTATGATTATTTCAAGTGTATTTATTTTTTATGAACTATAATTATATTAATAAACATTATATTCAATTTCATACAAATCAATTCTAAATAATTTCAAATATAGTTCAATTAATTTTAAATTAATGAATTCTAATTTAGAATTAATTTGATCTAGTAAAGTGCAATTTGATTTATATTTGGAGATTCCTTTAAAATATTGAACCAAATCCAAATTTAAAATGTAATCCCCTTAGAAGTGTAAAATACATTGGTTTATCTTTAAATTGCCCAGGTTGATCCATTAGTATATTGACCCCTGCTCATGAAGATCTTCCTAATGAACACCAAACAATTCTCAGTAGATATTTTACTACATGGATGAACGAATTGATTATTATGTTTTCATCCATAATTTGGATATTAAAATGGTGCCATTTTTCCTAGAAATGAAATCTACTTACAAGGATCAATGATCAGTCTAAAGGCTTAAAAGGGTGCCATAGTTTAAAATAGTCTAATCTATTTAAAATTATCTACTCTGAAATGGTTTGAAATAGTTCAATTTATTTGGAATATAAAAATATATCTATGGATAAAATATTATCCACTCTACTTTAGTGAGTATAATTTCAAATTATTTAAAATATACCAATTGAATTGAAATGATCTATGCTCAAATGGTTTGAAATAATTCAATTTATTTAAAATATATAAAATTAATTTTTGGGGAAAATCTTCTTGAATCACTCCATTTTATAGGTATAAGCCTAAATTGTTCAAAATAGCCCAATTTATTCAGAATTATCTATTCCCAAATGCTTTGAAATAGTCTAATTTATTTTGAATATAAAAAAATTATTTTTGAAGATAATTCTCTTCACCCCACTTTAGTGGGTATAAGTCCATATCATTCAAAATAGCCCAATTTATTCTAAATTATCTATACCTAATAGGTTTGAAACACTCCAATTTATTTGGAATATAGAAAATTTATTTGTGGAGAAAATTTTCTCCACTCCACTTTAGTGGGTATAAGTCTAAATTATTCAACATAGTCTAAATCATTTTAAGTTATCTATGCCCAAATGGTTTGAAATAGTCCAATTTATTTGGAATATAAGAAAATTATTTTTGGAGAAAATTTTCTCTACTCCACTTTAGTAGTTATAAGTCCAAATTATTCAAAATACTCCTTATAGACTCTTCTCCTTTACTCTTTCGTTCCTCCTTCACCTCCT
>JARHVA010006380.1:267500-370000 GCA_037957365.1 Torreya grandis | reverse complement strand
AAAGGTTCAATTTTGGTCAAAATATTATGTCAATGTGTGTGAAGGGAATTATGAGGTCCATTTATGCCCTTAGAGTCCATTTATAGTCATAGAGTTATGTCAAATAGTCTATAGGAGTTTTCCCTCCAAAACAAGGAATTTGGAAATTCAAATGATTAAACTAAGTCTAGAAGGGTCAAATTCATAGTTTGAAATGTTTCATTTAGAAAATATAATTTGGGGGATACATATAAGTCATAAGTAAGGAATTCTAATGTATTTCATGTGTAATTTTTAAATCAAGTCATCTAACCAATGTAAAGTCACCTTGGTATGTTGGGTTAGTTATGAAAAGTAAGTTAGTGTAACTTCCTTGAATTCAATATTGAAGTTAGAAGAAAAGAGAGTCATTTGGTTAGAGTGATATGGTGTAGGAGAGAATTATAGAGAGGGGGATCTTTAATAATATGGATAAGGTTTAGAGAATGAAAAAAGATTCAAAAACCCTCATGAAGGATGGTCAAGTCCATGAATGGACTGTGTTGTAAAGAATAGTAATCCAATGAATGAAGAAAAGTTATGTTTGTATATTTTCCTTGAAATATAGATTAATATTTGTAATCCTCACTCTATAATGGCCTATTAGTCCATGCAATTATTGTCAATTTGTTAAAGTTTTAGGTTTGGATCAAAAGTGAGAAATCATAACCCAAGAACAAGAATAATGATGTGTTTCTCCAAGCTGGTGAAGTAAATATTATCATGGCCTTGATATTTAATTTTATAGATATATTTTAGACATATTTAAGGGTAAAGAGGACATAGGTAAGTGAAGAGACTTAGTACAAAATCCATTGCTTTCTTTAAAACCTTGTAGACTATTGCAAAGTAAAGTAAAGGAAGCAAATTATTTGGTTTTAAAGGCATGGATCAACAAGATGATGGAAAAAGTAGTGGTGAGAGAGAATATTTATTTTAATATGATTATTTTTGTCTAATTAAAGATTTAAATTTTAATATACAAAGTATAAATAGGTCACGATTTCTCCTATAACTATCAGGCTCTATTTCATAGTCTCAAGGAAATACTATTTTACATGATCAACATCAAGAAAGTCAAATATTGTTAAAGGTGACTATTGGTATTTAGTTTAAAAATTCATATAATTTTTTAAAGATGAGTATACAATAAAATCAAGTCCAAGAATTGTATATTACTACCATCATACCCTATTTTACATAGTTATAAACAATCAAACAACCCCTTTTTAGGATGGTTTAATTTGTTGGAAATAATGTGAAAGTAAAGGGAAGAGAATGTAAGTTGATTGGGTGAAATAAAGATGTGATAACATTTTAACTATTGGTAGGAACAATTTAATACAAATAAAGCTAGAATCTACAAACCCCTATGTGTATAAGTAGTGGTTTATTTGCATAGTTAAAAAGCTAAGAGAAGGGTTATTGATCAATAGAGGTGAATGGATCTCATGTAAAGCTATTTAAATAATGTAAATAGATGGAGGAATATTTTACAGTAAAATAGGTGATTTTATAATATGTTTGTAAAGAGAATAGGATATGAAAACCCTACATAGTCTTTGATAATCATGCATAGTCAACTGTAGATGGTTGTTTTCAAATATTGTATGCATAGAATAAGGTCTTAAAACTATTTATGGATGTATTATAAGTAAAATTATACTTATACATGGTAATTTGGTGTTTTCAATCCATTTATAACT
The DNA here is from genome assembly GCA_037957365.1 of Torreya grandis. Taxonomy (NCBI): domain Eukaryota; kingdom Viridiplantae; phylum Streptophyta; class Pinopsida; order Cupressales; family Taxaceae; genus Torreya; species Torreya grandis. The sequence goes on along the minus strand of JARHVA010006380.1, from coordinate 368,276 downwards.
TAAGATAGATATTTTAATAGGCTCTCAACTTGTGTAGAGAGAAAAAAAAACCATAGATTAGGGTTTAGCTAATATGGAGTGTTTTCATTATTAAAAAATATGAAACATGGTATATTAAGAGGAATTAATGTGATAAATTGGATTATTCAATTTTAAAGATGGTAAAAATAATATATGTATGGTTTTTTACCATTGTGTTGTGGAAGAGGGCTAATTAGGCCTAAATGGAAGGGTGACTTCTAAAGGAAGAGATAACTAGAAAGGAAGGTGAGTCATGAAACTTTAATAAAAGTTGAAAGGATATATAAGGATCATAAATATGTGACTAATTCTTGGAAAAAGTGCATAGATATGTCAAACAAATGAAAAATTCTTTAAAAAAAGGCTACAAGCCTTGTGAGAACAATGTAAGGCTGGTGTGTGGATATCAAAGGTAAGGTGAAATACAGGGGTTAGAGGAGGTTAATAAATATGGGATATGAATATTTAATACCATAAAATATTAAATATAGATATATTGAAACCTATAATAATAATTTATAGTTAAGACCTAGATGTTGGTTACTTAAGGAAAGCTAGTGACAACATTAGGAGATTTTTGTGAAGGGAAAGCATTGAATGAGGTAGAGAAGGATTTTTGATGTAATTAAATAAGTATAATTCTATAAATAAGTGCCAATAACTTTAAAATTAATATAAACTAAGCAAGGAACCCAATAAGCTTAGTGAGTCAAGAGAGTAAAACTAGTTAGAAACAAGGACCTCAAGAATAAGCTAGAACTAGTGATTGCGATCAATAAAGATTAGAGTGAAATAATGATGATATTGGAGACTTATCCCATTTCATATGTTTAATTTTGTATCAAATTAATTTATGCTTGAGTAAAATTTTGTTTTATTTTTCACAACTTTTTGATTTAATTTGAATGTATAATACTAGGAGGTATGCATAATATGACACCTTGTATGGTATTGATTGAGAATACGAGGTTGTAGGTATTATATATTTAGATTATAATATAAGAATATAAAATTTATGAGAGAGAAACTAAACCCACAAATTCATTTGAGAATGATAAGAGAATAGTCAAGAAAGATTAGAAAAGATACAAAGAAAGAGAGCATTGGAGCTCCAAGAGAGATAAGAGAGAAGAAATAAGACTCCAAAAGAGAGTTAAAGAGGATAATAAGATATCATAGATAGAGGAATAAAATAATAATAAAGACCCAAAAGAGGTCTAAGAGGTAAGATTGACAAGATTGCTAAGAGAAACGTCTAGATAGACCTAGAAAATAGAGAAAGTGAGAGAATATGGATATATAAAGGGAAGTGGAAGACATAAGAAGATAATTAGGGTAAGGTATAGAGAGCATAAAGATCATGATTAATATAATAAGACAAAAATAAATGTAGTGGAATGTCTAGAATGTGAGAAGGAAAGTGAAGTGGCCACTAGAGTCAGTTATGAAGGAGAAGGCACAAGAAAGGTGTCTTGAAAGATGAGAAGAAGAAAGAGAAAGCAACCCAAAGAGGCATGAGAAGATAGATGTTTCCATGTGAGAAATAAGATAGAGAGATTTAGAATAGGGTTATCATTGAAGAGAACAAGAAGAAGATATAAGTGCTAAGAAGAGCACATGAGGGTGAAGACAAGAAAAGATGGAAAATGTCTATGCTAAGGACATTTAAAGAAACTATGCAATTTCTCATTTTGTATGATAACATTAATTTTAAGTTTGTCTATGCATGTATGAATAATAAGTTGGTTAAGGCCAAACATAAGGCCTCAAATTTTATGAATAATGTGCCAAGAATACTATCCATTAAGTGGCAAGAGTATGACAAAGAAAGAGAGTCTCTTGAAGAATACAAAGTAATGAAGATGGAAGGCATTACACATGTTAAATCTAAAGAAAATGATAAATAATATGACACATTGTGAAGTCTATCACTTGATATAAGAGAAACATGTAAAGAAGACATGAAGGTTACTCATGAAGACATGGAAGAAGAGATAAGCTTGCATTATTTTCCATTGGAGGTAAATGGAATGCCTAAATGTTGATTTTGATTTCTTATAAGAAGGAAAAGCTTATATGCAGGATGAAAAAAAGAATGAAAATTTTCAGCCCTCAAGAAGATAACAAGGGCATGGGTATTTATGGCCTAAGTGTCTAAAATAATTAGGTAAAGATAAGGAAGATATAAACCTAAAATAAGAGGTTAAATAGTTAAAAAACATGAGTGGAAAATAAGCACAAGTATGGAAAAAAAGAATAAAAGGCAAGGAATACTAAGTTGGCATGGTAGAGAATAGAGGCATGAATCATGAAATAAGTCAAATGAGAAAAAAAAGTGGTAGGCCAAGAATGTAAAAGGTAGAAAATGGGTGATAAAAGTAAATAAAAGAGTACAAGAGGATCAATTTTCATTTGTGCTCCAAGAAAGCATGAAGGTTTAATAAGATGACAATCATACAAATAAATAATGAGAGATGGTGCATGCAAACCAAGCCAAAGAATATAAGGTATAGCCATATGAGTTCAAAAAATATAAGTGTTTTCAATATGTGTTTTCAAATGTTATTTATGATGATATGTTTCAAGTTTAATCCAATAGTGAAGATAACTTGTACATGAAAATAATGACATTGATGAATAAGTGTGTATCAAAACAAGGTGAAGATTAATCACATTAAATATTTATTGAGAAACATAGTATGTATCATGAGAAGATTTATATGACTCTAAAAAATGAGTGAGCCTATGGAGAAGACAAACAAGAAGTTGCCCAATTAAGTGAATAGCAATGTGGACCAAGGTTTGATGAGGATTATGAAGAGATGGATGCATTCAAGTTAAAAGAGAATTTGAAGATGTTAGATTACGTGTTCAATCCATCCAAGGGGATGAAAATAGGTGAGGTAAAATAGGTAAAATTCAAGGATGAACTCCAAGAAACACCAACAAAGGAGTAGCAAAGAGAAGTACAAGAAGTGAAAATATGTAAGCAAGCAAGCAAATGGGATATGAGCAAGTCAAAAAGGTGAGTTTATCAATGGGTAAAGATAAATATAAGTTTTAATTTGATAAAAATTAATATTTTAAGTCTAATATAATTAAAATAGTATTATACTATGATGAGGATGAAAGGAATAAGAAGTTACTTGCACGGTGAGCAAGATGATAAAAAAGGCATCAAAATGTGAAAAAGTTTGAAGAAGAGGTATAAAAATAAAGTTTAGATGAAAAAATGATATATTTTGACATTCATGAGAATCCATTAGATCCTAAGTAAGAAAATGATAACATGAAAAAGGATCAAACATCATTCAAAATGCAAGAATAAAGTGAGATTCATGAAGAAGCAAGATATCAAACAAGCATGAGGACAAAGAATGAACACAAATTAGTTACAAATATAGATGATGAAGGGAAAATACACTTGGACAAGAAATAACATGAAACAAATAAGGAAATACAATATTTGAAATAATTCATAGAGATGGAATATGTATGGATAAGAAATCTAAACAAAGCTACACAGAAGAAGTGTAAGAGTTTGTCAAGGAAGAAGGAACCAATAATGAAGAATACGAATCATGTTAACATGAAAGACCCTAAAATAAAAAATTTGAAATCAAGAAATAAATTTGGAGGCTCTAGTTTTTCTCCATCCTGGGAAGTATAATATAGGAGCATCAAGTAAAAAAGCATCAATTTGGTGTTTTGGTAAATAATAGGTTCAAATTTGGTCAAAATCTGATGTAAATATATTTGAAGGGTATTATGAAGTCCATTTATGCCCTTGGATTACATTTTGAGTCATATAGTTGTTCAAATAGTCTCTAGGATTTTTCCCTCTAAAACTAGGAATTTGAAAATTCAAATAATTAAACTAAGTCTAGAAGGGTCAAATGCATAATTTTAAGTGTTTCAGTGAGCAAAGATAGTTTAGGGAATGTATAAAAGTCATAAGGAAGGGATATTAATGGATTTCATTTGTAATTTTAAAATCAAATCATCTAACCAATGTAAATTCACCTTGGTACATTGGGGTAGTTATGAAAGGTAAGTTAGTGTAACTACCTTGAATTGAACATTGAAGTGGGAAACGAAGCGAGTCATTTTGGTAGAGTGATTTATTTTTTTAGGAAATTAGATGTTTAATTCCTCAATAATAAATGGGTTTGAGTAGAATAATCAGTAAATAATATGAAATAATTAAGTCATTGATTTGTGTAAATAGATGATATTTTTGCCTTTTCTAAAAATAGTAATAAGTGAGAGAAAATATGACTTAACTTATTCTAGGTTGTTATGGCTGAGACAGAGTTTGATACTAGAGGAATAATATTGGAACACTATCATAAACTGATATCTAGACTTAATTTTGTGATTGGATAGGATTTCCAAAAATGGGACACCCTATTATCTAATGCTATAGTCCTAGTCTTGATACTATTGTCTAAACTACTCACAAAGATCTAATTTTTCTAGGTTTTGTTTATCATGTCCACGTGAGCCTATGTAAAAAATTTTAGATCCTCTCTATAAATGGAACTTTTTATATATCTAATTATTTATGTTTTTTAATCTTTTATTCAATTAAATGGAACTTTGGAAAATAGAAAAAAGGGGTTATTGTGTAAAGGATACGTTGGATACACTTCACACCCCGTGTGTGGGCATGTTTCCTACATACCAACACTCTTAGCAGGGATCAAGCTATATTTAGTTCTCCCATTGAAGTTCTTGGTGTAATACTGTGATGAAAATATAATTAAATACAAAAATGGGTGTACTTAGAATGACTAAGGACTAGTGTAAATGTTTGAATAAGATTAAAATATTATTGGATGCTTGTATGTAGAGAATAATGAAGAGTGCTTGAGTAGTCTTGCTTGTATTCTTGCTTCTCTCTTGTAAATGAGTGTCAACACTTCTAAATGGAATTTTAATGGACTTTTATAGGGGATTTAATTATTATGGGTTATATGAATTTGCATTAGGCAAATGTGGATTAGGATAAGGATCTGGGAGAAAATGATCGTTAGAAGCCAAAATACACCTGGACAACATCATCAAAAATTATTCACCCTAGGTTTTATCACTATATTCCTATTTAGTCACTATTGTCCATGGAGTAGGAGACTTGGGGGGATGGATTTTTCATGGAAAGAGTAGCCTACATCAGTAAGGGTTCAGTCTAGAAGGCTATAGACGACTGATAAACTATGAAAACATGTTATGAGGTTCATAAGAGAAATCAAGATGGACCTATGGATTGGATGTCATTAGCCAAACTCAAGTTACCAAATTTCATATTTTATATGATTACATTCCCCCCCATTTATTTTAGTGATGTAGTAAAGTGAAATACTAGGATAAATGAAAAATAGAAAGCATACGTAAATTTACTTGAAAAGATGAAGCTCATGAAGTTGTGTAATGGTGGATGTGTATAGAGAAAGCATGGTGTCAAGTGTGAATCTATAATGAAAAATAAAGAGTAGATCAGTCCTTACTATATACTCTATATCTAGAATAAGAACATACAAATTATAGGTAAGAGATAGAGGAAGAAAAATGAATGAATACACCTCATCAAGTACATGAACCAATATAAAACATGTTATGATGCTATATTGTGTTGGGTGTGTGTTGTACCAAAAGTAATATCATGAATGGAACTAAGTGCTCAATTCCCTATAAATGGCTCAAGAATGCAAAGGTAGAACCATTAGCTCCATCGTCACCTATTACGTGAAGCTAATGAATCATTGATGTGTTAATTGATGTTTGGATTATGTGTCCAATCCTTCTAAATATTTGGCTCAAGAATACAGGCTAGCTAGTCTTTTGGCTCAATCATTGCCCCATGAAGTGAAGTTATGAATAAATACTAGTATATAATAGATGTCATATGATATGGATCCTAAATCCCATGAATCTACTTTGATCTAAAAATGTTGGCATGGATAGTCGAATGTATGCTAGAAACTAGGCCACTCTTAGCCATTTTGAAAGATGGAGATTGGCTTATATGAAATCCACTCTGAAACTAGTGCAATAGGATTATGTGGAAGCTAACTCGAGAACATGAGTACTCAAGAATTTTATCTTGTATGAAATCCAAACTTTAAAAATGATGCTAACCACCTATACATGGAGTAAGGCATGCAACTATTAAGAAATGTTTAAAAAGTAAACTAAACTTAAAAAAAGGGGAGGATCAATGTGCCATGCACATTTTGCCTAATCATTGGTGTTTGGAACATATATTATAATTTGGAAGTTATATAAACTAACTAGCTAGAAACTAGAAGTGAGAGCCATCATACTACACCTCATGCCCCCTATATCTAGATTCTCTAAGAAAAAACTATACTAAAACATGTTGAATCTAGACTGTGTTATGTTGACAAACCTGTGTCGAAACTCATCTTTGTGTTAGTTTTTGGAAAAACTCATTTTTATATTGTATATATAGGAGAAAAAAAAATAGGACCCTCTACTATATGGTATTGTAGTCCAACTTTGGCATTGTTGTCTAGGGCCAAATCTAATGACTATTCTAGATTTTCTATTGTCTACTTGATTTGTTCTACTTCATTTGATGTATGGATTATTTTCCAAATGTTCTGAAAACTATTCTTTTGACCACTAGGATCTTTGATCTCTATGATAAAACCCCTATTTGTTTCCCCCTCTTCTAAATAGAGGAATGAAGACCCTACAATGATTGTGCTTAGAAGAGATATCCTTCCAAGTGTGTTATGCTTCATAGATATATGATATAGAAATGATAATTTATAAGATATCTCAAGATATACAAATATTTGTATTGAGAGATTGTTAGATCAATAGGGGTATGCCTAGATATATATAATAATGTAATAACATGTGAAATGTACTGAATTGGAATCAAAAGTGTTAGTTTTTAGTTGTCAAGGAGGGATGGAGCATTATTTCCATCATGGCATCCAAGAAAGCAAGATAAAATGCATGATATAGATCATGTCATTACAAACAATCAAAATCAATCAAGCAACAAGCACAAAAAGCAAGAAGTATACAATAGTGGTCAAGGGGCCAAGAAAATAAGGGACATGGGCACATATCACTCAAACTAGAAAAGAAGCATACAAGGCATGTTCAAATGCCACATACACATATAATTAGAATAAGCAAGGTTGGCAAAAGGGCCACATGCACATATAAGAGTAAAAACAAAGGACATTGGAAAATTTTCTAAGGCACACACATGAGTAGAAGCAAAGAACATTGGAAAATGTATTAAAACACATACAAGGCATAGAACAAGAACTAAGAAAATGTAAAATCATCAAGTTATAATAATCAAGAAAGGAAAGCATGTATATACTGGAAAGATAGAATCACATATAACTAATCAAAGCAAGAGTATACAAGACATTTTTTATATAGGACTTAGCTATATGATAAAAGATACACAAGTGATATCTACTAGTGAAATGTTGATATAGTAACCTGTGTAAGCTATTAACTAACGTATATCAGCATGATAACTTAGAGTGTGTAGTGTAGGAATGACATAACCTAAAGGGTGTAGTCATGTAGAAGATGCCCCCAATGGGTATTTATATTGATGTGTGTCACAAATGTAGAATTATGATACACCCTCAATGGGTAGAGTGAATAAATCAAGGATATAGATGTCACTACACACACTTAAATAAGATCAAGTGAAGCATGGTATTGTAGATAAATTGACAAATAATAGCATAGAACACCAAATGTAAGTATAGTATAGTAGTAGCAATGTAAAACATGGATGATGCATACAATAGAAATGTTTTTGTGTTTTTGGATATATTTGAATGTTTTTGTATTTTTAAATGTTATATATATTTTTTATTTCTATAAATTAACTATGTATAGGAAAGATTGAGAAGAAATGATACTAATCAATGAGTCTCAGATGAGACTCCCTATCATGGTGTCCTATACCGAACAAAGGGATCGTGCATGATCATGAAGCATAATGGAAAGGATGAAACTATGATTCTAAAAGATGTTTGTTATAAATTTTCTAAAATCTCAAAAGTAAAAACTAACTTTGGGGTCCCTTTATAAATTTGAGAAGTGGTTGAATCTATAGGGCTCTTAGAGACCCATATGGAATTAGGACAAGCTTTTTGAACATGTGATCTATGTGTAGACATATGAGATCTCAATAAAACTAATATGGGCATGAATAATATAGATATAATTTATCTAGAATATTGAAGATGTGGAGGTTTATGAACCCTCTGCATTGGTTATGGATTCCTCAACTATGTCTCAATCTATACCTGAAGAATAACTGTAACTAGTAAAGAAGCTAGATTTGGTGACTGCAAAGGAGATGGATCTAAAGTGGGTAGTGGTAACTCATATGAAACTCCAATAACTATAATAAATTGATTAGTGTGAATGAATTTGATGTATCTATGAACTATAAATGGTACTGCTAAATTTTTTTGAATCTATGGGTGACCAAGTAATATATCAAAAACTCCTACACTAGGAACTATGGTGAAATGTGTGGTCACATGTATTAGACTAGTCTATAAAAGAAGTACAATCTCACCTAATTAAATCTATATGTACCCACTAAATTTTTTGATAACTATATCTATTATAATGATATCCTTATCTAAATAGCTCAAATGTTATAATAATGTAATGGTGCACATGTTGACACTAAAACCATTATCAATGAGAACACTGTGAATGGGATGATTATGAATATGTGATTTGATAGAGTGCATTCTAATTTGAATTATCCTCAATAATATCATGATCTAAGAAAGATATTGAAGGTCTAGTTGGAACCCTAGACTCATACACACCTATCATACTACTCAACGGATGTGACTCAACTGAAGGTGCTGGGTATGTAACTGGTGGTAGATGTGCATGGTATGTGTGTTGAAAACCTAATGTGTCCACTTTATCTTTATTTTAATTCTATGGAAATATATCTAAGAATATTTTCAAAGCTTTATCTTATGTTGGCTTATCATGTGGAGGCTCAATTGAAGTGCCAAGATCAAGTAGGTTGTCATCTATCAAGTTATGTATCTTATGTCTCAAATTGATGCATCTATTTTTAATGTGGCCTAGTTTCCTATGAAAATCACGAAATACATGTTGATCATATCCCTATGGAAGAGGCTTTTCTAGGTAAACTTCTTAAATAAAAGGGAGAGTGATGATGTTACATTCCAATAATTATTGTAAAACTCTAGCTAGAGAAACTAGTAGATTGGTAAATGCATGTTGAGGTACTAATAAAACCACACATTGAGGGGGCTCTGAAGCTACATTGACTATTGGTTGATTCAAATTCTTGTTATCATTGACTTTGAGCTTGTATGGGACACTATTATTATTCTTCTTTGTTGTGTTTGGAATGCTTGTATACTTAACTTTGCCCATTGAAATGAATTTCACTTCTCTTTCCTTTAGTGTATGACATAATTCAGTGAAGGAAAAGACTCTTTTTAAAATAATATATTCATGCAATGATGGTAGAAATATTTATTTAAATAGATACATGAACTCTTGATCTACCATGGGGCTAGTCGTCTAGCTAAGATGGTCTTATGTTGAAACACGTGATCTGTGAGATGATAATTTGATTTTTGTTTCTATTATGTAATTTGTGCATAAGAGACCTTATCACCAATTTTGATACTAAAGTGGGCTAGGAACATGTTAGTTAAAGGATTTAATGGATTGATCGATTGATTTGGTAGATTATAAAACCATTGTAAAGCATAATATTTTAGACTCTATAGACATAGCTTGGTAAGTAACCAGTCATTTGGTACATAATCTAAGCATGATGCATAAAAATATCTCAAATGTGTCTTTGGATCACCCTTGCCATCATAAATAGTAAGCTTAAGTTGAACAAAACCTTGTGTCAAGGGTGTAGAAGTAATGTGATGTGCTAATGGTGTTTGTAGAAGACCAAAAGAATCCAAAGCTTGTGTAGGTCATGTGGCACCTTGCTCAAGATGTAATACCTTGGATTAAAGAGATATTATCTCTTACACAAGGGATTCCACATTAGGGGATAAGGATGTACTAGTTATAACTAGTGGCATAGAGGCAGGTTAGGATGCTATAGGGGTTGTTGAGACATATTTTCCCCCATAGTGTCATTTACAATTGGTTTCTCTATAGGAATGGAAAACTCAACTTGTTTAGCATTTTTTATTTCCATGAGAGATTTTACTCTAAGAGTATGATCTTGAGGCTATTCCCTGAGTCGTTCTCTAAACCTTTGGAGGATCAAATCTTTGTTGAGTACAACTTAATTATCAATAATGGGTGGAAGTGGATTAGTAGTCAAATGTGGTGGAACATGAGCATAGATGTGTACATCACCATTATTATTTTCATATTTATCATTGTTTGAATCATTTTGATTAAAATTGGTGTAATCTAGATATGTAGAAGCTATAGCTAGATTCTAAAATAGTTGTTTATCCATAGTATATGGTTGAGCTAAAGGAATCTAGGTGAATTTAGGAGGATTGTCACCAAGTCTTGCACTTCATCTTGAAGGAAGAGATGCAATGAACTTAGGTGTCATAAGAAGAACAACTTGGATAATAGTAGAAAACATTAAATTGCTATAATGTAAATAAGGAACTGGAATATGCATAGAAAGGATACAAATCTCCCAAACATGTAAGGTGATACCTTAAGAAGAAAATAGAAACTTGTATATGCAACTAGGAATTTTTCTAAATATATTTGAAATATACTATTAATTTTTTAAATTAGAATTGAATTTTTGAGCTAAGTATGGAATTGAAAAATTAGAAATTTAGTGGAAAATTAGTGATTTAATGGGACCTAGTAAATGAAACTAGGGTTATGGAATTTTTTTTTGAAAACTAATATGAATTTTTGAAATCTGAAAATTACTAAATTTTTTGAAAAAGATATGAAAATTACTAAAAATTTACTGGTATCTAGTTGATGTAATTAAGGTTTGAAATAAATTTATTTTAAAATTTACTACAAAATTTTAAAATCTGAGAGGAATTTATGATTTTAATATTAAAGAAAAAAAATTCAAAAATAAATGGGAGAAATCAACTAGGAATTTACCCTAGGGTTTCTAGGCTTTTATGTAAAATTTGAAGTAAGTCATGTTTACCAAATGTTTTTTTTTTTTTGAAAAGTAGATGTTTAATTCCTAAATAATAAATGGATCTGAGTAGATAAAATAACTAAATTATATCCAATAATTAAGCCACTAATTTGTGTAAACAAATGGTATTTTTGCATTTTCTAAAAATAGTAATAAGTGAGATAAAATATGACATAGCTTATTTAAGGCTATTACGAATGAGACAAATTCTAATACTAGAGGAATAGGACTGGAACACTATCACACACTAAGATCTGGACATCATTTTGTGATTAGAAAAGACCATTGAAAATATGACACCCTACTATCTACCACTATAGGCCTAGTCTTGCCACTATTGTCCAAACAATTCAAAAATATCTAATTTTTATGGGTTTTGTTTGTCATGTCTATGTGAGCCTATGTATAAAATTTTAGATCCTTTCTATTGATGAAACTCCTTGTAGATCTAATTATTCATGTGATTTTATCTTTTATGAAATTAAATGTAACTTTAGAAATTAGGGTAAAGGTGTTAGTGTGTAAAGGATACATTAGATGCACTTCACACCCCATGTGTAGCCATGCTACTTACATACCAATAATCTGCGGAGGGATCAAACTATATGTAGTTCTCTCATTGAAGTGCTTGGTGAAATAGTATGATGAAAATGCAAGTAAATGTGAAAATGGGTATACTTAGAATGACTAGGGACTAGTGTAAATGTTTAAATAAGCTTAAAATACTATTAGATGGATGTATGTAGAGAATAAGAAGAGTGCTTGAGTGGTCTTGTTGTATTCTTGCTTCTCTTTTGTAAATGAGTGCCAACCCTTCTAGATGGACTTTGAATGGCCTTTTATAAGAGATTTAATGATCATGTATTAAATGAATTTGTATTAGGATGACATGGATTCCGATAAGGATTCAGGATAAAATGATCATTAGAAGCCAAAATACACTTGGACAATTGTGTCAAAAACTAGACACCCTGGGTTTCAACACTATAGTCCTATTTGGGTGTTATTGTCCATGGATTAGGAGAATTGGGGGATGGATTTATGATGGAAAATGTAGCCTAAGTCAGCAAGGCTTTAATATGGAAGGCTATAGATGATTGGGAAACTGTGAAAACATGCCTATGAAGGTCATGTGAGCAAGAAATATGGACTTATGGATTGGGTTCCATTACAAAATCAAGTTACCAAATTTTACATTTTATAAATTTACCATGATACATTGGGTTAGATATGAAATGTAAGTTAGTGTAACTACCTTAGATCCAACATTGAAGTGGGAAGCAAAGAGAGTCATTTTGGTAGAGCAGGATGGCATAGGAGATAATGAGAGAGAGACGGGGGTCTCCAAGAATATAAAAAAATGTTTAGAGAATGAAAAAAGATTCAAAACCCTCATGAATGATGTTCAATTCCATAAATGGATTGTGTTATAAAAATTACTAATCTAGTGAATAAATAAAAGTTGTGTTTGTATATTCTCCTTAAAATATAGATTAATATTTATAATCCTCACTAATTTAGGGCCTCTCAAGCCATGAAATTGTTGTCATTTTGTTAAGGTTGTAGGTTTGGATCAAAAGTGAGAAGTCATATCCCAAGAACAAGAATAATGATGTATTTCTCCAAGTTGGTGAAGTAAATATTGTCATGACCTTGATATTTTCTTTTATAGAGATAGTATAGACATCTTAGAGGGTAAAGAGGACCTAGGTAAGTGAAGAAACTCAGTACAAAACCCATTAAATTTTGTAAAACCCTATAGACTATTACACAGTCAAGTAAAGGAATAAAATGATTTGGTTTTGAAGGCATGGACCAACAAAATTATGGAGAAAGTAGTGGTGAGAGAGAATAGTGATTGCAAGATGCTTATTTATGTCCAAGTAAAGATTGAAAGTTTAATATACAAAGTATAAAAAAGTCATGAGTGCTCCTATAACTGTCAAGCCCTATTTCATAGTCTTAAGGAAAGCCTACTTTACATTATCAACATCAAGAAACTCAAATAGAGTTAAAAGTGAGTGTTGGTATTTAGTTTAATAAGTCATAGACAATTTTTAATATTAGTAGAAAATATAATCAAGCCCAAGAAGTGTATACTATAGTCATACCCTATTTTCAAAAGTTATAGACAATCAAGTAACCCCTATTTAGGATGTTTTAATATCTTGGAAATAATTTCAATGTATAGGTAAGAGAATGGAAGTTGATTGGGTGAAATAATAATGTGATAAAGGTGTAACTATGGGTAGGAACAATTGAATACAAATAGACATAGGATATATAGACTCCTGTGTGTATAAGTAGTGGTTTATTTACATAGTCAACAAGCTAAGAGAAGAGTTATTAATAAATAGAGGTGAGTGGATCTCATTGAAAGTGAGTTTAATAATTTAAATATATGGATGAATATTTTACAAGAACCCAAGTGAGTTTTAAAATATGTTTTTAAAGAGAATAGGATATGTAAACCTTGCATAGTTCTTGAAAAGCATGCATAGTCAACTGTAGATGGTTGTTTTTAAGTATTTGATGCATATAATAAGGTCTATAAATTATTTGGGGTTATATTAGAAGTAAAAATATAATAATCCATGGAAATTTGGTCTTTTGAATCTATGTATAACTCAATATAGAGATTTAATAGGTTCTCAGCCTATGTAGAGAGTAAGAAAACCCTAGATTAGGTTTTAGCTCATATGGAGAGTTTCCACCATTACAAAAATATTAAACTTGTTGGTTTGAGATAATTAAGGTGAAAAAGAGGTTTAATCAATTTTAAATATGATACAGACAATATATATACATTTTTTACCACTATGTTATGGGAGAGGGCTAATTAGGCTTAAAAGGAAGGGTGACTTCTAAAGGAAGAAATAACTAGAAAGGAAGGTGAGTCATGAAAATTTAATATATAAGTTTAAAGGGAATATAATGATCCTAGAAAGGTGACTACTTCTTCAAAAAATGTCATAGATATGTCAAACAAAGAAAAAAGGCTACAAGCCTTATGAGAACAATGTAAGGTTGGTGTATAGATATCAAAGGTAAGGTGAAATAAAGGGGTTAGAGGAGGTTAAGATAGATGTGATATGATTATTTAAGACCATAAAGTACAAATATAGATATATTTAAACCTATAACAAGAATTGACACTTAAGACCTATAGGTTGGTTGCCTAAGGAAAGATAATCACAACACAAGGAGATGTTTGTGAAGGGAGAGCATTGAATTAGGTCAAGAAGGATTTATGATGTCATGAGATAAGTAAAATACCATAAATAAGTTACACTAAGAGTAAAAATAACATAAAATATTCAAATATTCCAATAATCTTAGTGAGTCAAGAGAGGAAAAATAGTTAGTGTTAAGCATGGGATATACTGAGAAAGGGGGCCGAATCAGTATATCATATATCTTATTAATATTTTCCTTAACCAAATTCCACTTAATCAAAAATTCAAGATATGCAATAAAACTCAAACAATAAACACCACACAAGATAGAGAGAGGCACTAGATATAACGTGGAAACCCAATGTGGGAAACACCATGGAGAATAATCTAAAGTATATGAATGAGCACAAAACCAAAAAATATTCACAACCCAAGCTTGTAGGAGCACCAACCCCTTTGCTGAGCACCAAGCCAAAAAATATTCATGATCACCAACCCACAAGAGCACCACACCCCTTTACGGAGCCCCAACCTAGCTACTATTCATGAGCACCAACCCACAGGAGCACCAACCCCTTTGCTGAGCAACAACCCAACAACAATTTATGAGCAAAAACTCATAGGAGCACAAAACCCCTTTGTTGAGCACCAACCCATAGGAGCACCAACCCCTTTGTGTACACCACACACCTATCTCTCAATTTTGTTATCTCAACAAATGATAGATCAATAAAACATCTCTTTCCTCTCTCTCACCTTTGCTCTTCTAATCTAGATATAATAAATACAAATCATATTCATCTCTCACAATTGCTCTTCTAAGCTAGATATTACAATATCAAATCAACCTCTATCTCTCATATTAAAAATGGCTTCTCAAGCCTTTATTTATAACTTTCTAAATGACCTTTGGCCTTCCCCCTTTGTGATCCTTCAATCCTGATGGAAAATGGTGCCAAACTTGTATGACCCTTTATATTCAAGCCTTTGAAAAGTCATGTGGTGACCCTTCATGACCAAAAACGTCCTTCCCTCCTTTGTCTTCATTTTGGTGACTTTTCATATTCTTTAAAGTGTCCCTTCATGAGAAATTGTGCCCTTCCTCTTTTGTCTTCACTTGGTGACGCTTGGAATTCCCCGAGATGACTCTTCATGGGAAAATGCATCCCATCCTTCTTTTTTCTTTATCCCATGGCTCTTTGACTTCTCCATGGGCCCTTCTTTTGTCTCATATGCAACCAAAAATATATTCATTAATATTAAATAAATATTAACTCACATTAGCCAAGATAAATCTATTACAAACAACATTAAATGCAATGGGGCCTTTATCACCAATAATGGTAGACCTTTGACATCAATGACAATATTTCCAACAATCTCCCCCTTTGAAACTACCACATCCTATCACTTGCACATACTATTATCTAAAAACATACAGTAACTCACCCTTATTGTAGCAACCTATACCTATTCCCTGTACCTATTTTTTGCACCTATACCTGTACCTATTATTCTCCCCCTTTGACATCAATGGTAAAGGGCCTACATGGAGCTAAAACTTAGCTCCCCCTTAACTGATGCTAAACATCAATGGCAATAAGTAATAGAAATTAATCCCAACTCCTTTTGCAGATCTTTGAATGTGTCCTTTGATCATGCCTTTGAGAAGATATCTGATAAATCATTTCCTATCCTTTGAGAATTTGTAATCAACTCATTTGAATATTTCCTTCTAATCTCACAACATTTTGCATGAAACTTTAAGGTGTATCCTTGATCACATATTTGACTTACACTCAATAGATTATGCTTACAAAACATTCTTAGCTTTGGTTATACTAATATCAAAACTTAAAATACCTTTTCCGACTATCCTGATAGTAGTTTTATCTTCAAATTTCACAATGCCACCATTGATCTTCCTTACTCTTATCTCCTGTCATATGCCTCAAACATCCACTATCAACAAACCATGGCTGATCTTTATTTCTTATATGCAAAGTTGTTTGCACCAACATAAAATATTCAAGTTGTTTCTTCTGCCATGAACACAACTGAACCTTCTTCTTGATGAATGGAACTTTGAAAATCTGATCCTTCTTCTTGATGAATGGAGCTTTGAAATTTTGATCCTTCTTCATTGAATCTGCATGAGTATCCTTATCCTTCTTTCTAAAACTATTAGCTCTTTTTAAATATTCTAATTTCTTGTGACCATAATCATTTAAAACACTTTTAAACTTTTAAACACTGCATAGCCTCAAACCATAATATTGTTGCAAAAAATTTCTTCAAAAATCTATTCCCTCAAAAGATATACAAATTAATCTTCCAACTCACCTTCTTATCATGCAACATAGCCAAGACCCAATAGCACCACCATGCTTCAATTTTTTAAAAGTGTCTCCTTGAAGCCTAGAAGAGACACCCCACACAAAAGAGTCCTAGAAATAAATCTCAAGAGATTCTGACATCTCCTCTATTTCTTCCTTGATCTTTTTGTGTTTTTCTTTTAGAATCCGTTTAAGCATGTCTAGCCTTTAGGACCTACTAACCTTATCATTTATGATGTTTTTCATCTTCTCAACTTTTGCAACTATCTTATCTTGACAAAGATCATGCTTAAATGTAACAAGAGATTCTGCACAATCCTTCCTATCTGATTCTTTATCTACTATAACAAGTAATTCATTTTCACTCTTAAACTCAACCTAATCAACCTTTACTATTTTAGGCCTCCAAACCTGAATTTGTCTTTTCTCATATTTTATAGGGGCTCTATATCCTTTGACATACCTTGAATATCTCTTTACTTTATTTTGGCATAATTTAGCAATATGTCCAACCTCATGACAACAAAAGCAAACAATATTTCTCATACCTTTTTCTTGAATGTGACTGAGATCTCCCTTTGACTAATTGCTTCTCCTCATACAATCTCTTGCCCTATGACCAACATGATGCCAAATAAAATAATGGTCATGAATATAATTTGAAAACATAAAAGCATTAGGCTACCTGATCAACTTCTTTGATTTCCCTTCAAAACCTGCATCCTTTTTTCCTTGGACCAATATTTCATGATCTTTCTCAACTTTTATAATAAGCTTCTCATGATTATCCTTTAAATAACCTAGCTCATCCTTGAACTCATTACACTCTTCTTCTTTTGATGTTAAAATTGAATTTGTAACCTCTAACTAATTCTTAAGATCCTGAATAAATATATTATTTTCTTTTACTTCTATAGCCAACTTAGAATCCAAGATACAAACCTTTTCCTTAAGAGCCTCAACCATATATTTCAGCTCTTAATTCTCCTTTTTTAGCTGCTTGGCCATCTTACACATTTCTTTGATCTACCTTCAAGATGTTAAACCCTTTCTGAAGGAACTTGCTTTGATACCAATTGTTAAGCATGGGATATACTGAGAGGGGGGGTGAATCAATATATCATATATCTTATTAATATTTTCCTTAACCAAATTACACTTAATCAAACATTCAAGATATGTAATAAAACTCAAACAATAAACACCACACAAGATAGAGAGAGACACCAGATATAACGTGGAAACCCAATGTGGGAAAAACCATGGAAAATAATCTCAAGTATATGAATGAGCAATAACCCAAACAATATTTGCAAGCCAAGCTTGTAGGAGCACCAATCCCTTTGCTGAGCACAAACCCATAGGAGCACCACACCCCTTTACCGAGCACCAACCCAACTACTATTCATGAGCACCAACCCACAGGAGCACCAACCCCTTTGTCGAGCACCAACCCATAGGAGCACCAACCACTTTATCGAGTACCAACATAGAAACAATTCATGAGCACCAACCCATAGGAGCACCAACCCCTTTATGTATACCACACACCTATCTCTTAATGTTTCTATCTCAACAAATGATAGATCAATACAACATCTCTTTCCTCTCTCTCACCTTTGCTCTTCTAAGCTAGATATAACAAATACAAATCATATTCATCTCTCACAATTGCTCTTCTAAGCTAGATATTATAATATCAAATCAACCTCTATCTCTCATATTACAAATGGCTTCTCAAGCCTTTATTTATAGCTTTCCAAATGACCATTGGCCTTCCCCCTTTGTGACGCTTCAATCCTCATGGAAAATAGTGCCAAACTTGTATGACCCTTCATATTCAAGCCTTTGAAAAGTCATGTGGTGACCCTTCAAGACCAAAAACGTCCTTCCCTTTTTTGTCTCAATCTTGGTGACTTTTCTTATTCCTTAAAGTGTCCCTTCATGAGAAATTGTGCCCTTCCTCTTTTGTCTTCACTTGGTGACTCTTGGAATTCCCCAAGATGACTCTTCATGGGAAAATGCATCCCATCCTTCTTTTGTCTTTACCCCGTGGCTCTTTGACTTCTCCATGGGCCCTTCTTTTGTCTCATAGGCAAACAAAAATATATTCATTAATATTAAATAAATATTAACTCACATTAGCCAAGATAAATCTATTACAAACAACATTAAATGCAATGCGAACTTTATCACCAATAATGCTAGACGTTTGACATCAATGACAATATTTCCAATAGTTAGAAAAAAGGACAATCAAGAACAAGCTATAACTAGTGATTGTGATTAGTAAATATTGGAGTTTGATAATGATTTTATTGGAGACTTGTCCCCTTGCCTCTATATCATCATGCCTATGTCCATTAATTTTTACATTAACATACCTCTTCATGTCATGACTAGGATTATTATGTACTTTGACATCAAATACATGTACCTTTAATGTAAACATAAGACATTAGTTACCTTCAAATTCTCTCTTTCTCTTTCTCTCATGATAACACTCTCTCATGCACCTTATCGCATCACACACTGCCAACTATCCTTAATCATGTTTGACATCAACCTTCACAAGATGTACCATTGAAATTAATGAAAATACACTACAAAATTTTCCTTTGGCTAACACCCTTGTGAAACTAAAATAATTATGGGTTCACCATGAAGCCTTAATCCTTCATAGTGAACCCACATTCATTTTTTATCAATGCTACTATCACATGCATTGAAAATGTATAATAGGTTTTTGAGTTGAAACATGTGGTATTTGTATTCTAACTTTTTTTTCCCCCTTTTTGGGACTCAACTTATGGGATTACTACAAGATCTCTTGATAAATACTTGAGTTGGGTAAGGTCTTTTAATACTAATTTTTATTTCTTATTCTTTTATGCCTTCATGGTATTGCATCATGTTTCATGTGGAGCCCTACTAGGTCTTGAATATCATTTTAGATTTGATTTTTGTGTTTAAGTTGTCTTTTTTGGTGTTACAAGAGTTATAATGAGGTATGATTATATTTTGAAAATGTTTTTCTTAGATTTAGATGGTTATTTATTTTCAATATAATTGACCTGTTATTTTACACCCACTATTTAGAACTTGTATGGTAGTGCATGATATTTAGTGTCCATTATGTTTTCTCGTTTAATAAGTCCATTCATTAACCTGATTTATGAAAGATTTTATAGTCTTAATTATTTATTAACTCTTTTTGGGGTGTTAAGATTCAATCGAGGTACTTGGGTAATTGTAGGCAAGTTGAAATATTGTCTAATTTTCACTTAGCTATGAACTTATTTCATTCATAGGTTTAATGTTAAAACTAAATTCCAATGAAATCTTTGAGAGAGGTATCAAAGAATTTTTCAAATGAATTTGTGTGATTTTATAATAGATATTTTTTTACAAGATAAGTAATTGTGATTGCATGCACACTCTAATGGAATGTTTTGAATGGTGTTATTAATCCTTTTATTGAAATGCTTCATTAAGGGTTGATTGATTGATGTTACTCCTTTGGTTTGTGATTGTTGTTTATGGATTCAATGTTAAGTCATATAAGCATGATATTTATACATGACTATATTCTAATTTACACCATAGATATGATGGATTAGGTGGTTAAGGACACTGATGGTTGGACTCATAGGACTAGGCATGTGGATTTTCTCTACTGGAAGTATTCTTCATTGGATTTACATTGGTGATATGTTTCCAATTTTGATGTATTTGTGTTTATGTCTTATTTTATTTTATGAAATATTATTGATCAAGTGAATAATTTCATTAATTCAATCTTACTTCTTATAATAAATCATTCGTTCATTTCATGGTTACATTGTGAGTTAATTTGGTATTAATTTGAGATAGTGTTAATTGTAGTGCTAATCATAGGATAATTATTGTGTGAATTATTCAATGTGATTGATTCATGAATAGTATTTAGTCTTTAAATTTTGAATTATATGTCCCTCTCTATGTGTATATAACAACATTGTGTTTTGAATTACCATAAAAATTCAAAAAGGGTGTATTCCTTCAATCATGTTGCAATTGTAATCGATTAAAGTTATAATGAATTACTTATTAAGTCTTATGTTTTAATTATCCTAAGAAGTATGTAGAGATAATTTAATAAATGATTGTTCAAGGATCATGTTTCTCTTTTGTACAAAATAATAAATACGTAGTTTGTTAATTGTAACTCGTGTTCTTGTAAATAGCTTATTGTAAGATTTAATATTAGTCTAGAATGCTTATTTCCTAACATAATTTTAATGGATATTGGTTTATATTCATATGTTAAAACTCTAACTCATCTCGTTATAAGTTTAAATATGTTAGTATGGTTTGCATATTACTATTCACATGGATTTTTTTCATAGTGTAATCAATATTGATTTGATCAAAGGATTAACCCCTATAGGGTTGTATCATTTTTTATTATTGATTATTATTATTGTATCTTGAATGGGAATTGCATGAAGGCTATGGTTAGTTACCAAAACCATAACATGGAATAGTAATCAATATGTGAGTTTAATTATTATTTATTTTTAGTTTATTGTCTTAATAAAGTTGACATGAATTATAGTTTCTTTGAGGCATTGGAATATATGGTTCAGTTGATTGTGGAAATGGATGCTGACTCTTTTGGGTGGAATAGTTAAATTTCAAATGGAATATTACTTTTGCACTTAGATGATTGCCAATTTGTGTGAACAGTTATTTAGATGATAATGTCATCATTCATATTAAATCATTGTGAATCCAGTAATGTTACCACTATTTTATGTTTAAGTTACATCTAGTGTACAAAATAGAATACTATACACTAAGTGTAATTTTTAAAAGTATGTTTTATTTTAAAATTATATTATTTATACTTCATGGTTTGGGCATTAAGATATCTTAAAAATTAAAAAGGGTTGGAATATTTTCCTTTTATTTAATCATTAGATAATGAAGCTTATTGTTTAATTATATTTTTCTGAATTCATTAAATAATTAATAATATCTTAATGAAAAAAAGGTGTAGTGCATGATTTAGAATCATTAAATTATGAATAT
The DNA here is from genome assembly GCA_037957365.1 of Torreya grandis. NCBI lineage: Eukaryota > Viridiplantae > Streptophyta > Pinopsida > Cupressales > Taxaceae > Torreya > Torreya grandis. The sequence continues at coordinate 346,494 of JARHVA010006380.1, read as the reverse complement.
GGTGATAAATGTTATCTAAATTTGTGGAGAGGTATATAAAATATATTAATGTGTGATTTATAAATTTAGAATGATTATTCAACTTAAACTATGTCAAGATAATAATGCATTGGAAATTGCTAATTTTTTTCATTTGGAATATAAGCATGGTTGTTGACACAGTGATTTTAGTTTATATTAAGCCTAATATTTTCATACTTATTGAACATGCAATTAATCAAAACAACCAAGGGACAAGTAGGTAGAAAATAGAGGTTAGACCTCGATTTATTGACCTGTGGGATGGTTGAGAATATTAAATGTGTGATTTAAAATTGATATTTCATTGATTATTTAAGATTTGATGTGATGGCCTCTTATGGGGTAATATACATATTCAATGTGAACCATCAAGGATCATGTAACATTAGGATCCTACATCAAATGAAAATATGTCATCTTTGCTAACATGCTATAAAAAAGTAACCATGGTGCAGTGATTCCTAAGTACTAGTTATGGTTTATTGGTGAAGAGGGGATATTGTAGACACATGGATTCTAATTTTATAAAGCTTAAAAATAATTATATTATTTAAAAATATTATATCATATTTATTTTTTAAATAGCCATCTAATTCCTTCTCGATAATTACAAAATACTTGTAAATCTTTATGAAAGCATAACTTAGTATGATGATTCTTCTATTAAATTTTGAGAGCCTTAAACATAAATTTTTTCATTGTTTTTAGATTTCATATTTATATATTTATCTATATGAATAACTACACAATCTTGGAAATTAACTAATCTTTTTGTTTTTATAACATTGACTATGTGGAATAACCAAAGATATTTCTTATCATATTATCAATATTATAATGATGAATAAATGATCTATTTACCTACCTATTAATTGGAATCTTTATGGAAAGTGGGATAATTACTTAGGATCAATAAACCTTAGACGATCCTATTAGGACATCTAGTGGTATAGAGTTCTGATTTCATCAGTGTGGACCTGCACATTGATGTAACCCAAATTGTATGTTTTTGATGGTAGTAGTTTTATATATATAGAAGCCTCTAATGGTTTTTACCTCTAGTTAAGAATCTATCATGACCTAATATAATAATTTTTTTCCTACACATTGGCATGTAAAATTAGAAAATATGAATTCAAGTGTTAGGAAGTGTGTGTGGGCCCTAAACATAGTTCCATTCATACTCTGATCACAAATAATAATAATAATAATATTTTTTATTAATTATCTAAGGTTAATTCAATTATACTAGCGATATTAACCAAAATAGGTAACCATGCTACTTGGATGAATATGTGTTACTATATTTATAATCATTCATAGATTTATTATTCTAGTATTTTGGGTGTTTTTCTTAGGTTAGATAATATAATTGTTGACCCTATCCAAATAATTCAATATTTGTAGCTCATCTTTAACAAAAAATTTGAAATCAAGATTAATCCACATTTGAGGCTGTAAAAAACTTTTTCACTTACTTTTTATATAAATATGATGGGTATAAAATTACGGGTGTATACTCTCATATCATGATAGTCACATATTAAGTCAATATCATTGCATAGATAGTAGTTCATTTTTTTTAGAGTGTCTAAGTGATCAATTATGTTGATTGGTCAGCTAAGTAAGATTTATAATACCTTAGAAAGTGAGTTTGTAAAATAAATAATATCTATAATGTTTCTTAGGTTAAATTCATATGGTAATAGTTGGTGAAAATTAGTGACATAATCATTGGTATCCTCAAATTCTATTAGAAATATATGTGCAAGTAGATAGTTATCTATACATAGATATAAAAAATATTTTTTTGTAAAAAATTTAAACTAATTATCTTTTTATAATAATTTAATGAAAATATTTGGTCAATTTTAAGGATAGGTTGAATGGATGACTTTTAATATTATTCTATATCTATAAAAATGGGTTATTATTTTGTATTTAGGGTTGGAAAGAAGGGTATAGTGCTAATTTCTTCATACTAATCCCATTGGAGATGACTGTGTTTCCTAAAAAGTATCTTATATATGTATCTATTATTTCCAACCAATGTCTTCTCAATATGAGATAGAATCTACCAAAGCTAGACTTTGTCTAAAGGACCATATAATTATTTGATTATTCCCATGAGTTTTAGATATAACAAGGTATTTGATTACCCCTTCAGGCCACACAATGGGTCTATCTTCCATTATAAATATATTTTGGGTTTTTCATATGCATGGTAGCTTAATGTTCTCCATTATATACTTAGTAATGATATTAAATATATTCTCGTAATTCAATTGGAGTGTTTTGTATAGGGAGGAATGTAATATGCACATATAAAATTGAGCTATTTGGATTGGAATATTTAGGTGGAATAATTTTCCTTATTATAATATAAATGATTTTTCCCACTCTATGGATAGTTCTAAAGTCCTATCTATTTCTCATAGGTTTCCATAATCATAACTTGTACATACCTTTCGTTTGGATAGGAAAATATTTTATGGCTTGAAATAAAGGTATATGGACAAAGAGAATTTTAAATCACCCTAAAAATTGTTGGGGTTATTCCCTCATTCGTTTGATATGTTTCATAAAATGAGGGTTAGTTCCTATAAATGTATTGGTTGATGTACTTGGTTTAAAGGTAGGTTAATTTTTAAATGGTGGTGATGGGAAAATTGTAATATTAATAAACTCATCAATGTGTTATGTTATAATGAATATGGTGGGGTTATAGACAACCTTCCTATTATGGCATATATTTTCACCCTTGGAGAGGGTTCTTTAGGCTCTATCTAGCCTAGCCACACAATGGGAAAACCTGTAAGGTATGGGTATCCTATAATGGAGATGAAGCTCTAGGTTACGGGCTCGCTCCCTACATGTATAAATTAGGATCTTATCAAACTAATCTAAACTAATAATTTCCAAATAAAATGGTTAAAAAGAGGAGAAAGGGGCGATTGAGAATAAAATAAAGGTGATCCACCAAGATTTGACACTCCTCCTTTCTCTGAGACACACACAGATGATAGTCAAGAACTCATACACTCACTCAACTCCATAACTAATTGGTTACATAAGTGTTTATTAATAATACTAAAATAAATAATATAGATGAGTAAGGGATGATCATATCCATAGCCTATCATCACCTCATGATTGATATAGTGCACCTTAATGCTGATAAACATAAAGCTATCTTTCATAGAGGTAAAAGATAGAGGATAAACACCAAGAAAGAGAGATACTTCACAATGTATTCATGAACAAACTAACCTATAAACAAGATGAAATCATAGTGAAATCTAAATGTAATATTATATTTTTTTCAAGAGGTGTTTTCATTATAAATTTGATAGGGTTTTGCCTTGTCATATGAGAGTATATCTCTTACAATGAGAATATAAATGAGAGATATAAAAGAAGGGAAGAGAAAAAAGGAGGATAAATATTTCAATACTAAATCAATGCACTTTAAACACCATATTTTGACCATCCAACATATAAAGGAAAGGTTTAGGTATTCCTTTATTTCTTTGGCTCCTTAAGCTTCACCCTTGTTTTCACTTTCAACTCCTTTTGACCTGAAAAGGCTTATTTTTATCCCATTAGCCTAGAAAAGGCTCTTAAGGTCTAAAACCCTAATGACTTGAGTGATGAAATGATACACTACATGAATAAATTATTAAAATTATATAATCTCATTTAATTACCCATTTTCCTTGACAATCCCTTCAACTTTGTCAACTTGCCAACTTGGCTTCTACTCCACATCTCCCCTTTATCTTCTAGAAGCCTCTAGTAACTTTGTGAAGGCTTGTCATTTTAGAATTATATGTTTGTGTAATTTGAGGGTGAATTTTAATGTCATATTTTACTATGGTTATTTTCTCCTTCAACCTTCAATAACACCATGAAACTTTAAAAATGAACCTTTACTCACAACATAGCCTAGAAAGGCTTTTTGAGGACTATTAACCACCATTTATTTCTTGTTTTGGATTAATAAGAAGTTTAAATTAACCTAATATAAATATTAAAGGTGTTAATTAGTTTTTATAATACCATTGGATGCATTACAAAACTTGTAATTTATGAAACTCCATTAATAGAGGTATTCAAGATCAAACCTTTCTTCATTGGTTACTATAAAACTCCCATTCAGGGTCATCTTGATGCCATGTAGCCATTTTTGGACATGTATAAGAGTTAAATACCTCCATAACATGAATATAATTACTAAAATTAAGTTTTATGCCTCCTTAAATCCCTACAATAATAGTGGAAATCTCCATTAGACCTGCAAGTATGAGATTTTCCACACCATTTTGAGCCTAAAAAACACCATGAAAGCTTGTAACTTGATGTATATTCATGATTTGAGAATTTAATGGTTGTAAATAATATTTTAAACTATATTAAATTATTTCACATACTTCCACACAAAATTTTAGATCTTAATTCCAAGCATAACTCTTAAAAATGTAATCTTTGTGCTCTCTTGAGCTCTCCAAGCCAATACAGTTGCCTAGAAGTGATTTTAATTTCATAAATAAAATTTTGTATTGGTTTTAAATAGATTATTATTGATTTATTAAATTATTTATACACACAATAAAATCAATTTTTCCTTTAGAAAGACCTAGAACACTTGATTCCAACTTTGTGTGTGAGCAAGCAAGTGAGAATCTTTGAAATGCATCTTTAGTAGACTTGTAATTTGACATTTTATCTCCCATAAAGTATAAACTTGAAAAACTTAAAGGAAATATAAATATACCCCCATGTAGAATTTTAAATCATTTAATTGAGTATCATTTCACTAAATTTTGAATCTATTTGATGTTTAAGGAGAAACATAGATGAAGGGTAGGGATTAGAGATTAGAGAGAACCTAGATTGGTTGCATGTCATATCCAGATGATGTTGAACACTCCTATTTGGCTAGGGAGGATTACCTATTAATAATAAATTAATACCACTAACAATATTTTTTAGTAGATATATGAGTGGGCTACCAAGCTACATGCTTTTTCCTAAAAGTGTCAAACTTCCTTAGGGATGACAATCCACTTTTAGAAAAAAAAATTGGTAATGAATAACAAAATGAAAGAGAGAGAAAGAGAGATATTCATAAAGTGTAATAGAGAGAGACATAGTTCAAGTAATGTGAGTTGTTGAAGTTTTTAGAGGTTGTTTGGGCAGGCTCAGGGAGGTTACTAGAAATACATAGTCACCAATATTAGTTATGTTATTGATATCGATAAGAGGATATGGCTGATGTTGATTATATGATTGATGTTAATTATGTTACTGATGTCGATAGGGGAAGTAGGTTCTCAAGGGGTTACAAGAGACCTTTTTGAGCTAAGAGGTGGATGTTGGTTAGGTTTATAAAGTTGGGAAGAGTTGTAAGGGAGTGTGTAGGACTCAATTGGGTCTAGATAGAAGTCTTTGGTATGTTTGGAGCTGAGGAAAATAGGTGGAGTTTTAAAAATCCTCCATAGGGAGATTCAAGATGTTCATAAAATTATAAACAATATAATGTAAAGTAATTGTAAAATGACTATTTAAAAGAAATACCAAAGCATTATACTTATCTGATGAAATGGATGAACCATGGGTGCTAAATATATGGATCTAATGAGGTACATTGAATAAATAGGTGAATATAAAGACAATCATGTACTACCAATTGAGAAGAATCCAAGCTCTATGTAGAATATCAATTCCTAATCTAGACTGACTTTTGTAGAGTAACGATAAGCTTGAATATATTAAATGCCATAGTCTATATGTGAATAATTGAGTTTTAAAAAAAAAAAATTACCTCAACATTAAATTAGAATTTGGCTTAAGTAATTGACATCAGTGATCCCACCAACATCAGTCATGGATTGACTAATGTTGGTAGTGTGAGAATAGGTAAAAGGGCTATTGTTAGCCTTTTTTATATCCTTTCTCCTACCAAGTGTGGTATCTATTAGGAAATGGTAAGAATGTGAGGTTAAGTAGGATGTAGTTAGTTAACAATTTATGTTTTGGGTGAGAACAAGTCATGTGTATTTAGGATTAGGGGACTAAGTCTTGAGATAAATTAGAGGGTAAGAATTAGTCTTAGGATGAGGTGGCTAGGTAAGGTGGCATAAGTAGTTTTTAATTAACTTAATTAAATATTTTAAATTAATTAAATGTGTTAGGGGTAAAATCATTGGCTAAGAAGGCTTATTATTTAAAGGGGATCAAAGGGGGTTTGACATAGGGAGTTATGCATGTGTGTGATGTAATTTTGGTGTCTATAATTTCCCCTTTTTGTCTTGTAATTTGTACTAACAAGTTAGAAGACAAAAATAGGAATTAGATGCTCTAGGTATTAAATGAGGTATCCTCCCTCAAAAACGGAATTGATAGAGGAAAACCTAAAATTGAGTACTAGTTTGATAAGGAGTGAATTGGGTGGGTGGATGTTGAGTGAGAATGTGGTATCACTACTTGTGTGTATACTATTATGAGTGTCAACACAATCAAGAATAGGTAAAGGTGAGGAGAACTTAGATAAAAATAACCAAATCATAGCTTGTAAGTGATAGCTAATAAGGTTAAAATGATCAAAGTTGTAGCTCCAATGGTCCATGTGTTCTAGGTATCTGAGGTAGGAAGTATCCCTGGTAAACACAAAAGGTTACAGGTGATAGGACTAGCTTGGTCATGATCATAAACACTTGATATACATGCATGTGTATAATAGCCAACTATAACAATGTAGTATAAGTGGTCAAGACAAGTAATGAAAAGTTAGTTTAAAAGGGTCAAAGTCAAGGAGATATTCATGATCTCTGATCAAAGTCATCTTGGGTGGAGATTTAAGTGATCTCAAAGGTTTGTTGTCATGGTTGGGGAGATATATGTGATCTCTAAGTTGATTTTCATGGTCAAGGAGATATACAAGATCTCTAATTTACCCTATATTAATGGTATAGTCTAAAGGGTTATGGTCAGGTTGGAAACTCTAATTTAAGGGTGTTAATGCTAGTTATGTCATTGATGTTAGTAAGAAGTATTTCTAACATTAGTGCCTTAGGTCAAGGATGCCAACATTGATGGGTGACCAAACCCAACAAAAAGGGTTTTGATGGCCCACCAGAACTCATTTACAAAATTTGATTAGAGAGGAAAAGAGATATAAGTGTTAGTGAGATGGTAGAGCTAAGAGGGGACATACCTAGAGCCAAGCCACCACAAGGGCTAGATATTCCATCTTGAAGTAGATAGAGAGATGAGGTAAGATCCTCCATGAGTTGAATTTGAATTTAAGTTTGTTAATTTGTTATTTTAGGCTAAATTTAAAATTTGGGTGGAAAAATACTTTTAAGGGGGTAGGAAATGGGGTGGGGTAGGTTTAGGTGAATTTGGGAGGGATTTGGGGGTATTTTTTTGGGGAAAACTCAAATGTGGGAGATGAGTTGTTCAGCCCTAAGGCTGAACTAGTCATCGATGTTGATGGGGTTCACTGATGTTAGTGACATTAAAAAATCCAAAATAGGAGAAAAGGCCAATTTTGGATCCCCAATTGAGTTATTCAACTAGCCTAATGGCTAAATTAGCCTTACAAGACCCTATTTTAACTAAGTGCTACTTATATAGCCTGGTTGAGGGCCTTAGGCCAATTTAGTTCTCCTAATGCATAAGGAAAAAGATCTAAGGTATGGTTAAAAATTAGTTAAGGGAAATGGTTAATAAAAGGTATGTTGAAATAGGTCATAAGATCTAGGGCTTAAGAGATAGGTTATAGGGTTGTGGGTTTGAGATATAAGCCATGGGGCCTAGAGTTCTGATAGGTAGTTTGGCCTAGGGTGAAAAGATAAGTAGTGAGGCCTAGGGTGGAGATATAGGTAGTGAGGCCTAGGGTGGAGAGATAGGTAGTGAGGATTAGGGTTTAGGTGGGAGATTAGGTTAGATAATTAGGTGGCTATATGGTCAATCTAATCTTAGAATACCCCATGTCAATTGAGTGCTACCTACATAGCCTAATTGAGGGCCTCAAGACAATGTATTTCTCCCATAGAGAATGAAAAAATGGTGGTGGGTTATATTGGAAAGTATGTGACTTGAGGTTTATGTGTATGGATGTAGGATAGGTAGGAGTTGATGTTACAAGATCAACTACCTACATTAATTATGTGTAAGAGGAAGGATGTCACCCTATATGAGTGGGAACACATGATAGCCATAGGGTTAGGAGGAGTGTGATGATATTATAGAGTTGTATGGGATGTTAGTTTGATCATAACATTGATAAAGAGGTTGGATCACACCACCAACACCTTTCATTTATCGATTGGAGAGTTGATAGTGACACAAAAGGATGTATACAATATTTTACAATTATCACTCTAGGATAAAGAGCTCTTCTCATGTTCGAGAAAGGAGCATGATATTCACATGGTTACATTATTTGGAGAGCATGTTATCAAGGTGACCTATCACTCAACAAGCTTTACATATGAGCCATTATACACTACTAGCGAAGAGTAACATCAGCTAAGCATATTGATGATGATAGGGATTATAGTATATGCACTACCAGACATATATGGTGGGAGATTTCCTACTAAGTTGATAGATATTCTGGCATAGAAGGTTTAGTAGTAGACTATATTTTCATGGGGACCATCTTTTGTAGCATAGTTATACAAAGCATTATGAGGGTTGAGGCTACAATGATGGTATAATTTATGTGTCAAGAATTTAATCCATTGATAGAATATGAGCACATCATGATGACATGATCATTGGGGTTACCTACCATGATTACAACTAGTTTTAGGGTCAGTTTCAGATGATAGAGAGATGGTATGACCCAGATAAGAGTAGACAACATAGTGCAAGATATTGATCATTATAAGCACATGATAGTGAGATTGATTACCATATATATTATTTAGAGGCCCTACTTGACATACCCAACATTCAAAGGATAGGTAGAGTAGCTTATCAGTTTATAGAGCACATTATGGGTCAAAGGGAGTTGAGTTTGAGAGTTGGAGATGATACCCATATCATGGGTTAGGAGACAATTTAGATTGTTATAGGATGTACCTCATACATTTATTTTATATAAGAGGGATGATATAGAGGCACCCCTACCCTTTCCCTAAGATAAAAATGAGCTACATTTTGAGGAGCTACTAATAGGCCTAGGTGTAGTAGATCCTAGATGCACAGTGGCTTATCTAGCTTGGTGGACAAGTTTGCATCCCATAGTTTAGGTCATTAGGCCACTACTAGATATATAAAGAGTGATGAGAGAGAGAGATATGTATCCATACAAGCTTAAGATGTAGTATGACATGCTTGAGATGTTTTAGTATAGGCCTGAGATGTAGCACATATATAGGTATTGATCTTATAGGGGTAGGTTGTGATATTGTATAGATAGGTCAAGGCATTACAAGGCTAGGTCGAGACATTATATAGTTAGGTTAATTCACTAAAAATAGAGAGGGATAGTTTGAGAATAGTAGGATAGGTACTCTTCCTCCACCACAAGGACTAGTATAGGGGCCTTTAGTAGGTGTGATGGTTTTTCTATAGACTATATCTCTAGTGGGGTACAACACTACCCTTGATGAGATTGCTTATTATAAGATGGACTTTAGGGAGTTCCCATAAATTTAGATGTATTTCAATTTTAGAGAGTATGAGAGATCAGTGACACATGCCATGACTTTTAGCTCACATAGACATAGACATGTGAAGAGTGTTGATGACATTGCTTCTTCACAACCATGAGTATAGCCTCTAGGATTATAGGTTTTTTTTTTTTTTTTTTTTAATTGATATTATTATATATGTTGTATACACACTATCATGTGAGCCAAAGATGAGAGATGTATGAGGGAGAGATTATATTTTTATGATTCATTGATGTACATTCATATTTTTTTTGTGTGTGTGTCTATATATATATATATATATATATATGTTTTGTGTGTCTGTGTCTCTATATATATATATATATGTAAATATATATATATATATATATATGTATATATGTATATGTATATGTATGTATATATATATATATATATATACATATATATATATACACACACACACACACATATATATATATATGTATATGTGTATATATATATATATGTATATATGTATACATACATATATATCTATACATAAATATATATATATATATATATATATATACACATATATATATATATGTATATATATATATATGTATATAGATATATATATACATTATATACATATATATATATATATACATTATATACATATACATATATATATATGTATGTATATATATATATATATATATATATATATGTATGTATGTATGTATATATGATATGTTCTATTTTAATATGCATTATTATGATGGTGATGATGTTGATGATGTTGATATTTATGTTATGTTAATGTTGAGTATGTTAGTTGAGCTAGAATAGCATTTCTCATATGTGTTATGGTATATACATATTTGATTTGTGAGCTTTATCTTAGAATTTTTCCATATTTGTGATGATAAATTCTTAAAATGAATAGGTTGGTTATTTTATTTTATTTTAGAATTTTTCCATATTTTTGATGGTGCATGCTTAAAATAAATGAAGTAGGATTGATAGTTTTTCTATTTATTACTGTTTACAGAAACTATGGTTGTGTGTTGGGTAGATTTCTCATGAGAAATGGTTTTTTAGTTTTAGTATGGTTTGGAGAATCTTTACTGATATGGATATGTGTTAAACACATAACTCTTAAGAATCAAGAACAATTGGCAAAAAGGTGAGATGGTGATTGAATATTTTCATGAGATTTGATCTCAAAAGAGAAATAGACATGTGATTGGGATGGGAATTAGAGATGCATGATGCTCATATATTGGCAAAGACTGTAATAATAACATAAGTAGGCTCAAGAATATGAGCCCCTTTCATGCTTTGCATCTTTTGACCATTTTGTTTGTTACAAAAGCATCGTACTCACCTTATGTTAAGTGAGTTCAAAGTCCCTTAAAAGAGCATGAGGGGAAAAGGGTAAAATGAGTGAGAGTGTTTTGGTAGGGTAACCTTCTTAGTGGGAATGGTATGCCCCTTCTGTAGGTGACCTAAGAGATACTATAGGCAAGTCCATCACTTAAAGTTTTTTTTAATGTAAATTGATGAATGTGGGAAGACTATAATGGTATTTTGTTTATGTTGAGGTCCTATGAAGATGATCAATATGAGAAGATTCTAAGTCATTATTTTCTCTTGATAACAAATCTTGGCCTAGCCATCTTTCAAGGGAGTGGTCTAAGCTTTTGTTTTCAAGTTTTTATAGCTATCCTTCAAGGAGAAGTATATTTATAATATAAAAGACAAGGTACGTATCTATCCTTCAAAGGATCAATCTACATTGGGAATCATGACCTAAGAGATTATAACTTGTCTATATATCTCATTTTTTTCCAATTTAGTCATGGACAAGACTATATCGGCTTAGGGGTTTTCAACTTTGAGAGAAAAACCATAGCACTTTGTAGGTTAACTAAGTGTGTAGGAGTAAGGGTTAAGAGGAAGGGAGATGAATGTAATAAGGTTTCTCAAGGGATGAGCTCAAGTTAAACATGACGTGAAGCATCACTTGATTAACAAAAGAATGGTTGTAGGTGCAAAGCATTTAAATTCTCGAGTTCTAGCTTTCCTTCAAGAGAAGACAATTGATAAGTTCCTAAGCCATACTTGTGAGTTATGATGTATGGTCCAAACCAATTAGGAGAAAACTTACCCCATTTTATTTTTTCCATGTTCATCAAATGTTGATTTTCCTTTAAGATTAGATCTTTGATATTGAAATATTGTTCCATGAGGTTTTTGTTGTAAGCACATTTGATACTCTCTTGATAGATTTGGAGGTGGTTGAGGGATACGAGATGGTGTTCATTAAGAAACTCAAGTTGAGCCAATGTTCTTGGTGAAAGTCATTATTAGTATGTCTTATAGAGAGATGCAAAGGGAAGGAATCTAGACCTCAAGAGGTAAAACAACCTTCATCCCATAGACCAAGTAAAAAGATGTAGCACCTATATGGGTTTAAATTCTAGTGCAGTAAGCCCATAAAGCAAAGGGAATGTGTATGTGCCAATCTTGGCCAGTATCGTTGACTACCTTCATGAGGATTTTGGTCAATGTTTTGTTAGAATCTTTTGCCTATCCTTTTGCTTATGGATAGTATGACAATGAGAAAATTTTATTCTAAAGCTGTCACAAATATTTTGGATAGTCTTGTTTTTGAAAAATTTACCGTTATCTATTATAATTTTATGGGGAACACCAAAGTGATAGTTGATGTGATGGTTGATAAAGTCAATAATTTTGTCAACCTTAGTGGATATGAGAGGAATGGCCTTAACCCACTTGGTGAAGTATTCAATGGAAGTAATGATATAACAGTGATGAAGAGATGAATGAGGGTTAATCTCACTAATTAGATTCAAACCCCATTGGGAGAAGGTCCAAAAGTCTTTGGTGACATGTAATGCATGGCTTGGAATGTGAAAGAGGTTAGCATGTTGCTAACATTTGATTTAATGTTAAACATAATCACTATAATTTTGATAGAGTATTGGCCAATAATAGACAAGTCAAAGGATATGCTTGGCAACTATGTTACCATTTAAATGTCCACTATAAATCCCATCATGGACTTCCTTAATGATGAAGGTTATTTCAGTACTAGTGAGACATCTAAGGAGGATACCATTAAGAATTTTCTTGTAGAGAAGTCCCCCTAGCATAATGTAATGAGTGACATGTTTCATGAAGGCATGTATCCCATTATTGGAGAGATTAAAAGGGGTAATAGAAAAGGAAAGGTAATTTGTGAGTTGCTTGTACCATAAGTCATGTGGTTTGTGTATTACATTTTTTATAAACAAGATGTTAGTTGATACATAGGAGGGTAATGTTAAGCGATGCAAATGACATAGATTTTTGAAGAAGAGGGTGAAGATGGTATGTGTGAATCAAGTGAAGCCATTATGTTAGCAAACTTGTTTGTAGATTAAGGAATAGTTTACAAGAGGTAATAGTCAAATGATCCTAATATCATATCTACATGATGTTTATATCACTATAGAATTTCATTTTTCCATAGGTAAGAACCATTAACCTAATTAACCACTAGCTAGGAATCACCAAAAATGGTTACTGATTTGATTCCAAAGAAAATAGCCATTTGAATCCCTAAGATCAAAGCCTCATATTTGGCCATATTATTAGTACATTCAAAATTTATTTTAAATGACAAAGGCATAGGCTCTCCATCAAGAGGAATAAGAATGATCCCCACACACCCACCATGTTAACCTTTTGACCTATCAAAGAACATCATCATTTGATAGGACATGTCATTGGTGGAGAGCATTACAATGGATTAATCAAGGAATTTGAGGTTTGAAGGTTGGTGTTTAGGTAAAGGGGTAGTAGCTAATTGGTCAATGATAATTTTCCCCTTGATATATTTTTGTTTAATAAACTCTAGGTCAAATTCAATAAGGAGCATGAGCCACCAAGATACACATTAGTTATGATATGACTTGGAATACATGTATTTAAGGGGATTAGTATGGGTGATGATGTAGGCTTTGTTATTTAAGAGGTAATGGTAGAGCTTGGAGGCTATATAAACCAACACAAGATAAAACTTTTTGATATGGGCATATCGAGTATCACAATCAATAAATGTGAAACTTATGTAGTAAACTGCTTGTTCTTGATGGTGATCATCTCAATGTGTAATCATATCACCCAGAGAATGGTTTGTTGCCAAGAGGTAAAGGTAGAAAGGATAGTTTTCCTTAGGTGGAATAAGAACTGGTAGGGAAAGGAGATACTATTTTAGTGTGTCAAAGGCTTCATGGCAATTTTTATTCCAATAGAAAGAGACATCTTTTTTGAGGAGGTGGTAAAAGGGTTGGCAATGATTTAAAAATTGAGAGATGATGTGGTGGATTTACTAAAGATTGCCTTGCAAGCTATGGAGTTTCCTGATATTAGTACCTGGAGGCATCTCTAGTATTTCTCAAACCTTAATAGGGTCGACTTCAATACCATAGAGAGAAATGATAAAGCCTAAGAGCTTACTAGAAAGGACACCAAAGATGCATTTATTTAGGTTTAGTCAAATGTTACATTGGAAGAGATGAGTGAATATGATTTTGAGAATCATAAATTGATCTTGGAAACGTGTAAACTTTTTGAGTAAGTCATCTGCATAGTATTCCATAATTTTGTGTAAGAGATCATGGAAGATGTAAGTCATGGCACATTATTAGGTGGCACCAACATTCTTCAAACCAAAGGACATGACCTGATAATAGAAACTCCCCCATGGGGTAATGAAAGTTATCTTATGTTGATCCTCAGGAGTAACCAATATTTGATTTTAACCTAAGAACCCATCCATAAGTGATAACATCTCATGTCTAGCTATTAGATCAACAAATTGGTCAATACTTGGCAAAGGGAAGTCATATTTTAGACAAGCGAGGTTTAAGTCATGGTAGTCAGTGCAAGTGTAGATTCCTTTGATTGGTTTTATAATAGGAACAATATTGGAAACCCATTATGGGTAGTTGATGGATTGAATAAAGTTAATAGAAAGGAGGAATTGGGGCTCTTATTTGACAAGGAGAGTAATACAAGGGTATATTTTGCAAAGATTTTGCTTAACAAGTTTAGCATCCCAATTGGTGACAATGTTTTGGGTGATGATAGAGGGGTCAATACCAAGAATGTCTTATAAGACCAAGTGAAGGATTTTTTATGGTCATTACAAAATGTGGCATAATTTTCTTGCTCAGAGGAATCAAAATATTGACTAATTTTAAGGACATGGGGGTTATTATGAGAGGGTAAATTAATGTCAATGGTTGATTTATTTAACATAGTTTGCATTTTTTATGGGAGTGAGTGTTGGATATAAGAATCATCTCAACCCATGTATGTGAGAATAGCATCATCATTCTGACATTAGATAGTGTTGATAGTGGGAGAGTCTTCATCAATCATTTAAGGATGAATGAGAGGAAGGGACCTTGTTTCCTTACCCTGATGATAGGTAAGAGGCCCCAAATGGATGGATTTTATTGAAAAAAAATAAAAATTAGGAGGTATAGATACCTCTAATCTGGTAGGTGATGGTGGAAAAGAGGGTGGAGAAGGAGAGACTAGCTCTTCGATAATTGGTACATGATAATTTTTGGTGAGTTTACTTGGTTCATCATAACCCACTCCATGCCTCTTTTTGGCAATTTCAATAGTTTTACTAGTGGGATATTCAATGGGAGTATGACCACCCTAATTTTAATGACCTAAACCAAATCCCTTCTAGGCACACTTATAAAGATAGGTGTGAATGAAACTATTCTTTCTTAGGAATTATAAGTCATAGGTAAATGGTTGTGGTGAATAGGATGGATTGCCAATAGTGGGAGCCTAATCAATTATCCCATATGTGAAATTAGTTCAAAGGTTAGGGGGACAATAAGAGATGACCATCCCAATATAGGGATCATAATTTAGGTACATATGAAGCTTTCCATACTCTTTTGGCTGATCTAAAACTTAGAACTTCTAGTTGATAAATATTTCAATAGCATATAAATAACACAGTAATAGTGAATTCTTTGAGAAGAGATGTAGTATTACTCAAGATCGGAATATAAATATATGCTTATCTCTAGGAAAAGATGTATGTCCTCACATTTTAGGTTACCTCTTCATTTATAAATATTTTGAAAGCATGGGAAGGATGTGGAAGGTCACCAATCTTGAGGGAGATTAAGTGGTTTGACTTCTAATATTTAAAAAAATACAAAATTTGAGGAATTACTATTTTTAAAAACTTACTATTTTTAGACTGCACTACTAAAATTGAAATTTGGGGCACTTATTTTGGGTTTTCAAGGGTCAAACTTCATTGAGTAGATATTGATACATCTCAATACATTCTCCTCATTCTTATCTTTCCAATGGTTCAAATGGAGAGTCAATTGGATCTACGGTACAAAAGTTATGGCTCCTAGAAGTTCTGTCATCAATTGGGGTGGAACTGTCACCCAAATTGTCGCCTAAATTGTTACCCAGATCAATGGGCTATGGAATATATCAAGTGTAAAAAAATTATCTTCTCCAAGTGATATATGTTTGATATTTTCCTCCATGTGGTCTTTATCAAGAATTTGTATTACCGGTATCTATGTAATTAGGGTAGTGAAGCTTGTGGAAGCTCCATAAGTATCATGCAGAGAAGATGATGTATTTAATGGAGTGAGAACATCATTGGGGATATAATTCATGTTGCATGTTTTGAAAGGAGGTGGGTTAAAAGGAATAACATGCACTTGTCCATTGTGCTCAAAATTGACACAATGGTGCAAAGTTGAGGGCACACATGCCATAACACATATCCAAGGTCATCCAAGTAGTATGTTTTATTTTAACTCTCCTTTTACAACATAGAAGAGCTCCAGAATTATGTAGGGACCCCCATGGATATTTAATACAATATTACCCATCATAGTAGCTATGGTATCATTAAAGGATTAGAGAATCTCATTAATTTAAGACATGTAATTATTGAGAAGAGCTAGCTATTTGTAGGCATGGGTAGAGATAATATTAATACTATCTTACCCATTGATCATAACTATTTTGACATGAGTTTGATTGATATATGTGGTGATAAAAAGGGAGAAATCCTAATCTTCAGGGTGTTAAAGTGTAATTTATGAATCAATAAAGGAAATTAGAGAGATGGTGTTAAGAGAGATGACCAAAGCTGTAAGAGGTTGGAGATCATCAAGTTATACCTCAACCACTTGCAAGGAAATAATAAAATATTGATGGTGTTGGGGTGATTTTTGGATTAACTCATACAAGGACATTTTCATAGGGGTTTGGTGGAGCTATTTCACCATGAAGATTTGAATAAATTTTGAAGACATTGGTTTCAAGACACCCAAGATGGAAATCTTGGGATTTAGAGGAGGATTTTCTTTAGTGAAGGGATGAGCCCAAGGAGCAATGAACTTTTCCTTACCTTTTGATTTTGTGACTGCATAATCACATTAACTATGTTGATCTAAAACATAGGTGAAGGAGGTGGCAAAGGGGGTGCGATAACATCTTTAGGTTTAAATTTAGGTGGAGTAGTATGAGGCATTATGGATGCCAGAGGTGGAATAGTAGGAATATTGGTGGGAGTATCAACAAAGAGAGCATTGACATCAAAGTTTTGTCAAATGACTATCATGAGAGATTTACAACTCTTAATATCAGGTCCAGATGAATGATGATATAGACACATTTGTGTATCATCGAACCAAGATGGATTTGGTTTAAAAGGGATATAAGGGTTAATAGGAGGAAGAGTTATGGAATATTGAAAAAACTAATGTAGAAAAAATATCTAAGAGCTTATGAGTGGGCTAGCACTTATTTTTATAATAGGAGTAGATACCTTCATTAGTTTAGGAGTCATAGGGGTGATTTTGCCTAGCATATTTTTAGGTGGTGATGGAGTCACATGTTTTACTAACACTTTCTTGGTGTTAGGTATCATGGTGTTAGATGTGAATAGCCTACTAGGTGGCAAAGGTTGTAGTGGAGGTAACTTAACCTTTTATTTTGATTGGATTAGTGATACTCCAACTAAAGTAGAGGCGTGTGGTCCTAAAATTGATAGAAAATTTAAGGGTGGAAGATAGAAAGATCAGTGACATCTAGGAAGATTATCATTTTTATATAGTTAAAGTCATGAAATTCCAAATTTTGGTTGGAGAGTTAGATCTAATTTCACATAAAGATGAATTAGATTAGAGACTAAATGTATGCCTAAAGACCTAATCTAATTTAATGTGGTAGATGCCTATAAGGGTGAGGGATATGACATAGATGGATGAGCTTCTAGTGATTTCATTAAAGAAGATCTAACTTTTCCAAGGTCCTTAAGCTAAAGGGTATTAAGAGGGTTGGTGGCAAAGGTTGAAACTCATTGTGTAGGATAAGGAGTTTGAAGTCGATCCCAAAATGCCACATGATCTAGCTTCATGGAGTCAAAAAATTATATAATTTTAACTAACCATGAGAAGGGTTTAGTTGAAGTTGATGTAGGCCTTATGGTTTATTCTTTAGAAGGTTGAGGTGATTGAGAAAGAGGGAAATTTTTGGTCTCTACTATTTCAGGCCAAATATGAGAAAGAATCACAACAAGGTATTATTTGATAAAGATAGGAGAAGAGGGATGGTCATTCATGGGTGGAGGAGAGATAGGTGAAGAGGGATCCTCAAGGGGGTATAACATAGGTATAATTTCTCCCTCAACATGTGGGTGAGGAATAGGTAAAGTATGATCCTCCATAGGGAAAAGAAGTGGTAAATTTGGTGGAATTGGAATAGGCATAATAGGTCTCTCATCTAATGTAGGGGTAGATAACACTAACTCTTCTATGTGGAAAGGAGTGGATGGGGTACTAATTGTTATTGATGGGGGAGAGGTAGGCGAAGAGGGTTCCTTAAGAGGGTATATTATAGGAATGACGTTCCCCTCAACATGTAGTTGTGCAATCGATAAGGCATGGTCCTCAAGTGGTAAGAGGATAGGTAACATTGGTGTAAAAAGAACTATCAATATAGGATCCTGTTATGGAAAAAGGAGTGGTAAAGGAGGTTCTTCCTCACATGGGAGTGAAATAGGTGAAGTAGGTTATTGTATCTAAGGAGGAATAAAGGGAAGAACAAATTCTACTGATTGTGGGGGAGGATTAGGTAAAATAGGTGCCTCTTATTGTGGGAGAGGTTGGACTGGATGTAAAGGAAAGACCATATTAACTATATGGATATTATGATCACATGAGTTATTATTCATGGTCTAAACAATATTTTGATTAGGTGAATGGTTATCAAAAGGCTATTTTAATACATCCATATTTTGATTAGTAGGCACATTAGGGTTATCTAAGATGAGATCACCCCTATCAAGCATGTCTTGAACAATGTTCTTAAATGTTTTATAGTTATTAGAATTATGGCCTTTGACTCAATGGTAACCAAAAAACTCATCCTCCTTGTACCAAGTTAGAATAGTAATGGAGGGGTCAAATTGTATAGGAGGCTTGATTTTAGGAAGGGTTATGGATCCTTCTTGTAATAGTTTTTCAAAAATAGAAGTATATGACTCCCCAATGGGAGTGTATTGTCTTTGTTCATACCATTGTTAGAATTACTTTGTTGGATTTTGGGAAGTTAAAGAATTAGGTTGGTTTTTGGTTGTGGAAGAAACTGATTTAATGACCACTGCATTACTAGAACCTTTATATTTTTGGTTAGAACTAGAATTTTTAGAAGATGCAGAGTCATTTTTTTGGAATTGGCATTCTTACTACACAACTTGACTCTAACTCCATCTATAGCACAAATATTAAGTTTTCATGCCATTATAAAGGCTTCATCAAATGTGCAAAAAGTTTATACTCAGAGTGTGGATGAAATGTGCCTATCACATGACCTTGAGAATATATCAATAAGCTTAGGTTAGGGTAAAGAGAATGAGAGTTTTTGATTAAGCCTTTCCAGTAAGAGACAAAATCTATGATAGACTCATCATCAAATTATCTAATAGAATAAAGTTTTGTAATATAAACCTTTTTATAAATGTTAATATAGAAATGGTCTAGGAATATTTGTATAAGTTGGGTAAATGAGAAAAATGAGTGTTAAGTTATAGAGCTATACCAACCTAGAGCAACACCCAAAAGAAATAGGGAAAGTGTGAAGTAATAATGCATCATCCTACCTTATTAAATAATAAGCATGTCTAAATTCTCATAAATGCTATTATGGGTCCTCTTTAATATAGAAATGAGTAAATTTGGGGAGTTACCATTAGCTTGGATATTGGAAAATAGGTACAGAAGGATGGATGGGCTCATTACATATCTAATCATAAGATAACACATTATTTAAACCTAACATAGATATCTCTAGATTAGACATCTTGTCCATCAACATCTTAAGGAGGTCTAGAGGGGGATTGGTTTGGGAGATACCCCCTAAGTTATAGGGAAGATGATAAAAATTAGAGGGAGTGTATGACATATCTTTTTGTGGTTGTTTTGATGCAACATAGGGATAATGAGTCATAGGTTGGGGGTAGAAACAAAAGGGGCTTATCATGTTGGGTTAAAGACTATGCTTTGGTTGGATTTTGTTATTGTAGGTTGGGTTATTAGCATGGTTATACTGGGTGAAGGGTGAGTTGTAACTCAAGTAATTATAGGTGTGAGAATAGATGGCATAGGTACCACCAAATTCTTAGATAGATTTAGACATGATTAAACTGCTTGTGATTGTGAAGGTAGGGAAGTCATGCCAAGGTTTGAGCAATTGGAGATGCTAAACTTTGGACATTATTTATGGTTGTGTTACTTGTCAAAGTTGTGGTTTGAGTAACCATGGGGAAAATAGTGGAGATATTTAAAACTAAAGTTGTCTCCATTAAATAATTTTGCATACCATATAGTGGGTCACCCAAAGAATTGTGGGTTCAGCTCATGGTAAGGTAATTTTGAAGGGCTACCACATTGTGATCAATAAATTTATAAAAATCTTGATCTCCTTTAGGCATAATAGGAATTTCGTTAGGGCTAAGAGTATGATCTATATCTAAAGTATGCTCCATGATAGAAACAAAAACAAGGGGGGAAGGTGGAAGTGGTTATCGAATTACATAATCAACAAGAATTTTGGCTTGGGATCACATCAATACCATGCAAGAAGAAGTATAAATGGTATTAATACTTTGTGTTAGTGATAAAATAAGGAAAAACTAGGTTTGGGTATGGGTAAGTAAGTTATTTTATATTATTTTTTTGAGTAGACTAAAATTATACAGTCATCAATGTTGGTCACTTGATCGATGTCAATAGTTAAAGTCTACTAATGTTAGTAGGATTAACTGATGTCAGCAGGCTAAAGTCTGCTAATGTTGATGGGATTAACTGATGTTGGTCATTGTGATATCCTAGGAGATGAAAAATCTAATGTTATAGAAAGCCAAATGTAGAATATAGGTAAAATAGAGGATACAAGAGGTTTGTATAAGGATAATGAACACTCAAAAAATTTGATAAAACAAGTTACACAACCTAAGTATTATAAATGGTGTTGATTTTGTAAATTAATGGAAAAACATCCTTACCAACTCCAAAATATAGAAGGCAATAGAAAATTAGAAAAAGAAGATACAACCACTAATTATTAACTCTTAGAGATTAATTTTAGTCTCGTGTTGGCTTATGCCTTAATTAGATAGTGAGAAGAGAATCTGGTTACTGAAGGTACTAAAAAGCAATCTAGAGCTAGTTTCAAGTTAGTTTTAGTGCTCAAAAAGAAATATATGTTAGACTAGGTAAATGGCTTGTTATATGAGCTTGCTCCTTACACTTCATAGACCTAAAGCCAAACCAGGCCACTTAGAAATAATATACCTTCTACCTAGAGTTTATACTCTGCTAGAGAATGGAGTGGGTTTTCTCTTTGTTGGTGAGATCCAAGTAGGATAGCCAGGTAGGGTAAGGTGATCTACTAGGTGATGAAATCCTAATGGGCCTTATCTTAGCTGAGTTTAGATGTTTGTTTCTGTGAGTGTGATTTTCTTGTGTAACATGAGTGTACTATTATTCATCCAAAATTCTTGTAATTAACTAGGTGAGCTAATATGTAGCAAGTAAATAATGAAGTGTAGTAAGTTTTAAACCCAAATATAATTTTTTTTTATTTGAATGAAAATAATGATGAAATAGGAGAAGAGAATGTAATTCACTATCTTAATGTGCATATAAGAAAGAGATAAAGAAGAGATTATTTTAACTTGTAATAAAAATGATAAGTTTCTTTTAGAGGCAAAAGGAAGAGAAGAGTTACAATGAGAAGAAATTTCAATTTATTGCCTTTAAAAAAAAATTGAATAATTTTTTTGAAGGAGAAGAGAAGGATAAAGTTTAATGAAGGAAATTTTCACTATAATGCACCTATATGAACACTTAAAATAAGCAATGAACCCAAGAAAAACTCTAGGGTCCCATTGGGTGTGCCAGAAATGTTTAACTAAATTTTGAATCTATTTGATGTTTAAGGAGACATAGAGATGAAGGGTAGGGATTAGAGATTAGAGATAACCTGGATTGGTTGCACATCATATCCAAATGATGTTAAACACTCATCTTTAGCTTGGGAGGACTACTTGGGAATAAAAAAGTACTACCACTAAAAATATTTTTTAACAAATATATGAGTGGGTTGATAAGCTACGCGCTTGTTCCTAGAAGTGTCAAACTTCTTTAGGGATGACAATCCACTTTTTGAGATAAAATTGGTAGTGAATAACAAAATGAAAGAGAGAGTAAGAGAGATATATTCATGTCATTATTGTAGTTTGAATGCACTAGAGAGTGACATAGTGTAGGTAATGTGAGTTGTTGATGTTTTTTTAGGTTGTTTGGATAGGCTTAGGGAGGTTAGTGAAAATACACAGTCACTGATGTTGGTTAGGCTACTGATGTCAATAAGGGGATATGGCTGATGTCAGTTATATGACCAATGTCAGTAAAGGTAGTAAGTTCTCATGGGGTTATAGGAAACTTTTATAAGCTGGGAGGTGGATGTTAGTTAGGTTTATGAGATTGGAAAGAGTTGTAAGGGAGTGTGTAAGACTCAAGTGGGTTTAGACAAAAGGTTGGTATGTTTGGAGTGTGATCTAACAATTTGACTCAAGAGAGGATGGTTAGTATGGTGTTAATTCTAAAATGAAAACAAAATGAAATAAACACACTAATATCATAACATCTATATGCCTAAACACTAGGGAGAGATTAGTTAAAAAAAACAAATGACAAACACAACTAAAAAGTAAGGAATAAAACACAAAAATTCCTTCACCTTCATTGGATGCTCTAAATGCCTTTTTAGTGGTGGCTTGCTCGGCTTTTGCTCATGAAGTCCTTGGTAATAGAAGCTTGGCTACCTCTATCTCTCCTTGGTATCTTTGGCTTGTGGCTTAGCTTGTCTTGGAATCAATTTGGCATGGTAACACTAGTTACAATGTCTTATTGAAGATATTTGTGCATATAACTTTACACCAAAATAGCTTAAAAATAATGTTCATGGCCTCTCTATTTATAGATTTTTGGATTTGATTAGAATCAACCTCAATCATCCATCTCAAGATTAAGATGTGTGGTTGAGAATTAATTCAATTTTTGGAATTAAATTTGTAATTGTCCTCATTATGACATTGGAAGAAGGGGAAATTAAGAGGAATGGAGGGTATCATGGAAGGCATTGATGAGGCATGGAAGGCATGAATCTTGATATTTGTGGCATTTATGGCCTAGTGATGTATTACCAAGAAATGAGGTCACCTGATGATGGAAATATTCAATATTCATTTCAAAAAATAAGTTTTCAACAAGTTTTCATGGAATTATTAATTAGGCCTTGGTTTAGGTTAATTTGGTCTTGATCATGTTTAAGCACTTTGTGCACAAATTACTCAAATTGATCAAAATGACTTATTATTGGTCCAAAATTTTATTGGAAAGGAATTAGAAGGTGATGTTAGATAAATTGAAACCCTATTCCCATTTAGGATGTTACCAATAACAAATAACAAAGGCATGCATCTTGTTCAAAAGATTTGATAGGAAAGAGCAATCCAAAGCACCTAGGTGCAGAATTACCATTTTGACTTGGAATGATCTGATCAAAGTTAGCTACTCCATAAATTACATTACCCCATTTAAGGATATCCTAGACAAAATAAAAATTTTAATATGTTATTATCAATTCATTTAGCATGTTTTAGTATTTTAAAGCCAAATTGTACATTTTGAGCAGAAATTGGTCAAAATCCTAACTGGAGGTTATTGGTGGCCAGATTTAGGTGTCTATAGTTTACCCATATTTTGGAAATCATTACAAGATATAAGCATAATAAAATATTCTCAAAGAATGAAAATGTCATGTATGCCTACAACTAAAATGATGATAAACTAACTGTATGATGCCCCCTCAAGGGAACGGTTGACACAAGTATGTCAACAAATGTTCCCTTAAAAAGAAAGAAGCAAAATGAGGGGACCATAAAAAGGAAAGATTATAGGGTGAAAACACAATGATACTAAAAAAGTAGTTAAAAACATTGAGAATGCAAGTGGTATGGTGCATAATGGCTTTCCCAAAGGTAGTTATAAACATTATACCCCTATAGTGGCAATTTGGTATGATAACACAATGATTTTCCCAAAGGTGGTTATAATCATTGAGAAGATGGAGCTACCCCAATTAGGATACACAAAAAAGATAAAAATATGCCCTTGTATAGGTAAACAAAGTAAAATGGTGGCAACATAATAATTTTCCCAAAGGTGATTATAATCATTGATGAATGTAGGTGGGATGGTGTGTAATGGATTTCCCATGGGTAGTTATAATCATTGGACCCCGATTATGGAAAGCATGATAAAATTGGCCAAGGATGATGACAATGTAACACAAAGGGTAATGATGAATTAAAACAATGTAATAATAGGGAGATGCTCGTTTAAACTAATAAAGATTGAAATTTTTCATGTTTAATTACTTTGTTTGGGATATGATTAAGATGGAATCTAGATGTCAATCCTGAAGAGATGCCACCATATCTAAATAAAAAATTTGAAGCTAAGGTTTTTTGTAACATGTGATGGTAGGCATCATAATAAAACACCATGAATACTTGGCCAAAAAATGTATAAGGACTAAATCCTAATTCAATAAACACTCAAAAATAGTGCACCAATGATAAAAACAGCCAATGATAAAAAACATGATGACAATGTTGATGGATGAATATGGATAGACTCAAGAATAATGTGTGTAAGGAATCACCCAATACATACATATAGACGAAGTCAAGGAAATAGTGCTGAAATCAAACAAATAAGCAAGAAAATAAACAAACAAACAAATAGAAAAACAAACAAAGAAACAAACAAAGAGCCTGAAAATAAAAGAAAAAGAAAGCATCCTAATAATGACAATGCCCCAGTAAGGTAGATCAAGGATAACTAACTAGGCTTAGACAAGACAAATATTTTTGGATTTTTTGAAATGTTATGAATATTTTTGGCATTTTAAGGTATCTTAACATGTTAGAGAATGATAAGATACCTGCTCACAAAATGGTGAGAGTGTTTGTCTTAGGTTGCTCACAAAATAGCGAGAGCGTATGGATAGCGGGACTGAGGTGACATCAACATGAATTGAGCATGACCCGCATAATCCTAAAATGACCTCAAGTCATAGTAATTTCATCCACACAAAAGGTAGGGAAAAACCTACTAGGTCCCAACAAGTTCTCAAATCCATCAAATGGTCAGTCAAATGAAAATAATGATGGAAAAGTGATGTGGAATTACATAGTAAACAAGTATTGACCCTAATTTACCCATAGGTGGTTATAACTATGATACAATGATATAGGTCATTCATACTAATTTTCCCATAGGTGGTTATAATTAGTAGCAAGACTAGTGAAACACTGATTTTCCCATAGGTGGTTATAACTCAAATGACACACACACAAACAAGTTGAGAAAAAATTTCAAGGCACAAGTGTGGTGTAAAATGGGTAGTATAACACCTCTTTAGAAAAAAGAGTCACATATAGACAAACTAGTTTTGACATGAATTATATACAAACAAATAAGTTTTAGTTTAAAAAAACACCAAGTAAGATAATAACCAAAATACATTGTGTAATTATCCAAATCCTAACAAGGGTATGGAAAAATGGGGTTGACTAAACTATCAAGTTTTGAATGATGTAGGGGAATCAATTACATAATGACTTTCATGCCAAATAATGAAAAATAAAAACACAAATTTTGGGTCTGTATCACTTAGCATATTGCATAAAGGTCTAGTCTCTTTTGCAATGACTACATATTATTGTTCACTCAGTGTAGTGTGATATCCAAAGTGCCAATATGTCCCATGTGCAAATCCAAAGGATCCAAATGAAGTTAATGTTGGGAGATGAAACCCTAGGTTAAATCTTCCCTAAAGAAATTTTGGGAGGTGATGAAGTCCCCCTTTCAATCTAAGATGCATAAAATTAAAGAAATCATGACAGTAGAAAGACATTAGGGTCGTTTTCAAGGTCACCCAACTTTGACAAGTTTTTTGGAGTGCTTTAGATGACTTTATTTGTAAGCCTTGGACTAGGCTATTTGAAATAAGAATGATGCTTTTGATTCTAAGAGTTTCCTATAGGGGATAAATAGAAGAGCATACACACAACATCCCTCTTTTTACCAAACAAAAATTTGATTTAATAACTATTGTAAATAAAAATTAACAAGTTTGTTCAATTTTAAGCCCAAACTGAAAGATTTGGTGGTGTTCATTTGACCCCTTAGTCTTATTTTCAAACTTTGAAAACATTCACCAAAACATCTAAATTTTTTATTAAACACCAAAATAAGGTTCCTAATTTATTTTTAAGCATGCAAAGGTGATTTAAACATGTTTTGAACAAATATCAAGCTTGGTCCTATAATAAAATTGTTATCATGTCTTTTAGCTTTGAATCTCTTTTTAGCTTGAAATAATGAACTTTGAAAAAGTAGGTCTCGAATTTATATTTTTGGAAAAAACATAGTGACCGACATTGGATATTACAACCAATGTTAGTTACTCCAGCTAACTGACATCTAACTGATATCAATTTTTCTAATTGACATTTGTTAAGCTACTAAATGATGTCATTATTCTTGCCAATGTCTATTACTATGTAAAAACATGGCAAACAAAAATGGCAAAATAAATTTAAAAATTCAATTTCCAAGAGTTATAAGGGTTTAAATAAATATTTTAGAGTTGTAAAATAATCTCCTTCAGGTGTGAGATGCATCACCGAGTGTGCCATATGTGATCTAAGAATTTGACTCAAGAGAGGATGTTTATTGTGGCATTAGTTCCAAAATGAAAACAAAATGAAACAAAGACACTAATAGCATAAAATATCTAGGCCTAGACACTAGGGAGAGATTAGTTTAAAAAAATTACAAACACAACTAAAAAGTAAGGAATAAAACACAAGAATTCATTCACCTTCCTTGGATGCTCCAAATGCCTTTGTAGTGGTAGCTTGCTCGACTTGTGATCATGAAGTCCTTGGCAATGGAAGCTTGGATACCTTCATCTCTCCTTGGAAACTTTGGCTTGTGGATTGGATTGGATTTAAATCAATTTAGAATGGTAACACTAGTTCCAATGGCTTCTTGAAGATATTTGTGCATTATAACTTTGTACCAAAATATCTTAGAAATGATGTTCATGGCCTCTCTATTTATAGATTTTTGGATTTAATCAGAATTAACCTCAACCATCCATCTCAAGATTGAGGTGTGTGGTTGAGGATTAATTCAATTTTTATAATTAATTTTTTAATGATCTTCATCATGACATTGGACATTGATGAGGCATGGAGGGCATGAAAATTGATATTTGTGGCATTTATGGCCTAGGGATGTCTTCCCAAGAAATGAGGTCACTTGATGATGAAAATATTAAATATTAATTTCTAAAAATAATTTTTAAACAAGTTTCCATGGAATTACTAATTAGGCCTTGATTTGGGTTAATTAGCTCTTGAGCATGTTTAAGCACTTTGTGTAGAAATTAATCAAATTAATCAGAATGCCTTATTATTGGTCTAAAATTTGATTGAGTTATAATTGGAAGGTGATGTTAAATGTATTATAACCTTATTCCCATTTAAGATGTTACCTAAAAAAAATAACAAAGGCACACATCTCGTGTATAATATTCTATAGGCAAGAGTAATCCAAAGCACCTAGGAACAAAATTGGCATTTTGACTTAGAATGATCTGATCAAAGTTAGCTAGTACATAAATTGCACTAACCCATTTATGGATACCCTAGCCAAAATCAGAATTTTAATATGTTAGTTTCAAATCATTTAGAATGTTTTAGTGGTTTTAGGCCAAATTGTACATTTTGGGTGGAAATTGGTCAAAAGCCTAATTGGAGGTTATTAGTGGCTAGATTTAGGTGTCTACACGGAGCAGAGGAAAATAGGCAATGGAATTTTACAATTCCTCCATAGGGAGAGTTAGGATGTTGATAAAATTATAAATAGTATAATTTAAAGTAATTATAAAATGACTATTTAAAATAATTACCAAAACACAAAGATATACTTAGCTGATGAAATGGATGAACTATGGGTGTTGGATAAATGGATCTAGTGAGGCATGCTGAAACAATAGGTGAACATAAATACAAGTGTGTATTACCAATTTAGAAGATTCCATTCTCTATGTAATATATCAATTCTTAATCTAGACTGACTTGTGTAGAGTAATGGTAAGCCTAAATGTAGAAATTTGAATGCCAAACCCTGTATGCAAATAAATCAGTTTTTTATTTCTGCTGACCTCAACATCAGTTTGGAATTTGGCTTAAGTAACTAAAATTGGTGATCTCAATGATGTTGACCATGTGTTTACTGATTTTGGTAGCATGAGAATAGGTAAAAGTGTTATTTTTAGCCTATTTTCTATTCTTTCCCCTGTCAAGTGTGGTATCCATTAGGAAATAGTAAGAATGTGAGGTTAAGAAGGACATAATTAGTTAGGAATTTATTTTTAGGGTGAGAAAAAGTCATGGGTAGTTAATATTAGGGGACTAAGTCTCGAGGTGACTCAGAGGGTAAGAATTAGTCTTAGGATGAGGTGGCCAGGTAAGGTTGCATAAGTAGTTTTTAATTAACCTCATGAAATATTTTAAATTAATTAAATGTGTGAGGGGTAAAAGCATGGGTTAGAAAGGATAATTATTAAAATGGGCTCAATTTGGGTTTTAAATAGGTAGTAATGCATGTGTGTGACATAACTTTGGTGTCTACAAGTATAACTGAAGATATGTATCTTTTGGGGTTGTCATAACTTACCTTGTCTCATTTTAAAACATGTGTAGCTCTGAGTTTTTCCATTTTATTAATTTTTATGGGGTCAAAAAAATTAATTATTTTTTAATTAAGACTAGGAGGTAACCCAAAAAAATTTAAAATCATTTTTTGGCCATTTTAAATCAATAAAAACATTTATAAACATGAATTTAGACATACTATACACTCAAAAAGTGAGATCCAAAAAACCTAAGAAGAGAGAAAGTGAGAACCAAGAAACCTAAGAAGAGAGAAAAATAAATTCAATGAAATAAAGGAATGATAAACTTTATGATGTATCAAGACATAATTAATTTTTAAGT
The DNA here is from genome assembly GCA_037957365.1 of Torreya grandis. Taxonomy (NCBI): domain Eukaryota; kingdom Viridiplantae; phylum Streptophyta; class Pinopsida; order Cupressales; family Taxaceae; genus Torreya; species Torreya grandis. The sequence goes on along the minus strand of JARHVA010006380.1, from coordinate 317,058 downwards.
AGGACCTTTATAAGCTCATATAACTGATCCAATCATTATATTTCATCATAAAATCCTTTAAAACTCTCAAAAACACAACTATCTCCACTTGCATGCTAAAACCATGAACTTGAAAATTTGAACTTATCCACTTTTTCCTTGAAATTATTAATGATTAATTTTTATAAAGGTCATATATTACTCATAATATCTCACACCACATTTTTTTCATTAAAAAACTCAAAAAAATTAATTCATCTCCCAGAACCAAGCCATGAGGGTTTAAGAAGGGTTTTAATCCTTAACAATTATTCATAGATTTGGAATCCTTAATGGACTTATAAATGATCAAAAAATTAATTATAAAACATTATCCAACCCATACTAAAATATCATATTCCCATTTAACTTCTGGAGCACATATTAAGCATTTGAAAATTCAGCTTGAGCTCCTAGTTGTATGCTTGGTCAAGAGAGTGCATTTGGCCTAAACCACCAAAATTAGGTTTATAAAGTCTTGGAAAATTTATTAAATTTTTTAAAACATTTATAATTCATAAAATATCTCATTCCATTATTTTGAATCTTCATTTATGGTAAAAAATTGTTTGGTCACCTGCGAGTGGACATAGGCTTCTTAAGTCTTGCAAGGGTTTTGGCTCTTACACAATTTCTTGAGGTCCTCAATGTATTATTTTAAAATTTAATTATATACCCATTTAAACTTATGTATCCACCAAACTTTCTTGGAATTAACTTTACAAGATATGCACTTTTTAGGCTTGGTGGTGTGCAAGGGTGTCTTAGGCTAGTTTAGGAATATTCAAGTCAATTTTGGATCTATTTACTAATAAAAATTTCACATTTATCATAATTAATATTAATAAGAATTATTTATACAAAAATTATACCTTTTAATTTACCTACTCTAAGCATTTAGACCTGAAACTACTTTGTTGCCATTAATGGAGAATTGTAATTTTACTCAAAACACTCAAAACTTGCTTAGACCTTGATAAAGACAATATAATTATTGAAATGTATTATCATATAATAATTATAATTTTTCCAACTCTCTTTTTCTTCTCATTCACTCTCTAACACTTTGTTTCATACTTGAGGCTCTTACTAGCCCTATCTCCTTGTAGCCCTATTTTTATGCAAAGTTCCTTATCTTAAGCAATATAGAAGTGAAATAAAAATAATAATAATATATTTGAAAATTATTTTAATAATTCAGGTTTTTTATTAGTTTCATGACCCAAATCCCAAGGTAGGTGCACTTATTCTACACTTTTATATCTCTAATTAGGCCTCCTTTAGGCTTGTGAGCTCCAAGACTAAATTTTGGCCTTTTTGATAACTTCCATATATGTAAAATATATAAAAGTGTGTTATTAAATGTTATATGTCTATCATGATACTCCATGTCAAATTTGGAGGCTTGATTCATTGTATAAATGTGAAAACCATGAAATGCCCTTCCTAGGCTAGGTTTACTAACACTTCCTTGCAACAACTTTCTCCTGATATGATGCTCTTGGATTTGTTTGATATTTTATTATGATTTTTAAATATTGGTAATAATTTTAGATATATTTTCTTACTTTTATATTTCTTCCTTGATGCTCATTACTCCAATAATGCCCTAAAACTATCTTATTTACCTCTTATAGCCATAAGGCTTTCCTTACCTAAAATGATCTCCACACCTAAATATGATTGTAGAGGCCTAAAATAGGATATGGGGAACATAAAAAATAAATACACATGGTTATTTAATAATTCCATGTTCAAATATGGCCAAAACCTACTCCACTATGCCTCTAAGAATGCCAAAACTGCATCTCCTCTCACACAAACTCTTTCCATCAATTCCAAAAGCTTTGCAATGATTTCAAATATGCTTGATTCGGATAAATTAAAAAATTTGAGTAAAATTAAGTCAAAACAAAATTTTATTATTAATATATACCCACTTAACCTTTAAAATTTCTATTTAAAGGCTCATCAAGTGACTTAAAGAACTTTTGGTGTATTTTGGGCAATTTGGCTCCATAAGACTTTAGTTTTGACTTTGTGAAATATATTATTAGGTGATAAAATTTTATTATCTATAATTCATGTAATTATATTCTAAAACATCTTAGAAACAAGTTATATTCTTCACTTAGATCCCAAAACCCATTTTTAGGCCTTTACCTTAAAGTTTCCAAATTCACCTTAAAACTTGATAAAGTGTATCAAAAAGTATAAGGAAATTGATGTATGCCAAGAAAATGTTCTTATATCTTCACCACTAGACCATAAACTAAAATAAGTTCTTTGGATAGTTCAATTGACCATGCTAAGACCGTCCAAGATAGTGCATTGCATCATCAAATCATGATTAGAAAGAGACTAGTCATCAAGGTAAAAGGAGACACTGAATGTCTTGGGAGAATGGTAAAGTCCACTTAGGAAAAATCTTCATATGTAACATAATTTTGGCTAAAATTTCATTGAATGAAGTTTAATTTCATTAAAATGTATTATTAATGTAGGATATGTCACCTCTTTTTTTATTATATACCCATTAACTAAAGTATTGGAGTGATTGGTTGAGTAATTTTGATAAAAGAGGATATGGTTGGTTTAATATTTTGGGTGGTAAATATATGTGTTTATATTGTTGGAATCAAACCTTTTTGTTATTCCATGTGTTAATTTCTCTCCATAGCTATTACCATCGATAGGAAGGATTTTACCACCACATATTTTTGCATTATGCCATGTATCATGTTGATAATGTTTCCAATTAGCTTGGGGATAATATTATTTTGGCCTAATTTTATTTTCATGTGGCATTTAGGTCTTACAGTTCTAAGGATTTGGTTGAAATAATTTTTGAGGATTATAATATTGATTTATAAATTATGAATTGATAAATGAAGGACCATATTACATACCTATGTTATATTATCTTTCTAACCATGGTTTTCATTATTCACAATAAAATAATTGGTCCCCATTATATACAATATGAATTTCTACACAGGAGATTCCATTAGTATATTTTGATGATAATGTAAGTCTCTATTATTCTAGGTATTCTTCATCATAGATCTTGAGTAATTTATGCACACCTTGTTATGTATTTAAATAATGTTAGGGACACATATATTTTCCCATTAATAACTGAAACATTAAAAAAATCTTCAGTTATACCTCTATAAAATATTATTTTAAAATATTTTTAAAAAATGTTGATTTGTTTATACATTTCTAGACTAAACTCAAATCTTTATAGGTAATCCTCTAATGGATCATTTTAGTCTTTTTACTTTCTTAAAATGACATCTATCTTAGGGTCTTTTACTATACAATACTATTTACATTTTTTAAGTAAATTCTCCATATTATCCTTCCAATTGGAAATACCACACTTCTTAACTCCCATGAGCCAACAATAGGTCTATATCTTTAAGTGTATCTAGTTATAGTTTTGATTGTTGAGAATCCAAATTATTATTGTAACTATAGAAAATAAATGTGCCAGGATACTCTCTTTCCATCCATATGAAGTTATATAGGTAAAAGAGTGTAATTTTATTCATACGTGAAACCCCTAATTAGGTGTTAATTGTGGATGAATTTTTTTTTAGGTTCACATACAATTATTATTTCTTAAAAATATCCAAATATTAATTAAAATAATCATGCATGAGTGACATCTTTATGAAGTTGGTATCGATTAGTTTCAACCATGGTGAGTAGTGGATTACACTCTTGGGTATGTATTTTGTAAGAGAGGCTGTTTAAGTTGGATTGGAGTGAATTATATTATAAATACCTTTGGAAATTCAATAAATGTGTTTATTTCTTTACTAGTTTAGATAATTATATTTGTCTAATATTTATTTTGGTGGCTAGTAAGGATTGGTATTATTGTTTTGATATAAATTTAATTGAGGGTGGGAGGGGATGAATTCTAAGTTTTTTAGTATAGGGTTTTAAAATTGGCATCTTGGAAACATATTCTTGTGAGGATTCACTTGTAACTGAAATTCATATTGATATACTAATCCTACCAAACTTATTAGTTGTAGCATGTTCTAATAAAGCCTCATTTGAATGTTGTGGATATGGGTATCCCTTTTTTTGTTGTATTGGTTATATAAGGTACCTCTGATTGTTTTTATAAAATAAAGTTCAATATCTTAAGGAGGAATATATCTATGTGATCTTTGTCAGGTGCATAGAATGAACTAATATTTCATTTTCATTTATTATTAAATGTCCAACACATGGTTAGTAAATATGGATATTTTTTTATTTATGTCTTATACATGTGATAAGGAAAATAAGATATGCTATAAATTATAAATCTAGCTCAATATTTCAAAAATTTAGTATTTTTAAACACTTCCCTTGAAATAGATCAAAAGTGTAGCATAATGAAATAAACTTTATTATCAATCCACATGTGTATACATTTTAATGATACTTCATTATATTATCAACACTAGATTAATTTGAATTACTCTAAGATAACTCATCTCATTATTTTAAATGAAATTAGATGTACACTAATTTTCATATAATGAAACACACTTGATAAAAGTAATCACATATCCTTGACTGAAAACACTTGTTTATAAATTACACCCTCTTTATTTAAAATTAGACACTATGTAAAAAAAAAAAATGATGTGAAATTATATATTACATTACGTTGTAATCTTCCCAAATAATGGAATTGAAAAATACCCACATGGAATTGAAGGAGACACAAATGAAGGTATATTATTTTAAATGAATGAAATGAAAATATGCATGCTTGAATAAATAAAATTAAATTACATACAATTCTGATAATAAAATTAAATGAAATTACACATACAACATAAATAAATTAACTAATATATGGAATCATTGTCACTAAATCTTTATGAGTGGACCCTACCTAGATTGAAGTGGAGATAAAATCCATTGCTTGATAAGACAGGATGAAAATAAAAAGCTATTCATATTAACATGTAATAATAAAGGAATTTATAAATTAGTATTTATAATAATCTGATTATAGATTACTCAAATATTAAAAAATTTATAAGTCTTACCTTTCACTTCCTTCTTATTTTGTATTGACTATAGCCTAAAAATATCTCTCCTTATGTAGAGGAGGTAGGGTGTTATTAGTTAATTCTAAACCCTACCAATTACAACCATAAAATTAAATCATGTTATAGTATATAAATACATACATAAGACTAATGATGGTGAATAAAATAAATACCCATATGTTGAATGTATAAAATAGATGTGGTTCAATAAAAAAGTGTAGATTTATGAATGAATTTAACAACCTAAAACATGGAAAATTTTCTTCATATTCTTTTATAAATCTGGTTGTGGTAGTTATAAGTGGGTGTTAGATAATAATCTCTTTTAGTTTATATAAATTACCTACATTTATTGCTACAATAGGTCTAATTACTTGCTACATATGGTTGGTGATTGCAAAGTCAATGATTCCTAGCCAACAAATAGATACAAGTGATATAACATGATCAATATAAGGGAAAAACATATGAACAAAACATCTTTGTAAAACAACATTCAAAACCATAAAACTTATAATATATTCTATATATAGAATATTAAAACCTTAATCAACTTTCAAGCATAGATATCATCTATATTATATTTACATATTAAAATATTATGATTTTATGGATTGGAATTAAAATGGCAAGAGATGTATCATAAGATAAACTAAGTGGTAGTATTAGAAAATTTTTGGGTCTCATAAATCCATTTGACCCAGATAAGAATTCCATTAATGCATTTTTTAATAAAACATAGATCTTTGTGTCGAAATTTAATAAAGAAAATTATTTCACACTGTTTAATATATAATGAATGTAATCTAGTTATAAAATAGGATTTTCAGTCATAAAGCTTGAAAATATGTACATTAAATCATTTTGAAACAAAATTTATTCCTATGATCTAGTTTATCAATTGAATTATTGACCAAATGGTCCCTAAGGATTAATGAAATGGTCTGGGAACATATGTTATAATGGTTTGTACTTACCACAGTAAATTTAATTTGTTTCAATTGACTTGATTATTAAACATATATTTTAACTCATGTTACAATGTATTTTATTTTATATTATTTCATATCACCATGTCTAATTTAGATCATTTATGTTTCCTCATAGTTCATCATATATCTTATTTTATAGTAAGTCCTTTAATTTTGCATAATGTTTTATAATTGTTCATGATCATAAACTATATGATTCATGTTATTTATTGTTTCATTCAATGTTTATATATAATAAACATATATTATAAATCGTATTAATGGTGTTAATAATACAATGATGTTATGATATTGAATGAAAAAAATAATTTTTCATATAATAAATAATAAATTAGTTGTGATTATGGACTTATGAATGTTTATTATAATAAACATTCATAAGTCCATAATCACAACTAATTTATTATTTATTATATGAAAAATTATTTTTTTCATTCAATATCATAACATCATTGTATTATTAACACCATTAATACGGTTTATAATATATGTTTATTATGAATGTTTATTATTTATAAAAACTGAATGAAACAATAAATAACATGAATCATATAGTTTATGATCATGAATAATTATAAAACATTATGCAAAATTAAAGGACTTACTATAAAATAAGATATATGATGAACTATGAGGAAACATAAATGATCTAAATTAGTCATGGTGATATGAAATAATATAAAATAAAATACTTTGTCACATGAGGCCATTGTAAATTTTTATAACCTAAAAATTTCAAACCACAAAAAAATTGGATAGCCAAAAAATCATTATTTATACCCAAATTTTCATGAATCAAAATTATTTTTATTGTCTTAAAATATTTTACAACACTTACATGATTACCTAAAATAAGTAAAATCATATAAATCATAATTAAAACATAGATATTTTAATGGTAGTTTGAAAATAAAGTAATCGACATAAAAAATATTGGATAGGTTTAGATTCCAATTTTATTTTGAGTGTTTGTCATATGTACAGGCATAACTACTCACACCAAGGTCCCATAGGTTATGGATATAATTTTTTATGATAATTAGCATGGAAATAAATTGTAAATATGGTACTATTACCAAACAAGTATTCTATGCCAATATTTTAACCCATCATTAAATAATACCCTATTCTATGAAAAATAGTGATGATTTAGTTATTCACCAAATAGAGGTTAACGACATGGTTAGTAATTTCAAGGGTATTGTTGGTGTAGTATTTTTCATTCTTGTTGTTTTACCTACATGGTTGTTAGTAAACTTGCTTAGGGTTGTTAAGGTTATTAGGGATAAATACACTTAATTTATTTTGTAATAGTGAGTTGAGTTGTTACCTCTTTGGTGACTTAATTTCTCACTATATAATGTACTACCTTTATAATTTTTGGCTAATCTATGAATGAAACTTTTGATGAATTTTATGAAAATTTTATTGTGGTAATTTTTCTATCACCTACTCCTAAGATTTATATGTAATCTTGGACATGTATTTATCTTGGAGTAATCCAACATGGTATCAGAGCTTATTTGATGACCTTTTAACCATTTTAAAAATCATTGGTGAGATTGTTATTGCATCCATTATTATTGGCATTATTGATTTTTGGTGTTTTGAAAAGTTGGGTGGGATTTCATGAAAATCCATGTAATCTATATAGCCAAAGTTTAAAATCACAAAATGGATAACACCATTAGATCTAAAAGGTATAAAAACTCTAGGATCAACTATAAACATGACCTAGTATTGTGACAACAAATTTTGTCAATTTTGAATGGTTTTGCGGATTCTTTAGTGATCTTGCACAAATACATACAATTAGGTTCTCCAAATGAAAAATATTTTTTAGGTTTTTGGATATTATTAATGGGTCTTTGGTATCTTTTAGTGTTGTAATATTTCTAGTTTTTTTCATATCTTGGAGTAGTTTTCATACCTACATGTACTTGCCATAAATATTGACTACATTTACAAGCCAAAACCTCAACATCATAGTACCCATCCTATCCCTTATCCCCTAGTCATATGGGAGTTAATCCCCTGGTCACTTCCAACCTAAAAATTCATAATTTTCCCTCCAAGGGGCCTTAAGTTTTTTTTGGAGAATTTGAATCAAGTTTTTTTCAACCTTTTACTCTAACGGGTCTTAAGTTTTTTTTGGATGATTGATTCTAAAAAATTCCACCACTATTTCCACCCACATTTTCTATGTTAGTAATATTTTCAAACATGCATATATTTTGATTGGTAACATAGATATGAGTGTCATCTTATTTAAAAGTTCTTGCTTTTTATTATCTACATTGGCATTCAATTTAGGCCCACTACATCTCCCTCTAAACCAATTATTTTACTCTATTTGATGCACTATTGGCTAAGTCTAACATCTCTATAATTCCTTGTACTTACACACTAATAAATCAATGTGAATTCTCAATTTTTAGTAATGTCTATATGAGCATGAGGATATTTGAAAATTTAAGGGGGCTTGTATGATTATTCTAAATGGGTATGTCTAGTGTTGTGCAATTTTTATTTTTTGCATTTCTTCTTTCTTATCTGAAATAACCTCTTTTATTTACTATGGATATAAGCTAATTAAGTCCTTTCACAAAATTTAATTGTCAAAAATGGAAATATAGAATGGAAATAATTTTATAACCTAGAGGTTTTCATCAAATTACAATGGCCAAATGGATTAAAGCTAAAAAATATGTATAGAAAATTAAATAGTTTAACCATTGTGATGAATTCCATGGATTATTATGTCTATGTTTATCTTGATCTAATATTTCACATAGAATATTATACAACACCTAATTAAGTATGAACCACACTTGAAAATCTATTTGGGAAGTAGGATGTGATGAGAGGCCATGAGATGGAGAATTAGCTCATTAGTTTGCGCCCAATTGACTTTGACACCCTACAAGATTTCATCACCAAGTTTAGATCTCTGAGGTGGTAGTTAAAATAATATGTAATATATAATAAATATAATCAATTTGTTCTATCTATACTATCGAAACTACTTCCAAACTATTCTATTTTTGTGTCCACTTTGTATGCCATAAAAAGTGATCTTGTATAAACATTGAAGAAGCCTTATTTATATACCTTTATTTCCAAATTAACTCAAGACAAATATTATATGATACAAATGGGCACAATGAAGTTCTCATAATATCACATAATTTTTACTAATAAAGAGAAGGATTCAAACAATAGAGAAGAAACATAACAAAAAGGGTAAAGATAAGGATGTCAATTCTCCCACCTATAAATCAAATAATGAAATATCTTCTTCTAGTGTTAATCCTAGGAAATATAGGATAAAATGTGAGTTTTGATCAAGAAATCATGATGAAATAAAAATTTTCAAGAATAAAATTTAATAAATAAATAAGATTATTAAGAAGTACAATATAAATGTCCCTAATTATTCTAATCAGATTTCATCAACCCATGAATACTCTAAGGTAAATGATAATGGTAAATAAAAGGAAAAGGATAATAGTAAGGGGAGATTAAAGGGAAAGGCCCTAGTTGTAGTTGTATCTCTAACTCCAACATGGGTCATTGACTCTAATTCTTCACATCACATGGCCTCTTCACAAATAGAGTTTAGTTATTTGTAACCATGTATTATGTCCTCTATACAAATGGGTAATGGCACTTATAAAAATTTTATAAAGAGAGGGTGTATTGAATTTAGTGGTGGAACATTAAATAATGATCTAATTTTTCCATCACTTTAAAATAATATCATATCATATTACCAGATCACTCATCATGGTCTGGGTATGTAAGTTGAGTTCACTCCATAATTAGTGCATGTTAGAGTGATGCATAATGATACAATTTTTGTAGTGGTAATGATCAATCATGAGACTCTAATATATAAATTATCACAATTCAATCTAGACTCTCCTTTAAATTCTTCTTCTTTAGATTCACCTGAGCTTTATAACATTTTATGAGCCTAAGCACACCTATGATATAAATGAATCTTATTTTATCACATATAAATATAGTGATAGAGAAAAACCTCCACCATCTAGTTGTCACATTATAGATAATTATGAGTTATTTCTTGATCAACCTACCTCTAGTCTACTTTAAAAATTATATGTAAAATTTATAGTGATCTAGGACGCATGAGAAACTGGGGAGTCTATTCCATAGTCCTTCTTATCCTCTAATCCCATTGTACCATCATTACATATATTAGTGTTGACCATTTTTTGCCCAATAGGCCAAAAAAATTGGTCCCCTCTTGTCCTTGTTATTTTAGGCCATTTCATTTTTCAATTTTGCATGAATCTGTTCATTTCTACGGACTCTACAGAATTTCTATGGACTCTATAGGTCTAAATCTATGGAATCTATAGGTTTTGGATTTCTACAGACTCAGTAGGTTACTCCTCTGGTGCATGGAGAATTAGTTCAACGAGTTCTGGGTTTTACAAAGCTTCTTCAGGCTCTGGTCTAAAGAAAATCACAAGAAAAGTTAGTGTCTTTGAACCATTGAACCCGTTCAATGCCTAAGTTCAACGCTTGGTTTAATCAGTTCAAGTTCAATGATTGGTTTAATGCTCCAACTCAAGGCTTGGTTCAACGTCATTGGTGTACAATGGTTTAACCATTAAACTGATTAAACTGTTGAATTGGCTTTGGTTTAATGGAAAAGGTTCAACGTCAATGGTTCAATAGAGTCCATCGGCCTTCATAACTAATCAGCGTGCTTAGGTGAAATGTTGAACCAAATTTTGGTTCAATGGGTTCAGTTCAAAGGAAAAGTTCAACGAAGAGGTTCATCAGTCTTGGTTTAATAGGGAATCAGTGCACAATGGTTGAACCTTGAACTGTTGAACCAAAATCTTGGTTCAACGGGCTTGGTTCAACATGGAAGTTCAAGCGGCTTAGTTCAAGTCAAAGGGTTGAATATTTGGTTTAATGAAAAGTTTAATGGAAGGGTTCAAAGGTTCATTAGTGCACTCGATTGAAACATTTAATCATTGAACCTTTTTTGCTTCAATGGCTTGGTTCAACAGGATGGTTCAACACATGGTTCAAGGGTATGCCCTTGAACTGAAGGGTAGTCAATAGTCAAATGACCTTTTCAGAGGGCTGACACTTCGACGATTTCAAAGATTCAGGCACTTCATAATAAAGGAATAGGCTGAATAGGATTCCCATAGACAATTTGTCCACAAAAATATGTGGTCAAAGCTCAAAGTCAAAGTAAAAGGATTTTCATGGACTTTTTTCATGGAAAATATAGAATAGCCATAGGAGCCCGAGAGGACTTAACGAAGGCAGAAAAGTTGCAGGTGCCCGAGGAGATTCCACGTGGACCCGATGATGGCCGTGAGGCCGTCAAATTCAAAAGAATAGAATAGCCATTGATATTCAAAGCATGATGGCTGTAGAAGCATCAATTTTAGAAAAATAGAATAACCATTTGTTTTCAAATGGGAAGCGCTAGCCAAGAAAGAGCACAAAATGTAGCGACCTGCCAGTGTGTTCACCCAAGGGGCCAAGTGGCTAGAAAAGACAAATTCCAAGTGACAAGTAGAGTGACAAGGTATGGAGCAATCAAGTAGTCCAAGTGGCATAAATACAGCATTTTTATCACCTAATGGTGTGAACAACAAATGGACAAAGTGATAAGCAAGGAATGAGTGAACAGTTTGTCCAACTGGCATTAATTGAAGAAGCAACTTCGGCAAGTGAGATATGCTAGTGAATCGATCATCTGGAATGATAGCAGCTAGTAGTGCAACCATTTCCTCTATCTCACATTAAATGGGAAGGCAAACCATGTAAGTCACCCAAGCAAGAAATGTAAGTCTCAAGCAAGCAAAATGAATAGTCCATTTAATTCCTTGAGCGACTTGTTCTCTTCATGAAAGGACACGTATGCCACTTGTAAAAGAAGGAGCACCAAATGGGCCTCTTTCCTTCTCATACACATTATGGACTTATTCATTTGTAGGGATCTTTTTCCATGAATTTTACAAGGTGCAGCCCTGCTAAAATTTCTACTCAAGTCTATAAACATAGTTTTTTACCTCTTCTTGGATAGATATTATGTGTATGTCTTGAGTGTTGATTTGTGTTCAATCATTGTCTTTGATGCTCTCACAGGTTTAACACCAACACACCAGCTATCTACAAGGCACCATCTACAGTTGATAGGAAAAGAGTTCTATTTTGGAGTGTAGAATAGAGAGGATCATCTATAGAGTGCTTCTCACAACACCTTTGGTGAACCTCCCATTTTGTATCTTTCATTGCTACCTCCCTGTCAAGTTTGCAAATTGTTTCTTCTGTCAAGGGTGAAGCATATAATTGTGTTCATCTAATTTTGAGAGTGGGTGTGAGAAGGTCATCTTATTTTGGTGTATCACCTCTTTTAGAGTAGGTTTGTTTTTCCTACATCTCTCTCCCTTTTCATCGCCCCCTTTATTGTGTGTGTGTGTGTGTGTGTGTGTGTGTGTGTGTGTGTGTGTGTGTGTTTTGCACTTGCTAAAATCAGCAATGATACATCAAAGGGAGCTAGCCCTTAACTAGAGACTCTCCTCTCCTGCTTCATCATCCCATAGGTGAGAGAGGAGTTTCCATGTTGTGAGGAGAAGATAGGAGCTTGTTTTCCTACCATTGGGTGTATTTTTCCTACATCAACAATTTTGGCACACCTGGTGGTATTCAATTTGATCACTCAGTAAAGTGTTAGGGTTAGTCATTGATCCTATTATAGTAAAAGAACCACCAATACAACATCATGCACATCAACAGTTTTGGCACGCCTAGTGGGACATCAAGTTTGATAACATAGTAGAGTTTTAGGATTGATGCTGGTCCTATTACAGTAAATCTAGTTTCTTCAGCATCTAGTGACTCTAAGTTATATCTACTGGTTAAGCAGCCTGGTACCATCAAGAAACAACATTTTGGTATGTATAACTCCATCATTTTAAGTCATTGACTCTATTTTCTTTGGCCAAAATGGCTATAATCCTTACCAACCTTATGGTAATCCTTATCACACCCAATATGGCTAGTCTCAACCTTGCTATGAGCTATATCACCCTTGTGTTCAATCTTCTCAGTATGTCACTTTTCCCACTCAACCTAATCTTTTCACCAATCAACCAGTTTCTACCTTCAAGCAAGCACTAATAGGATACAACAAATATGTAATTGATCTTAACACCAGAAAGGGGTACGGCCAAGAAATTCCTGATCATATCATCCATCAAGTGAGGAATGCACTGGATCAGGTTAAGAAAGAATGGGCTCCTATTGAAAGAGTGAATTGGCACATGCTTTTAAATGAGATGCTAGATGTGAGCGATTTAATTACATTTGTGGAGGAGAAGCTAAGTGTGCATGAGAGGCAGCCTTACCAAGTCTATCAACCTACATACTCACTACCCAAAGCATCATACTAGTCATATACAGCCCCTACTCTTGAGCCAAGTCGACCCTGTCAAAGTCCATTCCCCAATCATGTTAAGGAGAATTCCAAAATAATGAATCTTGTGTTTAATGCTAATCTTGATAGATATATCAAATTGGCAAACCTTCAGATGCAACAGTCCATTTTGGTAGTAGGGGAAGTGGAATCAAAATATTCATTGTCCTCTCACATTAAGGCCCCATCAGCCCCAAAGGAAATGCCCAACCCAAATTGCTTGAGCTAGAATAGAGTGCTTGAGTCATGGAACAATAAAGAGGAGAAAGATGTCATCCAAAATGAAGAAATGCAAAATGAGGATGACCTAGCCAAGCAAATTGAGGAACTAGAAAATAAGATGAGATTGTTGGGTGAAAAAGAGATGGAGCTTTCAGATGCTGCAAATCAGCCAATGCCAAAAGGTATCCCTTTCACCAATCCACAAGTTAATTTCAATTTTGAAGTGCTAGTGAAGTGGAGGGATGAAAAACAAGAAGTTTTGGCTTGGGGTCTACCCTCTCCTATTTTAGAAAATTCTCTCCCTTGTGTGCCAAATCCTTTCTACCAGATGGTGCTTGCTCATTTTGGCTCATCTAATGCATTAATCAGTCCTGTCCTCAATCTTGTGCACCTAACTTTCCAACACACCTCTCTTCAGACATATTTCCCTATGCATGAACAGACCCTCCCAATTATTCCCTTGCCTCCTCAAGTCTTTAAACATGATATCCAAATTCTAAGCTAGAAGGAGGAGTATCATAAGCCAGCCCAGGACCTTCAAAATGATAAAGTTTTTGCTTGCTCACAAAAGCAAGAGTCCAATCCTAGGACCATGAGCTAGAAGTAAACAATTGAATCTTGGACCAGCAAGGAGGAGGAGGAGGAAGGTTTTTGTCTAATTCTTGAAGAAGAAGAGGTTGCTCTTACCCATGATAATGATTATGACTTCTAGGAAAGGCTTTTCCAAGAAGATTTGGATAGGTGAATTGTAGAATTGGAGTCTAGAACAGGTCTCCCTAGTGAATGTGTGATGTATGTTTCAGATCAAATGATAGATTATGTGTCTGAATGCATTCAATCTATACACCATCAAGAAAGCTATCAGGCCTTGCCCAATATGGATTATGCTCAGTTTATGACTGACCGGGGAGACTTCATGATTGTAACTAAGGAGGAAATCAAGCAAAGTGACGTGGAGGAGCATGGGCAATCTCTTGTTCATGTTTCAAATAATTCATTTGAAGGTGTTAAGGTAGGTTGTGCTACTCTCTAGGTAGGCTGTGAGCTAGTTAAGAATGAAGAAGGTAGCATTGGGTTTCAAACAAGCATGCAAGGAGGTGGCAGTGCCTCAGATTTATCCCTTCAAGAGGTTGGTGAATCTGAGGACACTTTGTCTAAAATCATCAAGAAGGATGGTCATACATTGGAACTTGAGCATGAGGCATAGGAGAACGAGCCAATCAATGATGCATATTAGGAGGCTTCTGGTGATGAGCCAACAGTAATTGACTTCTTGATGGGATGCACCAACCTGAAGGACTAGCATTTAGTAGGCTTCTAAGAACAAATAGAGTACGTATACGTTGGAAGCATGTTTGAATCTCCACTTAGATACCAACCAACTCAGGTGATAGGTAAAAAGAACAAGTCACCATTTCTCTTTTCCATTTAGCTACTTGTCTAGTGCCATAAGTCTTCTTATCAGGAAGGGGACTTAAGAAGTTTTCCATTTGATCTAGGAGGGAATCAAAAATGCCTGGTTATCTATACATAATAGTTTGTTTCATTTTCTTCTCCTGCTTTCCCTATGTGCAGCTTACATAGTTAGTTGTGTTTAGCCTTGTGTGTTTCCCTTTGCGTGTGGGGTTGAAGGCTTCGTGTTTGATTCTTGAATATTTTGGGGCTATTACTAACCTTTGTTATAGCTATAATCTACATTTGTGCCTAATGGACTACAAGGTAGTTGGGTTCTAAGCATAGCAGGCATGCTTCCCCTGTGAGTCACCAATCTGTTGACCATTTTTTGCCCAACAGGCCAAAAAAATTAGTCCCCTCTTATCCCTGCTATTTTAGGCCATTTCATTTTTTGATTTTGCATGAATTTTCTCATTTATATGGACTCTACAAAATTTCTACAGACTCTATAGGTCTAAAGCTATGGACTCTATAGGTTTTGGATTTCTACAGACTCGGTAGGTTAGTCCTTTGGCACATGGAGAATTAGTTCAAAGAGTTTTGGGTTTTACAAAGCTTCTTCGGGCTCTGGTTTGAAGAAAATCACAATAAAAGTTAGTGTCTTAAACCATTGAACCCGTTCAATGCCTAAGTCCAATGCTTGGTTCAATTAGTTCAAGTTCAATGCTTGGTTCAATGTGCTAGTTCAAGGCTTGGTTCAACATCATTGGCGCACAGTGGTTTAACCATTGAACTGATTGAACCATTGAACCAGCTTTGGTTCAATGTAAAAGGTTCAATGTCAATGGTTGAATAGAGTCTGTTGGCATTCATAACTAATCTGCATGCTTAGGTGAACTGTTGAACCAAATTTTGGTTCAACAGTTCAGTTCAAAGGAAAAGTTCAATGAAGAGGTTCGTCGGTCTTGGTTCAATAGGGAATCAGTGTGCAATGGTTGAACCTTGAACTGTTGAACCAAAATCTTGGTTCAACGGGCTTCGTTCAACATGGAAGTTCAAGTGGCTTAGTTCAAGTCAAAGGGTTCAATGTTTGATTCAATGAAAAGTTTAATGGAAGGGTTCAAAGGTTCATCAGTGCACTTAGTTGAACCATTGAACTGTTGAACCTTTTTTGGTTCAATGGCTTGGTTTAACAAGATGGTTCAATGCATACCCTTGAACCGAAGGGTATTCAATAGTCAAATGACCTTTTCAGAGGGCTGACACTTCGATGATTTCAAAGATTCAGGCACTTCATAATAAAGGAATGGGCTGAATAGGATTCTCGTGGACAATTTGTTTGCAAAAATATGTGGTCAAAGCTCAAAGTCAAAGTGGAAGGATTTCCATGGACTTTTTTTTGTGGAAAATATAGAAAAACCACGGGAGCCCGGGAGGACTTAACGAAGGTAGAAAAGCTATAGGTGCCCGAGGAGATGCCACATGGACCCGATGATGGCCGCGAGGCCATCAAATTTAAAATAATAGAATAACCATTGATATTTAAAGCATGATGGCCATAGAAGCATCAATTTTAGTGAAATGGAATAACTATTTGTTTTCAAATGGGAAGCGCTAGCCAGGAAAGAGCTTAGAATGTAACGACCCACTAGTATGTTCACCCAAAGGGCCAAGCGGCCAGAAAAGACATATTCTAAGTGACAAGTAGAGTGACAAGGCAAGGAGTAGTCAAGTAGTCCAAGTGGCATAAATAAAGCATTTTTATCGCCTAATGGCATGAAAAACAAATGGACAAAGCGACAAGCAAGGAATGAGTGAGCAGTTTGTCTAACTGGCATTAATTGAAGAAGCAACTTTGGCAGGTGAGATATGCCAGTGAGTCGATCATTTGGAATGATAGTGGATAGCAATACAACCATTTCCTCTGTCTCACATTAAATGGGAAGGCAAACTATGTAAGTCACCCAAGCAGGAAATGTAAGTCTCGAGCAGGCAAAACGAACAATCCATTTAATTCCTTGAGTGACTTGTTCTCTTCATGAAAAGACACATATGCCACCTATAAAAGGAGTGCCAAATGGTCCTCTTTGATTCTCATACTTGTTGTGGACTTGTTCATTTATAGGGAACTTTTTCCATGAATTTTACAAGGCACAACCCTACTAAAATTTCTACATGAGTCCATAAACATAGTTTTTTACCTCTTCTTGGATAGATATTCTGTGTATGTCTTGAGTGTTGATTTGTGTTCAACTATTGTCTTTGATGCTCTCACAAGCTTAACACCAACACACAAGCTATCTACAAGGTGCCATCTGTAGCTGATAGGAGAAGAGTTCTATTTTGGAGTGTAGAACAGAGAGGATCATCTACAGAGTGCTTCTCACAACACCTTTGGTGAACCTCCCTTTTTGTATCTTTCATTTTTACCTCCCTGTCAAGTTTGTAGATTGTTTCTTCTATCAAGGGTGAAGAATATAAGTGTGTTTGTCTGATTTTGAGAGTGGGTGTGAGAATGTCATCTTATTTTGGTGTATCACCTCTTTTAGAGTAGGTTTTTTTTTCTACATCTCTCTCCCTTTTCATCCCCCCCTTTATTATTATATATATTTGTGTGTGTGTGTGTGTGTGTGTTTTGAAATTGCTAAAACAAATAATGATACATCAAAGGGAGCTAGCCCTTAACTAGAGACTCTCCTTTCCTGCTTTACCATCCCATAGGCAAGAGAGGAGTTTCCATGCTGTGAGGAGAAGACAGGAGCTTGTTTTCCTGCCACTAGGTGCATTTTTCCTGCATCAACAATTAGTTTTCCTTCCTACCTTACACGAAGAAAATATTTCCTTGTATAAGAATTAGACCTTGGTTGAAGATCCTTTTAGTCACATGGTAGATATATTCATTCTTCTAGTATGATTCACTATTCATTGTATCTACTTCTAATCCACAATCACTCCTAGGAAATCCATTATGTGGTATAGGATGGTTACAAATAGCTATAGACTCTAGCAAGGATTTTATCCCTCCTCTCTTTTTTGATATTTTTTTGGGGAAGATTTTTATCCTATGGGTTTTCACCTTTTCTCCACTTTATGTGAGTTACATTGTGCTTGGGTACCACATCAATTCTTGTTATTGGGGCCCAATTATTCTACCCACTAAATATATGCTTTAGGTGGGTATTAGTGTAGTGTTTTTCCCACTTTTAGTTTTACCTACATAGTTGTTGGTCAGATTGCTTAGGGATGTTAAGGTCATTAGTGTGAAATGCACTTAATGTATTTTATAATAATGAATTGAGTTATTGCCTCTTTGGTGACCTAATTTATCGCTATATAATATAGCTCATTTTTATATTTTGGATAATCTATAAACAAATATTTTGATGTAAATTTTATTGTGGTGATTTTGATCTCACATACTCATAAGAGTTATGTGCAATCTTTCATGTTCATAGATCTTGGAACAATCCAAAAGGTAGAGACACATATTGTTTCTTTAACTGCATACTTTTCTTTTATATATATATATATATATATATACACACACACACACACACATATATATACATATATATATGTGTATATATATACATCTACATATATATATATACATATATATATATATATATACATATATATATACACATATATATATATATGTAGATGTATATATATATATATATGTATATATATCTATGTATATATATACATATATATATATGTATATATATATATGTATATGTATATATGTATAAATATGTGTATATATACATATATATGTATATATATCTATCTATATATACACACACACACACACACACATATATATACATATATATATATATATATATATATATAAACATATATATACATATATATATGTATGTATACACACACACACACACACACACACATATATGCAATCTTGGATGTTCATAGATCTTGGAGAAATCTAAAAGGTAAAGACACATATTATTTCATTAATTACATACTTTTTATCATTCACAAATATTATCATCCTCTGATTCAAATCTAGTCAAATTAAAACTAGGTAAATTGACATTTTTGACCATTTTGATTAAACATGCAACCAATTTCTAAATTTTACAAAATACTAAATAAATCCATTAATAAAGTCAAATAAGGTTAATATCTTAAGTGTAAAATCCATATAAAGTTATTGAATATCTATAAATTTAAATTCATAATTCAAAATATATGGGCCATGACATCACCCATGACATCATTGAAAGGGTGTCAAGTACCAGGCATTAATAGAGATACAAATCGGGTTTAAGGCCACCCATGACTCAATAATGCTCCCTTATTCAAAAATATTAAATAATGTTTCCTCTAAAATTGAATTGACCTTTAGCCACACATATTTATCTCAAGATGGATGGCTAAGTTGATTCTCAACATTTATGGAAAAGTATAAATGCATGATCTTCCATTGACAAAAGAGGAAGTTTTTTAGTGTAAACAACCTATGCAAAAATATTACTAAGAAAAGCTTCAGTAATTCCTCCAAATTAATCAATCAAGGAGATAAATCCATTTTTTTTATAATAGATGATAGAGGCCCTTGACCAAATGCAATGAAAAAGTCTTGGAGTACAAAATCTGGGCATAAACACATTTATGAACAATCTTTAACGGAGAGCCATTATTGGAGGGTATTTCTTTTCTTGCTCATTAGTTTTTTAATTTCATTGACACCACCCCTTGAGGGAGTAGGCTTATCATGTTAGGTTATCTATGTTTATTATTGGTTTTCTTTACTAACACATGAATTAACTTGATTTTTAATCTTTCTCTACATTTTAACATACCTGGTAAGATCGTACAACTCATGTAGCATTTTGGGGTCCTTTTTATCCTTATAATTACACATTAAAAACATATTTTAATGTCAATTTTCTCTTTTTTCTTCTAATTTTCATGTTTTCTATATTTTGGACCAAATGATAAGGTCACCTTGTAAATGGCATGTTCATCCTGAACATTAGTGAGATTGACCTGTGGAATGATAAGGTTGTCTTGAACAACAATGAGATTGTAAATACAAATGGCAAGGTTGACAATTATTATTTTATATTCATTATTTTTTTTTAGATCAACTTGTGTATTGATGGTATCAACCTATGGAATGATAAGGTTGATTATCATATTGAGCCAAAATTGTAGGTAATTATTGTGTTTAAAACTTAATTGAAAATGGGAAACTCTCCCTATTAATTGGAAAGCTCATCTTGATAATTGAAAAATTAAGGACAAAATTTATTTACCTTCTTGTATAATAATAATATCATATGTAGATGGAAGGATTACTCTATTGAAATGGTGGGATCACTATGTTTAATGGAAGGATCACTCTATAAAATAACAAGGTCACCCTGTGTCCAAATCTAGCAAGTTAAAAACAATAAGCTTCAATTTCCTTTGGATATCCTACATCCTTGTTTGACTCGTAAAAAAATCGTTTTACAAGATTAAAACACTTTGCCATTTTACTTATAATAATAACAAAGGCAAACATCATTTCACACTTCATTTAGTTATTTAAAATGAATACAAATCCTAGACTAAGTTCTCTTATGATATTTTGTTTTTATTGTTTGTTATTTATTTTATTTTGTTTTAAACTATAATTTGTGTGTATTCTCTCCCCCCATCCCCTTTAGGTAACTTGGGTGACCCAAAAGTGCTTCAATAATTACCTTGTCACTTAGTCCAAAGCCTAGAAAGAACATTGTCTATTCTCTCCCCAAGTTTGAATAACTTGGGTGATCCAAAAAAGACCTTTAAAGTCATTTTAGTTTTATTTATTTCATGCATTTAGCTTGTGGAAGGGACTTCATCACTTCCCCATAAGTTATTTAGGGAAGTATTGACCCAAGATTTTACCTACTAAAACAATTTCAATCCCACTTCATGGTGGGTAATATAAATTAAGTGTAACTTGTTGGGATGTTAGTTTGAGTGGTTAAACTTACTTTTTAGCAATATCTACCTCAGAACAATGGCTTAATATGGACATCACACTACATTGAGAAAGTTTATGGGTGTAGTGGTTGTAAAAAGTACAATACCTATTTATAGTAAGTTAATTAACTTGGATCCAAATGATGTGTTGCACCGTAATGTTAATCACACTTATGAGACCATATATATTGATAAAAAACTTATAGTTTTTAGACAAATCCCATTTACCATGGAGTATTATTGGTGCAGGATGATTAGCCTAAATTTACATGTCAACATATGATTTCTTGATAGAAGAGGGGTTATAAATAACCCTAATTTTCATTAACCTTTAGTCTTTGGATTAACAAAATTATTTCCTCTTAAAGAGTATATCAATAGAATCCAATGGTATGAATTAACCTTATCAGTTTCTAGGGTAGGATGAACACTTTGGTGTTTCCTTTTGATTATTTATTTGCATAAAATTTTAAGTTTAAAAATATTTTTATGTGTGTATGACACAAAAACCAAAAAAAATGTTAACAAAAACACATGATATACACCACCTTTTTAAACAAAAATGTGTTATTCTAGTCAAATTAATTAAAAAAAATTACCTTGTTTAAAAATGAATCAAACCATTTGTGCTTGTGTCTCCAAAAAAATGTCGTTATGTTGTTTTTTTAGGTCTATATAATTCATCACGTGAAGACATAAGGTGTTTTAGTCCATATTTGAAAATTTAACTTTCCATGTTCAAACCCAAAACACAATTGGTCTATGATAGAATCTTGCCTACAACTTGGGATTAGGCAATTCACTTTTTGTGCTTGACTTGAGTAACTTGGGTGTATTTTTATATTTGGTTTGAAATCCTTTGTCTAGATGCTAATCATTATATTATTTTTTAAACTTAGGTTATCTTGAATTTTCTCATGCTCTAAGTTATTTAACCATTAGGTTTTTTTTTTTATTGAGCACCACTATGCTTCCCCTTTATTTTTGGTTTTAGACTTAGAATTTATTGTATTAGACAATATCCTAAGCTTCTTAGATCATTAAAGACTTATTATAGTTTTATTTATCAAAACCCACCATGATCACACTTATATATCATGATACTAACATACTTTTAACTCAAGTTTTCTTGTGATATCCTACACCCTAAGTTCCAAGGTTAATTTGACTTCATCTAAATTACTAATTTTGACCAACGAAGGTCACATATTTTCAAGAATTATTTTTATTCTTCTAATTATGAAGCATCATGATTTTGTTTTGATTATATACCTAAATCCACCTTTTATCAATTTGATCTTATAATATAAACACCTTTTAACATTTTCAAACCAAAATTTAAAATAATTGGTAAAACCTATAAAATCATTATCAAACATGCAAAGGTATACTTGTAATGGGGTCTCTTATATCCCTAGTTATGCGGAAAAGAATTTTTATGATGAGGAAGAACACCACATATTGTTTTAATACATCCAAACTATGGTAAGATCTGAGCAAGGATACTTTGAAAACTAACTTATAGAGGATAAAGATGAATCTCTCTCCTAAGTTTTATATAATTAGGAGCTATAATTATGCCTAATTTCCCAATGGATCAATTACATACACTTGTTTAAGTAGAGGATAAATTTATAGATTAACCTCTTACTCTTATCACAAAACCAAACACTACTCATTATAACAAAGGGAAAGTCCCACTTGTGAACTCCCCAATTAAACAATATCTTGTGACCAAAATATAATAAATTGGCTAATTGTATGCTAATCAGCTCATCATAGACTTAGCTAATTCTTTGTCTACAAATTTAGTTGATAATACCACTTTCATGGAGAAATAATAACTAATAGAACAAACACAACAAGACCCATCCAATCCTACATCTCATGTAGACCTTGTGGCTTCTCCTGAATAGAATAAACCCATAGATAGTTCATAACAACTTCTACTTGATATGAAGCACATTTTTTAACCATCAAGAGACTCTTGCCCAGTCACAACATGTTTCTCAATAACCATCATCATCATCATCATCATAGTTTGTGTGTATTTTACACAACATGTTACCGAGTTCTTTGTAACCAAAACAAGTTTCCATTATGGACTTGTAATGGCAATGCCCTTTGTTAAAAAAACAATATATACTTAAAAACCAATAGATTTTTTATAATTCATAACAATAGATTATTGGGAATTAGTATCAAGTATATGATAATTGGTATTAAAATCATTTAAACCAAGTGTCAAACTTATTCACACTCAAAGATGAACCAAAATCATAATATTCGATAAATGATCCATATCCATAATAGGAATACTTAGGGAGGGTACATTCCTCCTAAAAAAAACTACCTTTTACAATTAAGTGCACAAAATATGCAAGAGTGGAACTTAAATAAGTAGATAGCAATGAGGCTTAAAACAAGCAATTAGATCAAAAATATAATTTCAATAAGATATGTCCTTATCAATACAACTCGATCATTCTTTATGTACCTTTTTCTCCTCATTTTGAGCCACCAAAATTTAATAAATATAAAGGGAAATGTGACCCTATATAATGTATTCAAGCCTTCTTCATGGTATGCTAGGAGGTAACTTACATTAGCATCTATTTTTTATACTTGTTTTCATGCAATTTGGCTTGACAAGAATTATATTGGCTCTTAAAATTACCTAAAGAATTAGTGTCAAATTTCAACAATTAATCATAAAAATTTATTAACCAATTTTATTATAAAATTGAGCATTATTTAATAGTGATTGACTTATGTAAATCAAGATAAAGATATGGAGAAATATTTTTAGCATATCTACAATGGTGGAGAGTTCTAGTTGGTCAATTTCAGCATAATTTACCATAAAGGAAGCTAGCTAGCATCTTCTAACAGAACCTCCACCCTGAGGTTGTCCATAATTTAAAGACTCACTTATGCCAACATATTTGAATAAATTATTGAGAAGGGTATGCATATCAATAAAACACTTATTATCATAGGATTAGTGAAAATCTACTCAAATGATCAAACATCCAATTAGACTCAAACACTTATTCAAGCTAATACTAAAAAAAACCATAATATTTTAACAAGAACATGGTGGGTGATGGAGTAATATAGTCATGGCATGTGAAAATAGTGTAGGCTTCACCCACTCAAAATGCATAAACTAATCTACCACCCACTTTTTAGAGAAACCCTCCATGTAGAGGATTCAAAAAATATAGACCATTTATCAATCTAGGAGAAATTGTTGAGGTAGTATTCTAGAAGCTAGTTCAATCTAATTTAATCATATGGCCTATGTTGAAACCATTTCCTAACATTCAACCCAAACCTGACCACTATCATGAAGATGAGTTGTGTGATTTCCATTGTCATATTTTCCATGTCATTTATCGATGTGTAAAACTAAGGCATCTCATTAAGGACTTGATTAAGAGTGGAGATATTGAAATAAAACAAGTAACATAAAACACCAATAAAGATATGGACATTTATAAAGACCCATTTACAAAGCAGAACCAACAATAACAAATAAATAATATGAACCAAAGATAGGTTGAACATCAGCAATGATGTACATGGTCATAAACATAATCAAGATCATGATACCTAAGATAATAACCTAGGGTATAATACTATGCCTTATTATTATAATCATACTATGGGGCATATTTCTAGTAATCACATAACCACAATTATAGTCAAACATCATATATCATTTGAATATTCTCAAAACATTGGTCCCTCTATTTTAGGTTTGTCACCCTCTTCCTCAATTAAGGTCATTCCAAGTTTAATAAATTATATTTTACTTCAATTTTCATAGGTTATTATTTCTAGCCACCACCAATTCTTATAATTATGATAAATCCCTGCCAACTCAAAATTATGTAGTTGTTACTAGACTCTCATAATTTACCGTTCAAGTACCTTTACGTTATTCTATTATTTAGCCAAATTTTAACCCTATGCCTTCCCATCCTAAACTAAACCCTGTACCATCTAAGGTCAAACCTTCTCACCCTAACATTGAGAAACCATATAGTATTCATGAACAACTAAGCAAAACATATTTACAAAATTATTTTCTAAATCTCTTGCATAAATCATAAGTTAATAGGATTATTCTAAATAAATTCCTCCAAAAGTCCACTATTATTGAGGACATTAACCCTACCCAATTCCAAACACTCATGGGACATCTATCTCCTAGACAATAACTTACCTTTGATCAATGAGATATGTACTCCCTTGGTCTTAACCATATTAATCCCTTACATTTAAAGGTCATTTTATTACACCAAAATATAAAGTGATTTATTATAGACAATGGTTTTGGGTTGAATATATCATCACTAGAATTGATACAATGGTTTGGATATGCAGCCAAATCCATGCATCCAGAAATAATCACAATGATAGTATTTGAAAATGCTAAAAGAGAGTCTCTAGGGACCATTAGTTTTATAATTATTTTTAGTCCTATAACCCATGATACATTGTGCCATATCATAGACATAGAATTATCTTATAATGTATTTCTTGGTCATCTTTATATCCATGAAGTATGAGTTATCCCTTCTACCCTACAACAATGCCTCATGTTCCCCCATTTTATAATTGAGGTCATTAAATAGGAACTATAATTACTACCTTCGTTCTAAATTTATATCCAAGAATAATAAATCCATAGTTTTTGAACCACCTAAATCCAATTATATTGACCTTAGTGACCTTACTTTCACTTTGGCTAATCCATTTCCTAAAACCATTGCAAACCATTTTACCATTGAGGATGCCAACACTTTTACGTACCATATACAACATGGTTTCCATATAGGAAAGTTTCCAAAATATCGCAAGTCATATGGAAGCTTCAAACTTCTCTAATTACCTAATAGGCCCAACATGATTTGGTAGAGGAAAAACACATCTCTATAGAAGCATCCAATGTTATTTGTACCTGATACTTCCCTAAATTAGAAATGAGAGGCCATTATTAAAGGAGATTAGTTTTGTATTGATAGCCTCACCAATTAATTTAAAAATCCTAAATATCCTTTCTCCAATCAAATTATGGATATTTGGGACTATGCAGGTAAAGGCTTAGGGCCATGGGAACAAGGTATTATTTAACCTATATCTAGTGGAAAACCTATTGAAAATAAAGGCCTTAGATTCATACCACCTAAGGGTGACCTAAAGTATTTTAAAAGTGATTCCTCTTTCACAATTGATGAATAAAATCCACTAAGTGATATAATATCCCATTATATCACCTATGATGAGTTAGTTGATATCGACCTATTTGATTTTAATTCCATTATGACCATCATAGCTTATTACCCACTTACGCTTTGCATTTTGACCTTATCAATTGGGACCAAAAAAATCCTATTATGCATATGGATGAGTTTTAAAATTATAAATATATTACAAAGTATATGAGCCTTAGAGATGGATTTCAACTTGGTGATACAAACAAGGTTTTAAAATCTCATTGGACCCTATCACCTACTTTATACAGTAGGCAAACTTATTTGGTCATACAATAGAAAAACATCAAGTTCTTCTAGCGTAAACCTCTTTGAGGTGCTTTTTGGTTAGAGAAATAATAAATATAAATATAATACCTTGAGTGAAAACATCCTTCAAGCACTTTAGGATGGGGAAGTTTTTTCACCTTTATAGGAGGCATAGTGCTTACCAAGTCCAAGTTTTACAACTAGTTATAGTATTACTTCTAAATATCATAAAGTTTTTGATCAAATTGATCTCAAATTTCATGAATTTTTTTTCAATTGGCCATTACTAGAAAAAGAAGACTCAGATTCCTCTTACTCTATAGATGAGCCTTAGGAGTCATAACCAATAGATGAAGAATAAGATTCATATCAAATATTTCATAGTATTCTAGAAGATAGATCCACACTCTTTGTAGAGAATAAAAATGAGGTAAACCTTAGAACCTAAGAATATACTAAAATTGCTTATTTAGGTGCATCCCTCACTAATGAATAACATGATTATATTTTAACTATTCTAATGTATTTTATTGATATATTTGAATGGGATTACTTAGACATACCAAGCTTAGATCGTGCCTTGGTCATGCATCGACTTGTAGTACATCCAAATGCTAAGCTAGTCAAGTAGAAATTGCAAAAAATACACACGCACATTACCATATTAGTAAAAAAGGATATAGTGAAATTATTGGGATCTAGATTCATAAGAATACTGGACTATTATGAATGGATATATAATTAGTCCAAGTTAGTAAAAATCCATAGGACATATGCTTGTGTACTAATTTTAAAGAAATAAAAAAGCATGTCCTAAGGATGATTTACCTCTAACAAACATTAACATGATTATTGACTCAAACTTAGGGTATGACATGTCATCCCTCATGGATGGATTCCCCAAGTACAACTAGATCAAGATAGCACCAGAGGACTAGCACAAGACTGTATTCACTACACCATGGGGAACATTCTATTACCAAATCATGCCTTTTGGATTAAAGAATCATAGTGGCAATTATCAATGTGCCATGAATATCATCTTCCATGACATGACTTATGATATATTTTAAGATTACGTTGATGAAATATTATCAAAATCTAGAACTCATTCTATACATCATGATGATATGTGGAGAATTTTTGAGAGACATTGCAAATACAATGTTTATCTCAATCCTAAAAAGTGCATATGTGATGTTACTTCACAAAAATTACTAGTATTTATTGTATCATAGAGAGGGATTGAAGTGGACAAAAATAAGGTCAAGGCCTTCATGACAATTCCTCCACCTTCCAATTTGAAATAGCTCCATAGCCTACATGGTAAAATCTAATCTATTTATAGGTTCATATCAATGATAGTGGACAAGTTCCATCCTTTTACACAACTATTGAATAAGGGTGTCACATTTTAGTTGGATATTAAATGTTACCAAACATTTGAAAATCTAAATTTATAGGCTACAAGATCTATAACTTCTTGATGGAAAGCATTTAGCTTCCATGGATAATTTAAGAACATTTTAGAATAGGTTGCATTTTAACTATAAAAACATATTCTCCCTTGTGATTTTGAAGTTGGAAACTTAGTCCAAAAATAAAATAAAATAAATACCAATGATGAACATAAGATAGGTAAATTTCATCCCAATTGGCTAGGTCCATATGTAGTTAGAATAAACTATGGTTCCAGGGCATATATATTATCTACTCCAAAAGGTGAAGAGATCTTAGAACTAATGATGACTATAAATCTCAGGCATTTATATGCTTGATAACCTTTTGAACCATTGCCTATAAAGGCCCTTACTTCAGGGCACCCTATGCCACAATTACTTATTTTTCCATCATACTTATACCCTTGACTATTATATCTTAGAACATTGTAACCTGGACTATTGTAATATGGAGCATTGTATTTTAAACCATTATAATCTAGACAGTTATATCCTAGACCATTTTAACCTTGACCATTGTAATCTGGACCATTGTATTCTGAACCATTGCCACTTGGACCATTATATCCTAGACCATTTTACCTTGGACTATTTTAGCATGAACTATTTCTATTTTATTATACCTAGACCAACCTTATTTTCACTTCGACTATTCTAATTTTATTCCCCTCACCAATTATGATCCTGATTATGACTCATTAACATTTTGTGCACATTCAGGGACAATTCTATAAGGTAGTTTCACTTGATTAGTATTTGTAACATATTTTGATGATAGGTGTACTAATAAAATATTGACATTTTAGCCTCACAATCCAAATATCAACCCATAACATGAATTTTTTTGAGTGATAACCATTCTAGTCTATTCATGATGATATCTCATAGGATCATGCCCTTGTTGGTCCTAAATTGAGATTCTTCAAGCCCTGATGGGAAGCGTCATGATGTGCCATAGTTTCATGCTTAATCCATTATGTAATGAGTCTATTGAATTATTTTTGGTGATGTGTTAGGTGTCATAGTGATCTTGAAATGAGAGAGATGACTATAAAAAGGTCTTAAAATTCTAAATGAGTGGTATTATCCCTCTTTGATGAGTTTAATGTGTTTTAAAAGTCTAGTAAATATGGTTAAACATTTTTAGGGGCCATAAAATAAATATTAATAGTGTTTTAAATTTATTCGTCTATGACATACTCATCTAAGCTACATACCACCTTCCTCACCCCTCCTAAAACATCAAATACCTCTCAATCCACTTCATAAAAGACTATTTACCTTGTAAAACCTCACAAAGGGGAAGTATTTTGAATAATTTGCATAAAATGGGGTATTAAAATGGTTTTATTCACATCACATTACCAACCATATGTGTTTCATGGTATGAAAATACCTTTTTTAGACCCATTCATACCTTTCCACTAGTCAAATGGGCCCCACATGCCAAATTGTGGCTCTTCCACTTCCCACTACATTTTATACTATTTGAAAAGGTTCTTTTAACACATTTTCCCTCTTTTTTAACCCAAAAATGGTGGTTCAAAGTTTGAAATTTGAATAAAATGTAAGAAACCACACTTTTTGGGAGTTTTCTATACTTGTATGAAACTATACAGATTGTACCATATAAGGGAGGACAAAGAGTGAAGGTGGAGTCATGCTAGATGCTTTAGTAGATTTTTAAGGTAAATGGATGTCAAATATACTCAAAATTGGTCCTTCACTTCACCTACCTTCTTTGTAAGGTCATACAACTCCTTAGGTTTATCCATAGTAAGGGCATGAGAGAGAAGATCATGAGTTGGTATCTTGGGTAGAATAAGGGGGTCCCTTGGCCTTCTAATCATGGGAATTATTTTTATATTTACTCCATTCATATCTATAAAAAAATTCTAATAATTTGAGTGATTCAATCATTATTCTCATCTACACATGCCAAGTAGAGGAGGATAATTTTGATGGTTTTTTAGCCTGATTGTCGAAACCAATTATTGATTTTATTTTCTTAGGTCTTGAAGGATACTCTCATGGAATTTTAAATCTTTAGTTAACATGTGTGAGATTTTGGAGCTATGAAACATCCCAACTTACACATTCTAGAGTTTTCAAGTATATTTGGATAGTGATAGAGTGTTTAAGGCTTTCTCTAGAAGGAGTTAATAATGTTGAAAGGTTTGTTGAGTTTCCCAAACTTCCCCATGCCTCTTTGATCCATATTTGTGTGCACAATTACCTCTCATCATATCAAAAGGTGTCTTAAATAAGGATCTCATATACATCTAGATTTCACTATCTTATTGGACTATGTATTGCTTAATGGCATTTATAGAGCTTTCAAATGCAATTTAAGAACATGAAATAAGGTGTTAGAGTCATGATAGACCATCATCATAATCATTTAAATAGACTTCTTAACCCCATAACAGCCTCATTAGGCCTATAAACCACTCATATTGCCTCTAAATTGTCACATAGCTAGTTTACCAAGGATTAAGGTTTTTAACAAAGACTAAGGTTCCTCAAAGATTCTTAGGTTTCCTTTTTTGACTCTATATGTCCTTTCTCTACCTCCAAAGCACCATATTTTCATTGACATATGTATTAGGTTCCTCAAGGTTTATGTTTATTGCATTGGTATGATTCACATGCTTCATTTCAAGTCTCTTTCTCACATTTTTCATTTCACATTGTGTTCAATTCCCTATAATTTTATTCCAACCCTATTTTACATGTTTTAACCCCCAAATTACCCAATAGTCACCATCCTTCACCTATCCACCCTTCATACCAAGTTTGAGTCATTTAAATATACCTATACACCCTTGGTAACCATTATATGTCATAAGGTCATGTAAATTTATAATTATATGGGTCACATACTTGACTAAAAAAATTAATGAACACCTATAGTGTTGAAAACAATAGTCACTTGTTTATAGTCCTTTAGAATGTTATGATTGAAATTGATATGACAAAATAAATGAAGAGTCAAAAATAATATGGAATCAAACATCAAAGGTAGATATTAGTTATCCATAATAATTGAAGGCCATTAGTCCATAGGCATTTTTTAGGGTACTCAGTCTGTATAGTAGGATTTGAAAATTCTACAAAGTTTGACTGTGTCAAGATAAGCTCAAGATTCATCATGGTTGTTAGTGGAATGATTAAGGATTTTAAAAATTATGTTGTATATTTTAAAATTTTAGATAATACTAACTCACCTCATACTCTTTATTAGTCATAATCTCATATAAGGCTTGAATAGAACACCAACGACCATATAGCTTGGCTTAGGTAGTGATTTAGAGTGAAATTTAGAGTTCAATGTAGATGATGGATAGATGAGTGTAAGAAATCAATTTCAAGTGTGATTAGTGACATATGGAGAAGTAAATTTCACACTAAGGAGGAGATAAAACATTAATGGTCATCACCCCCTAAAAAATAAAAAGAACATTAGACACAAGATTTAAGGTTACATATGCCTAATCTCATAAACCCTATAAGTCTGAAGAGAATAAGATATATATAAAAAGAGTGAGAGCCCTAAGACCTTGATGATAATATTTAGGTTAAGGGATTTTAAATTGATATAAAGGATGGAGTTTCAAAAATCAAGAGACAAACACCACCTACAAGTAGCATAACATGTCATTCATAGCGATAGAGTGAAGAACAAGAGAAAACATAGGATTGAGGGTTAGATATTGGTCTCTATATATACGATGAGATAAAGATATATAATTGTGATATGGAAATGGAGAAAATAAGTTCCTTAAAAACTCTTATAGATTTAGTTTGAATCACTCAACAGTCTATACAAGTCCATTAAGGTACCTACAATCATTCTTCATTAGCTTGGACAATGGTGTGGAGTAGTATAAGAGGTATATAACTTCAGTTAGTAATGAGTTAGGTTTAAAAAGATAAAATGGATACTTTTTATATCTTAGTTTCTATAACCTAGCTCCTCACTAAAATATTATGAAGGAAAACCCCCCTAAGATCAACACTTATAGGCTAGAAACATATTCAAATTCACCATAAAGAGTTTTTGAGAAAGTTGATGCTCTGAGGCCTTTAGAGGTGTAGGCAAAATCTTAAACATGGTAAAAATTAGAATTATGACTGGTTAAAATTATTCATTCTATATTAAGGGTTATATAGTCATGGGATATATCCATTTTTCTATCTTAGAATAGAACTTAGTCTCCTTGCACCCTATGATGAGACTAGATACATTGTTTTAAGTTTTAGATCCATGGCAAAGAGTTGGGAATCCTTAAATGGTTCTAAGGAAATGAGATATAATAATTAAATGTTCCTATACACTCCCTAAGGTGATAAAAACTATAATTCAAGTCAAAGTTCCCTTGAAGGCTGACTGAAGAGAATAGAAGTACATAGAAGTATATTCATGAACTAGAATCTCAAACAGTCAGAATGCTTGATTAAAAGGTAAAAATACATG
The DNA here is from genome assembly GCA_037957365.1 of Torreya grandis. Taxonomy (NCBI): domain Eukaryota; kingdom Viridiplantae; phylum Streptophyta; class Pinopsida; order Cupressales; family Taxaceae; genus Torreya; species Torreya grandis. The sequence continues at coordinate 284,438 of JARHVA010006380.1, read as the reverse complement.
AAGATGAGGTAGTGTGGGTGGAATAACAAGACCTTGGAAGTTTTATAAACCTTAGGTTAGTTATGAGGCATTAAACCCACACTATAGGGTTTCTTAATCTTACCTACATATAAACCCTAGGCTAAGTTGAGAGTACATAAGAAGAGAAAGGACAAGGTTTGGTGATTAAAGAGAGTTTCCAAAGATTGGAGAGGTGGTTAGGACATTTATCATGATGATTTTTATCCATCATGTAACCTATAGGCTATGTGGACCTTCAAATATAATTTCATTTTATTTGGCCTAGAAACCAACCTTGAGACCTCACAAACCCAAATTCCCATAGTGGAACACTTAGGAATTATTGAGAAAGTGGACATAATGAAAATATATGAGGGATAGTGCAAATCCTAGACAAGTATTTAAAATAAAGAGATAAATAGGGTAAGGGTCATTTTAGTTGTTAGAGGTTAATTTGAGCTCTTAGTCCTACACAGATAGTTTAAACCATCATCTTGGGTGTTTATATATTTCACCAAAAGGAAACTTAAGACAAATTATCTTACTAGGATTTTAGGGCCCATATGTGATTAATATTTATGAGAGATTTACTTTATTTTAGGGGCCCAATTTTATGAACCATTATTAAGACCATGAACATGTTTAAATTGCCTAAAAAGAAATATAAGCTCACTTATCTATGTCTACATCTTAGCCCATCTTTGCATGGGAACTTGAGATTATTAAGAAAGTTATAGGGGTCCATGTAACTAAAATATATGGTATTATTTTTTGTTTTATGTGTTTTTACTCTATGAATCATTGCTAAGAGTATTAGACACCCAAAACCTCAATAAAACCCTAAACAAACCTAGTCTTAGAAATATTGATATTTTAGTATCTGAGCACATTTTAATGGAATGAAAAACACATGGAATGTCAAGTGTACTCAGAGAGTAATCCACCCATGGAATTTATTTTCATGAACACTATATGAAAGTGCATTAAATCCTTACTTTTATCAGATTTTGAGCATAAAAGAGGGTAAATAACTATTTAAGAATATGAAAACTATTGGAAGGGGAGGTTTAAAAATTATTACACCTTATGAAGTCATAATATTCCCAATGGTATACATATAAAAATATTTTTAACTCAATTCTAAACAGCCACTCTATAGACTTGGATGGCAGAGTAACCTAGTCAACTTCTATGATAAAATTGTAGGTGTTCTTTGATCAAAATGGATCATATTATGGTACAAGGCATTTTTATAAGGCATTAATATCATGTATTCATAGGTTCCTAAACTCTCATGTAGGTATTTCATGGAATACCAACACCTATAGTTATGTTATTATGCCTACTTGGCCTATTTAGCTTATTTGGTTAATGAGGTGGCTTAAGGTTTGCATGTGGAGACTTTTGAAGAAGTTAATATAGAGATGTTAAAATTAGTAATTTATGATTTAGGGGAAATTAATCCATAATTTATGGGAGTTAGAGATAATATGGTAGTTATCAAGCCTCATTGGTCTATGAAGGGGAGTTACATCACTAAATACCTTATGAACAAGGTTGTTACTAGACCTCTTTCAACTTTTTAATTATCATAAAGAGAGTGATGGATTAATTTAGGCATGGGAATTCCTTGGTTTAATTCAACCATAGTTTGCATTACCTCCACCTCTATGGAAAAAGGAGTCATTAAACATACCAATGCATGGAAGGAGCTAGATGGGTTGCTTGTAACTAATGAAACTAATGTATGAGTTGACTATTATCATTTATGACCCCTTATCCCATTTTCCATGCCACTTTTATCCTCCTATATTTTCATACCTTCTATATATTGATGACTTTAGGACTTGTATTACATCCCTCAGGATCGTATGAGGAAACTCTACCAAGCTTTTTACTTACAAACCTATTAGATTTATGGATAGAACATTTGTAACTACTTAATAAATGATTAGTGTATTCATACTTGATTAGATATAAAAAATGGAGTAACATTTCCTTTTTCATGTCCAAGTTCTACCTAAGTGCTAATAATATTTCCTTGTAGGTCATCTAGTGTGTCATGGTGTTGATGGCTCAAGATTGAAGTAGGTGTCTAATTGTAAGTTCCTTGAGACAAGCCTTATTCTCACTACCCTCTTATTTCAGTCATTCAAATTGATCTCTAGGTGAAACATTATTGTTTGGAGACCATTGAAGTTAGTGTGTTAACTCTATACATTATCCACTAGTGTGTTCAGAGTCCAAAGTTGAGTGGATGAAAAATGTTAAAGGTGAATCACCACACTTTAGTGTAGATCTCGTTATGCAATTTATTTACCATTTTCATCCCAATAGGATTAGTCCTTAGAGAGAGAATACAAGTGATAAATTATGGGAGCTAGCCCCATGAAAATCTAGAGGTTTGGCCTAGACAATAGGTAACCCATACCCTATAGGTCAATCCCATGTTAGTTCAAGTTTGGGGAGGGTTTTAAAAATATTCCTCAAGAAGGGTGAAACTTGGTTAGATAATAGTTATGGCATGCTTGGTGGGACCATCTTTCAAGTTCCTTGAAGCATATTTTGATAACCTTGTAGAACACCTAGAAGCTAAAGACACTCACTTGCATGTTTTTGGTCATATTAAGTAGATTCAAAAATCTTTGTAAGAGATTTACAGTCAGTTTTAAGCTTAGAAAAATCACAACATAATTATTATAGAGGTAAAGAGGTTTTGGGTTATATTCATGTTGTGATACATATGTCATATAAGTAGTTATGGTAGCTTATGAGGTATGTTTCTATCCTTTACCTCCATATCATCCCTACCATAGCCCATATGAGTAGTATACTAACCCTTATTAGCCTTATAATGGGCCTCCCTACTACCAATATTATCAACCTTATTATGAACCACCTCGACCTTGATGATAACCTTCCTACCCACACAATCAATCTTGATACTAACATGCCATTCCTTAAAAACAAACTTCACCAAAAAATGATCATCTACATTTAGAGATTGATAAGTAAAGGGAGGGGAGAGACAAGTTGTAATAATGTCTAAGGTAGTAGAATGAGATTAGATATCAATCCTTGATTAATCATTCTACTCCAAAACAATACATTTGTGTTCAATACCACCTTAAGATCTTATGCCTTCTCAAGAGCCTCCAATAACCCCATCTTGGATGCCTTCATGGCCCAAAGACCCAAATTATGTGATTCCTACCATTAAAAGGGAGAGTCAAGAGGAAAGGAAAGGTATGAAATTTGTTTCAAGATGTGTTTCATGTTCCCCAATTACACCTTTAATCCTCCATGATGCATCCATTCATGAACATCAAACTATATTTCAATTTGACAAGACAACTAAATAATTTAATAAAAAAGGTGTGGTTTCTAAGTGTAAGACTCTTAGGGTCCTCAATTGGAAGAATACCTTGGTAGCCATTAAAAAATATAATAAAGTGTATCTCCCACCCACCCTCTCATCTCTTTAAGAGGAAACAAGTGCATTAAGATCATAATTTGAGCATCTAAGCATGATAGATAGTCTATCAAGGTTGATCAGCGAAGGGGAAATCCTTCAAGAACTTAACCATGAGGCATATAAAACAAGGTATCAAGATCACCTTGAAGAGGACACCTCAATTGTCTATGAAGAATAAGTTGTGATTGGAACCCATACATCCTAACAAATTATAAGTTAAACATGAGGATAACTTAGATGATGTAGGGCAACTACAATGCCAAGATGTTAGAGATGATGTATATGAGATATAAGTAAACCCTTCCCTAGGAGAATATAAAGAAGAAAACCTTCATCAGGTTACTATTGAGATGAAGGACATGAATCAATTGGATGATCCTTAGTATCACTCATATTATGAGTTCCTAAATGAGATGGAATAATCTATTGTGGCCGATTTAAATGGAGTTAGACAACATGGTGATGTTTCAATTGAAGGAGGCATTACAAGTCCAGAGGTATCAAGGAAAGATGAATTGGAACTTTAGTAGGTTAAAGAGTTGCCTTTCTCTATTAAAGATGAATAAGTTTTAGTATACCAAGAACCTTGTTATGACCTTTTCAAAGAGTTGGAGGTGAGTGATCGGCAAGATGTTTTACAATCAAAAGGTAATAATGGAATTGGCCCATATGGTGTCTCCATTGATCATGATGAGATATATTTTGGGAGGACTTATAATAATTTTTATTAATTTTAGACACTCCATATCTACACCATGAAGATATTGAGAAATATCTTATCAAGGACACTTTGGTAACTAACCACTTTGAGTCTAAGGGACACAATCAGAATCAACCCATGACTAAATAAGAAATGAGAATTTTTATGTAAGATAGATGGATATGAGAAGAATATGATTGGGTTGTTGAATCCCATAGTCAACCCATGCACCTAAAAATGGAACCAAAAGGTCCAATCACTCTCCTAATTGACCATGAACATGACAATGCTTCCATCTACAAGTATGAATTATCATACAATGATCAAAACTTGATTGAATCCAATTCAAGATGTGTAAATGAATATTCATGGTGATACAGTGATCAGAGGACATTTCCATTTGATCCTAGGGGAAGGAAGTCAAATCTAGGTTAGTTGTTTCTGTAGTTTGTTGTCTTGTTCTAATAAGTGATTAAAGTTTTAGATATTTGATTTATTACTTTAGTTTCTTACTTTGTTTTCCTTAGGTGTTAGGTTTATTTCCATTTCTTGTCTTTATGTGTTTTGTTTTTTATGTAAGTCCAAGAAGTGTCTTTTACTTTAAATTAGTTTGGTAGTGCAAGTGGTCCTCAAATCATATTACCTTGTTTGATCATCATGTCATCCTTAAGTAATGAGGAGTGACTATATTATCTTGACTAATAGGTTGGTCACCCATTAGAGTCACTATAAATGTTGAAATTTTGGCCTCACAGTCCAAATTCCAACCAATAACATCAAAAACTTTTGAGTGATAACCATTCTAGCCTATTCATGATGATAAATTATAAGATCATGCCCTTATTGGTCCTATTTTGAGTCTTCAAGCCCTAATGGGAACTATCATTATGTGTCATAGTTTCATGCTTGTTCCATTGTTTCATGAGTCTATTAAAGTATTTTGATGATGTATTAGGTGTCATAGTGATATTGAAATTAGAGAGATGACTTTCAAAAGGTCTTGAAAGTCTAAATGAGGGGTTTCAGCCCTACTTGAGGAGTTTAAGGTGTTGTGAAAGTCTAGTAAATATGTTGAACATTATTTGTGGTCATAACATGAAGATAAATAGTGTGCTAAAGTCATTCATATATGACATACTCATCTAATCCACTAGCACCTTAGTCACCCCTCCCAAACCATCAAATACCCCTCAATCCACTTCATACAATCCTATTTTCCTTGTAAAACCTTCGAAAGGGGAAATATTTTGATAAATTGAATTAATATTAGGTCTTAAAATAGTCTTATTCACATAAAATTTCCACCCATATACATTTTATATCTCTAAAGGCCCTTTCTGAGACCCATTCACACCTTTCCACTAGTCAAATGGGCCCCATGTGCCAAATTATGGATATTCCACTTCACCCTATATTTTTCACTATTTTAAAAGGTTTTTAATGCATCTTATCTCCATTTTTACACAAAAATGGTGGTTCAAAGTCTAAAATTTAAAGAAAATGTAGGAAAACATGTTTTTTGGAGAGTTTTTTGTACTTGTATAGAACTGTACAAATTGTACCATAAAGAGGAGGATTAGAGTCTAAAGATGGAGTCATTTAAGATGATTAAATAGAGTTTTGATGAAAATAAATGTCAATTAGGCTCAAAATTTGTCCTTCACTTCACCTACCTTATTTGTAAGATCAAACAACTCATTAGATTTAATCATAGTATGGGCATGAAAGAGAAGATCATGAGTCAGTCTCTTGGGTAGAATAAGAGGGTCCCATGAAATTATAGTCATGGGAATTATTTTTATATTTATTCCCCTCATATATATGTATAAATTCTAAGAATTTTAGTGATTCAATCACTATTCTCATCTACATAGGCCAAGTAGAGTAGGATGACTTTGATGGTTTTTTAGCTTGATTAGCCAAACCAATGGTTGGTCTTGTTTTATCAGGTCTCTTAGGAGCCTCTCATTGTATTTTCAATGTTTTTCTCACACATGTGATCTTTTATAACCATGAAACATCCCAACTTGCATAGTCTTTAGTTTAAAAGTAGATTTGGATAGTGATAAAGTGTTGAGGGCTTTCTCTTAAGGAGTTGATAATGTTGAAAGGTTTATTGAGTGACCCAAACTTCTCTATGAATCTTTTATAAATATTTGTGTGCATAATTTCCTCTCATCATATCAAAATGTGTCTTAAATAAGGAACTCATATGCATCTGGATTTCACTATCTTGTATTACCGTGTGTTCATTAATGTCATCCATAGATCCTTCAAATGTAGTTTAAGAACATGAAACAAGGTGTTAAAGTCATGATAGACCATCATCATAATCATTTAAATAGACCTATCAACACCATGATAGGATTATTAGGCCTAAAAACCACTCATATTGCCTTCAAATTAACACACAATCAATTTAGCAAGGATTAATGTTTTTATCAAAGACTATGGTTCCTCAGAGTTTTTAGGTTTCCTTTTTTGACTGTATATGTCCTTTCTCTACCTCCAAAGAACCATTTTTTCATTATCATATATGTCAGGTTCCTTAAGGTTCATGTTTATTTCATTTGGATGATTCTCATGCTTCATTTCATGTCTCTTTCTCACCTCTATCATTTCACATTATTTTCACTACCATGTCATTGTATTCCAACCCTATTTTCCATGTTTCAACCCCCAAATTCCCCCATAGTCACCTACCTTCATCCATACATAATTCATCCCAAGTATGAACCATGTGAATACACATATATACCCATATTAACCATTACAAGTCATAATGGGATGGAAATTTATACCTATATGGGTCATATATCTGACTGAGAAATCTAATGAACACCTATAGTGTTAAAGACAAAATTCACCTATTGATAGTACTGTAGAATGTTATGATTGAAATGGAGATGAAAAAATAAGTGAAGATTCAAAAACAATATGGAAGTAAACTCAAAAACTAGCTATGAGTTATCCATTCTCATTCAATACCATCAATCCATAAGCGTTCCACAAGATATTCAATCTGTAAAGTAGGATTTGGAAATCCTATAAGGTCTAAGTGTGTCAAGATAAGCTCACATTTCATCATGATTTTTAGTGGAAAAATGAAGGAGTTAAAAATGGATATTTAATATTTTAAATTTTTTTATCATAGTAACTCACCTCATACCCCTTGTTAGTCATCATCTCATATAAGGCTTGAATAAATCACTAATAGCCATATAACTTAGCTTAGGCATTGATTTAGAGTGAAATTTAGAGTTAAAAGTAGTTTAAGGATAGATGAGTGTATGAAATAAATTTAAATTGTGACCAGTGACATTAAGATAATTAAGGTTCAAACTAATTAGGATAGAAAATATCAATGGCCATCACCCCCTAAAAAAGTAAAAGAACATCAAACACATGATTTAAGGATACATAGGCTTAATCTCATAAACCTTACATCTAAAGAGAATAATATATATAGAAGGAGAGTGAGATCCTTGATACCTTGATGATAATACTTAGGTGAATGGATTTTTAATTTAATGTAAAGGATGGATTCTCAAAACTCAAAAGACAAACAACACCTATAGCTAACATAAAGTGGCATTCATAGTGATACAGTGAAGAACAAAAGAAAATAGAGGATTGAGGGTTAGATATTGGTCTCTATATATATAATGAGATAAGTATAAATATTTTTGATATGGAAATGAATTAAATAAGGTCCTTGGAAACTCTTAGATACTGAATTCACATCACTCAATAGTTCATACAAGTCTAATCAGGCACCTAGAGTCATTCTTCATCAATTTGGATAGTGGTGTGGAGTATTATGAGAGGGATGGAAACTAATTTATTAATGAGTAATGGTTATAAATATAAATGGAGACTTATGATATCTTATGATCTATGAATATACTCCTCACTATAGTATTATGAAGGAAAACCCCCATAAGATCAACACTTACTACCTAAAAACATAGTCAAATATACCATAAAGAGTTTTTCAGAAAGTTGAGGCTCTAAGGCCTTTAGATGTGTAGTCAAAGTATTAAAAATAATTTAGATGAACATTAAGAATATTTCAAGGTATTCATGTTATCCTAAGGGATATATAGTTAATGGATATATCCACTATTTTGTCTTAGAATAGACCTTATTGTCCCAACACCCTAAGATGAGACTAGGTGTAATTTTTGAGGTTATAGAGCCATGACAAAGTGTTAGGACTCCTTAAAGGGTAATGAAATGAGATATATTAATTAAATTTCCCAATACACTTATTGAGATGAGAACACCTATACTTCAAGTCAAAGTGTCTTTGAGCATTGTCTAAAGCGAACAAACCTATATAGGACTGTATTCATGAACTAGAACCTTTGACAGTTATAATTATTGATTGAAAGGTAAACATAAATGAAGAGGATATAGTGTGGGTGGAATAAAAAGACCTTGTAATTTTTATAAACCTTAGGTGAAGTAGGAGGCATTGAACCCACACTATAGGTTTTCCTAGTCTTGCTTATGTACACACCCTAGGCTAAGTTGAGAGTGCATAAGAAGAGAAAGGTTAGGGTTTGGTGATTCAAGAGTTTTGAATAATATTGGAGAGGTAATGATAATGATTATTTTTAGACATCAGATGACCTATAATCCATCTGGACCTTCAAACATTATTTAGTCTTATTTGGCCTAAAAATCAATCTTGAGACCTAACAATCCCACATCCCCATAGGGGCACCCTCAAGAATTATTAAGGAAGTGGACATAATGAAAAGGTATGAGGGATGGTATAAGTCCTATAAAAGTGTTTTAAAGCAATATAAAAATAAGAAAAGGGTCATTTGGGTTCTTATAGGTTAATTCAAGCTCATAGTCCTACACATTTAGTTCAAGCCATCACTTTGGCTACTTATCGTTCACCACAACTAAAATTAAAAAAATTATCTTACTAGTATTTTAGGCCCCATATTTGATTAATATTCATAAAATATTGAGTTTATTTGAGGGGCATATTTTTATGAACCATTGCTAATACTATGAGTATGTCCAAACGATTTGTAAAGGAATACAAGCTCACTTCTCTACATTAATATATTAACCCACACTTTTTATGGGAACTCAAGATTGTTAATAAATTTAGTGGGGTACATGTACCTAAAATATGTGGTAGAATTTTTTGGTTTAGTGGTCAATACTCTATGAATCATTTCTAAGAGTATTGGATACCCAAAACCTCCATAAAACCCTAAACAAACCCAATCTTATAAATATTGATGTTTTTATATCCTATCACCTTGGAATGGTCTATAAAAAATAGGTAATATCAATTACACTTAGGTAGGACTCTACTCATGGCATTGAGTTATATAGACACAATACAAAAGTATCATAAAGCCTTACTTTTGTATGATTTTGACCATAAGGGAGGGTAAAAAATTATTTAAGAAGCTTGAAAATATTTGAGGGGGAGGTTTAAAACTTATTACATATTATAAAGTCATAATATTCCCAAGGGTCTCCATGTAAACATTTTTGTAACTCACTTCTAAAGAGCCACTCTATAGATTTTGATGACAAAGTAACCTAGTCAACTACTATGACAAAATTAAATGTGTTCTTTGATCAAAAGGGATCAAATTATGGTACAAGGTGTTATTTAAGGTGTAAATATCATGTATTAATAATTTAAAAAACTCTCATGTATGTATTTCATGTCTTTACAATAACTATAAATATGTTATTAAGCCTAATTGGTCTAATTGGCTTAACTGACCTATTTGGTTAATAAGAGAGATCAAAGTTATCATGTATAAACTTATGAAGTTGTTAATAAAGAGATGTTAAACCTGGTAAATGATACTTCAAGGTAAAATAATGCACACTTGGTAAATGATACTTCAAGGTAAAATAATGCACACTTTATGGTAGTTAGAGATAATTTGGTAGTTATAAAGCCTCATTGGTCCATGAAGGCAATTTGTTAACTTTCTAAGTTACCCCCTAGTCGATGTAAGGCTTCCCAAGGATTATAAAGAGATAGTGCACCTATGATGACCCAAGCACTTGAATCAAAATGTGTGTAGGTGATTCTTATTTTTGGTCAATCCTAATATAGAGGTGTAGGTATATGTAGGAGTAAAAATATGGTTTTTTCTCACTGAAGGTTCCCAATGCATTCCTGTGCATAATATTTTATGGTGCACATGTTTAAGGATGAAAGACCCCTAAGTTATAAAAGGCCAAAGTAAAGGAAACACATGAGGAGTATTTACAAGTCACAAAGAATGTGTTGAAAATCTTTACCATTTGTGTGTAATATTATTCAAGGACCTCCTTATGCCTATCCAATGTAGTTTCACACTTGTGTATAAGATTCTACATCTATGCCCTTCCATTATGCAATTTGTAACCTTATTTTTTCCATTACCACATGGTGTCTCAGTGCTCATCCTACAAAAATGAATTATCAATTTCCCAAGATAAGTACTAAAATTCCATGTGTCACATTTTCATTGCTCCTACCTAAAAATCTAAGAGACTCCTATGAGAGCCTATTAACGTGATATGTGTCCCTATAGTACCACATTTGAGACCAATAAGGAATAACCATGTGTGAAGTAGTTGATGGATATAAATAAATTAGTTAGAGGTAGTTGAGAGAAAATTGAGGCATCATAAAAAAAATTTAATGCATAAATAGATATCAAAATTTGGTACTTGAGTACACATCACTCTTTGACTCTATTAGGGAGATCTTCTATTCCCTGATGCATGTGGATCCAAAAGTGATCTTGCCACTAACCCCATATACAATCACCAATTATACTTCAAGGAGCATGGCCATAACACCTCAAAGAATTTAATAATAAAACCACCACCATAAGTGGTGAATTAATTATAAAACTGACTTAATCTATTGTAAAAGCCTATTTCTTTCATTATAAAAGGGTGGAAATTTTATTTAGTAGCCTCACACTATAAAAATTTTCCCCTCTATGAGAACTTTTATTGGCTAAACCTTGTAAATTAATGAGAATTAAGTTCACCTCATTTTGTTATTTTTATTGTATTTGAGAATTAATCAGATTTAAGTTCACCTTATATTGGACAAAACTTGTGTGCTATTTTTGTTTTCTGATTTCTATCTATGTGTAATATTCACCCTTCTCATTGTCAATCATCCCCATCACCTCCTCATTGAACTCAAAACTCAATTGTAGGTCATATTTTATGCATACTTAGGTCTATGTTGATGTTGTTTATGGAACATTTGTCATCCTTCTTAGTGTCGTTTTATTTCTCCACACCTCTATGTGAAACACTTATGCATTTGGATTGAATTGGAGGAAACTATGTGTTATTTTCTTATTCTCAAAGGTTTATACTATGCTTATGATAGTAGGAGTTCTCACTCTATTATGGGCATATCAATGTTTAATTTAGCATTCTCTTACCTTTTAATTCCCTTTTTCCTCAACATCCTAGGTTTAGATTAGTGGAAATTTACCTTTCTACTCTTTAAGCCTACACACTAGTCTTAAATCAGGTGCACTTAGAATAAAATGAATCTAGCCTAATCCAGAGGCTTATCCCAAGGAGAGAAAGGGTCACATGCCTTGGGGATGTTCCCATCATTGTGATTAGACAACTGATGCTCACACATAAATCTAAGTGATAATAATTCCATGCCTAGTGCCTTAGACTATTACACCCCATGCAAGGCCTTCATGTTTAATTCCCCACTACCAAACTTCCCCACACTATGGAGTATCCACAGGTGCACATTTCAAATGATAATAGTTTCAAGCATGCCTAGTGGGACCAAATTAAATAAAATATAAGGAATCAATGATACCTTAACTATCAAGTGTTGAAGGCACTTCATCAAGCACCTGGTGACTTTGAATGACCAAAATGTACTAGTTTAAATTGTACAAATGCTAAATATATGTATTTCAACACCCCATTCAAAGAAAATGTTGTGTTTACACCTTCCCATTTCTCATATCAATCTCAAATTAGTTCCTATAACCTTCCCTTGATTTAATCCTTATGGTAACCTACTTATGCTTCTAATCATCCTTGCATAAGCTAACTCACTCCCAATCAATATTAATACCCTCCATATCCACCTTAAAAGAGAATCAATGATATACATATTAATTTATATATACATCTAAAGGATATTGAAAGAGATCAAATTAATGGTAGGCAATAAAAGGAGCTTGATCATCAAACTCATGCTTAGTAGTAAGAGATGGTAGAGTAGTATAAAATTGAAGAGGAATGCTTGTCTAGGTATATCACATTCAAGAAAGAGTAGATGTATCAACTTCTTATATGGATGCAAAAAATTGAATCATAGTAAATCACCTTTGTTTCTTCCTTCCCTAGCATTAATTAGGCTCCCATTATGCTTATAAGCCAACCCATGGGACATAAAAATTATGTTACTAAAGTCCCTAGCTTCAAGCAAGGTAACCCATTGTACCTTTCAAAAAATCTTCTAACTTTAAAGTATCAAGCTTTAAAGGCCCCCCTCTTTTAAAATATCCTACACCCATGCCAATTCAAGGATCCATCCTCTCTTAACAGCCTCAAGCGTAGCCATGGTAGCCTTCCTAGACCATGCATCATGACTTCATTATGTCCAACCCTGTAGAATCCCCTTCTTTTGATCCAATTGAAACCTCTTACCCTTCCATCAACTCTCTTTTCAAAGAAGAACCAGTTGTATGTAAGGCAAGTGAAGACCATTCAGATTAAGAAGATGATACTTCAAGTGAGTGTGATGAATAAATCATCATTGATAGCCTTTTGTATGCCATGAAGTCAAAATATTTATAGATACTATAAGAAGAAGATGAAAAAAATTGTCCCATGTAATAAGGAAGTGCACAAGATTGAGATGATAAAGCACTCTCTTGGATATATGAGTTTCCATTCAATATGAAAGAAGATTAGGTTGGTCATGAAGTTGTAATTAGGCGTCTCATGTAGAAGAGCAAAGAGTATATTTAAAAAGACCTTAGGGATGAAAAAATCCATAAAAGATAATGTTTGTTTTAGGAAGACCACCCCCCCAACAATTAGTTTGAAATTAATGCACAGGTGCCAAAAATTGATGTGGAGATGCATGATTTGTTTAAAATCCTATCCATAGGCTATGCTCCTCTACAAGTAAACTATGATCTGACCAAGGTTTAAGACTATTCATTTCTTAGAAAGGTTATGAGGTAAGAGGAAGGTATCCCATTAGGTCAACCTTCTCTATATCCAAACACTAATATGTTAGACATACTCAAAGATGGTTATCAACTCATTGATGGCCTTACATATACTTGAAGAAACCTCAAAGACATCATAGGTAGTTTTTGGCCTTAGCCTCTTAGTAAGTACTAAAAATATGATGCGGAGGCTATAGTAGCAAGTAGAATCTAGGTCTGTTGTCTTGAGTGCCTTATAGGGGAGTTCATAGAAGACATAATTGGCTCACAAGAGTAGCCTATTGAGTTCTCATGCTCTTTAAGTATTGAGCATAGGTATCTCTATCTCCAAGAGGCTTATTTTGAGCAAAGAGTACAGATAGGAACTAAAGGATATATGTGAAAGTGGATCAACTTTTAAAAATATAGTCATCTAAAAGGAAATCATCTACACATCTTGATAGATTCATTCATCTAAGTGGAACATGATCAGATGAACTTCCCTGAGAGATATTTAAAAGTAATCAAGGTGTGCCTTCTTGAGAGTAAAGAGATTCCACCTTGCCTCCCTCCATAACATGACAAAAATAGGGAGTCACATAATACAAATGACCTAAGAGGTTTTTATTTTGACCTACGAGGGGAAAGGCCCATGTTTTTAGTTTATATATAGTAAAATATATTATCTCACATTGTATTTCCCTATGAACCTATGTGCACATTGTATAGTCATTGTTTAGATTTGTTTTCCACTAAGTGCATTTTGTACATTAGTTTTTTGTTCTCACTTTTAGTTTTTTGGGGGGTAGGACTCAATTTAATCTATTCAAGCATATGCCAAGTAGGTTGTATCTTTAATGACTTTATGCCTAATGGATAATTTTGAAGGCCACTAGATTCTCACTTAATAAGCAAGTAGTGCATAGAGGTCACCAAAAGTGTTGAATTAATAAGTCACCCTTAGTCAACACAAGGCTTCCCAAGGCTTACAAAGAGATATTTCACTTGTGATGACCTAAGCACTTCAAGCAAAAGGTGCACAAGCACTTCACATCTACACTCAATCCCAAGATAGAGGCATAGGTATGCACATGAGTAAGAGGATAATTCAATATCATTAAAGGCTCCTGATGTGTGCTTTCACATAGTATTTTATGGTGCACAAGTCAAAAGGAACACATGTTTAAGGATGTAGGATCCCTAATTTCTAAAAGGCCAAATTAGAGAAAACATGTGAGGATCAATTATAGGTCACAGATAATGTGTCAAAGACATTCAATTTTCATGCACAATATTATTTAAGGACCTCCTTATGCCTATCCAATGTAGTTTCATGCTCATGCATAGGATCATACATCTTCACCCTTCTATTGTGTAGGATGTAACCTTCTTTTCACCATTACCATGTGGTGGCCTGGGGCTCATCCTACATAAATAAATTCTTAGTTACCCAAGACAAGCAATAGTCTTCCATGTGTCATTCTTGCACTAACCTGTATAAAAATATAAGAGACTTCTTTGAGATCCTACCAAGGTGACATGTATCCCTATAGTTACACATTTTAGACTTTTTTAGAATCACCATGTGACAAGTAACTACAAGATATAAAGAAAGTACATGGAGATAGTTGAGAGGAAATTGAGGCATTATCAAAACAATTAAATGTAGAAGTGGATTTCAAACTTTGATACTTGAGTGCATGTCACTCTCTAACTCTGTTAGGGAGATCTTCCATTCCTTACTGCATGTGTATCTAGAAGTGATCTTGTCATCGACCCCAGATCCAATCACCAACCAAAATTTAAGAAGCATGGTTGTAGTGCTATAAAGAATTTAATTATATATCCACCACCACAAGTGGCACATTAACTATAAAATTGGCTTAATATACTCTAAAATCTTGGTTATTTAACTATAAAAGGGTAGAAATTTTCTTCAGTAGCCTCATGCTACCAAAATTTTCCTCTCCATAAGCACTTGTATTGGCTAAAACTTGTAAATTAATGAGAATCAAGTTCACCTCCTTCATTCTTTTGATGATTTGTGTGTTATTTGTGTTTGTTGATTTTTGTTTATGGCTACTGTTCACCCCTATCATTATAATTCATCCCCAAAACCTCCTCATTGAACTCAAAACTCACTTGTAGGTCATGTTTTATATGTACTTAGGTTTGTGTTTATGTTATCTATGGATCATTTGTCATCCATCTCAGTATCACACTGTGTCCTCATGCCTCTATGCAAAAAACTTATGCATTTGGAATGACTTGGTATAAATGATGTGATATTTTCTTGTTCTCAAACATTTTCATTATGTTTATGGTAGTAGGAGTGATCACTCTATTTTGGGTGCATCACGTTTTACTTTCATCATTCTCTTACCTTCTCACTCCCTTTTCCCTCAATATCCTAGGTTTAGATTAGTGGTATTTTACCTTTTTACTCTTTAGACTTGGACATTGGGATTAAACTTAGTGCACTTAGAATAAAATGAATCTAACCTATTCCCAAGGGGAGTAAGGATCCTACACCTTGGGGATATGTCCATAATTATGATGAGATAACCAATGCTTATGAAAAATCTGAGTGATAATACTTTTATGCCTAGTTCCTCAGACTCTTGTGTCCCATGCAAGGCCTCGATACTTAGAAACCCACCACCAAGATTCCCCATGTCGTGGAGAATCCATGGGTGCATATTTTGAATGAAAATAGCAGTTAAATAAATAAATGACTTATGGATAAGGTTGTTACTAGACCTCCTTGAACTTTGTAACTTTCATAAAGAGAGTGATGGACTATTTTAGAAGTGGATATGCCTTGGTGGAAGTCAACCATCATCTCCATTATCTCCACCTCTATGGTAAGAGGAGTCATTAAAAGCACCAACACATGAAAGGAGTTAGAGGGGTTAATTGTAATTGATGAAACTAATGTATGAGTTGATTATGGTCATTTATGAACCCTTCTCAACTTTTCCATGCCACTTTTCTCCTCCTCTCTCTTCATTCCTATTAGATTGATGGATAGAAAACTTTTAAATACTAATTAAGTAGTACTTAGTGTATTCATACTTATTTTTATTAATCAGGGGAGATAGGCCCATAAGAATCTAGAGGTTTGGCCTAAACAATATGTAACCCACAACCTATAAGTCAATCCCATGTTAGTCAAGGTTTGGGGAGTGTTTGAATAGTCTTATTTAAGAAGGGTAAAACTTGGTTATCTAACAAGTACGTGAACACATGTTTCTTCCTACTTAATGGTTTATTTGGACTTATTATACATGATGAATTGTTCTATGATTCTTTTGATACTACTTTGTATTTACCACTACCTTAGTATAGTCATTGATATCCTTGTTGTAACCATTTTATATGTCATTTGGTCTCTTACCTATGAAAGTGTATTTCATCATGTAAGTGGTTCCCTATACCTTTGTTCATATTGTGTTTTTCTTAGTTATCCAAAGAACACAAAAAACATTAGAAAATGATAAAATAAATAACCAAAAACATTGCCAGCTCATGAAGATGGACTTACAATATCCATGGGAGTTATAAAG